>CM076579.1:1252780646-1253246779 GCA_034641835.2 Pinus albicaulis | reverse complement strand
TGGCGAGATTCAACATAATACAAAAAGTGACCTAGAAGGTGTTGAAATGTTTGAAAGATGAGTATACCTTCTTGGTGAAAACCGGTGGGAATAACCTCAAAGACTTGTAGATAAGCGATATGGTACAAAGGTTTCCAAGTGTTTTACTTGTATAGGGGAAGGAAAAACGATGTTCATAGGTATTCTTTTTTTTTGACTATATAGTTCAAGAAAAAATTTTAATCCATTATGTATTGGCAATGTATGCTCTTGTTGTTGTGTTTTTCCTTTTACAGAATGTGAAGGCACTAGTGACTTGAATGTTGAAGAGTAGGTGAAAAATATTCAAACAATATTATAATATTTTTGTTCATAAAGATTATTATTCTTTTGAATTTGACATGTGTGGGCGCCTAAATTTCCTTATATATTATTACCAACAATGTTGCAAATTGATGAAGATAAAATATTCATATACCAATTATGTTGTATGTTGTTGTAGTTATTAGATTGGGTGGAAAAAAGAGTTGGATGCTTGTATTGTGAGGGTTCATGATATCTTGTTTGTGATGTGTGTCATGGAAAGGGTGAAGAGTTATGATGAAGATGGTTACTATTTTATCCCATGTGTAAATGTGTGATACTATGAATTGCTTAGATGTCTTGATTGGAGTAACTCTTTTAGAAGATTTTAATGCTATGGAGATATAATATTTTTTTGAATTACATCACACATTGTAGGGTTCCCATACATACATTATTAAAACACTAAAAATCAGTCTCTGTGAGTCCGTCCACTTTATAAATTCAAAAGCAGTAATCTAACGATGCGATCTTTTGGCCTTTTAGATTGTTGACTCTACACAATATAAATGTTCAAGATTCCTAGGATACTTAATCTATTTCTACATTTAAAATATGATTTAAACAACGAAACATCATAATATCACTAAGAATCATGTGGGTGAAAATGTGAAGCTGGGTTACACTTTTTGCCCCTTTTTGAGAAAAAATATCATTTTTAGAAATTCTTCAACTTTCTGCAAGCCAAAACAATTTTTATGTTTAGAATTTCATTTTATGATAAAAAAACACTTGTCAGAAATTTTATTAGCTTTCTATTACTTATTTTTTGGATTTTTTTTATTCACATTTGATATGTCAACTTAACAATTCTTTGATTGTGTGATCTTTAACAATCAAGGGATTCATAAAAAGTCGTGTTGAGTAGCGTTGGTGTATTCTTTGATAACTTGGTGTTTTTGAGAAAAAAAAATGTGTTGCAACAATATAGACAGGTTCTACTTCGGTATCGTTATATTTACAAAACCATCTGATGCATATCATAATTATTAGAACCTTTTGAACTAAACCAATATGAAAAAACTACAAATTTTGAATATGTTTCGGTCGACATCAAGTTTCTCAACATATTAGTTATAAACTAAAAATATAAAAACTACCATTTATAGACGAAGGACCAATATAATGCACCATAAATTTTTCAATTTTTTTTACAGTGTATTTTGGGAGATACATAATTTTGATTTCGTTGAATCATAATGACCTTCGGAAATTATTTTCACCCATTTTATTATAAAATTAAGTAAAATTAGTAAATATCTATGGAATTCCATAAAAGTTATATCTGTTGAAAGTAGATTGAATTATGCAAATGCTAGTCTTCGTTCCGAAAGTTAATTCATAAAATTTGATGGAGTTTAACCATTCCAAAGTTGAAGAAATGTGTTCAGAGCCGAGCTGCAATGTAGTTGCAGATGTTTTAGTTCGGCCAAAATTTTGTAGTAGTTCGGGCGAACTTTTATCGGTGCCCTGTCCCGTTAATTTTAACGACAAACAAAGTTTGACCGAACTTTTGATTGCACATTCCGTAGGCCAGCTAAAATTCGATAAAGCCCCTCCAAAAATACAAATTTTCGCAACTCTATAAATAGTCGAAAACGGAAATATTATTTTCGCACATTTCTTCATTTGGACTGAATTTGCAAAGCAATTTTTTTGGGTTTTGAAAGGAACTTTTTTGGACTGAATTTTCAAAGGAAACTTTTTGGGTTGAATTTTCAAAGGTAATATTTTGCACCGAATTTTCAAAGGAAATTTTTTGGGCTGAATTTTCAAAGGTAATCTTTTGAGCTGAATTTTCAAAGGACATTTTTTGGTGTATTTTTTGAAGTGACATTTTTTTAGAGTAAGTGTTTTGGGTTGAAGTAAATTTTTTATGATGATTTTTTAAAGTGAGTTTTTGTCTAAATTTTTGAAGTGATATTTTTTTGCAGGAATTTGAAGGAAATATTTTGAGCGTCATTTTTAAAAGACATTTTTTTGGCGGAATTTTTAAAACGACTTTTTTTTTTAAGTTAGTGTTTTGAGTTGAAGTATGTCTTTTATGCAAAAATTTTGAAGTGAGTTTTTTTTAAAACTAAATCTTTTGTGATAATATTTTGAAGTGAGTTTTTGTCTAAATTTTGATATTGAGTATTTTTGCAGGATTTTGAAAGAAATATTTTGAGTTTCATACTAAATTATTATGGGAAATCAAAGAAATTGCAAGAAAAAATATGATTGAACAAGAAACCTTGAGGCTTCTAGAGAATACAAGAGAGAATATTGCAAAAAAATGAGAGAATAACACTCAAATATTGAAAGGGAAAATCAACCTCAACTAGAAGGTGATGTAGGTATGTAAATGTAAACATTATAAATGATATTTAAAATTTAACTAGTGTATTGTGAAACTTAATTTTTATTTGATGAACTAATTTGAAAAATATTTTGCAATGTAAACAGAGAGATATATTCCTCATAACATTGATGATGAGACAGAAAATGTTGAAAAATAAAGTGAAAAAGATAATGAACCAATTATTGAAGATATTGAAAATGTTGAAAGAAATTCAAGTGAAGAAATTGAATCACGAGGTATGTATATATATGTCATGTGTATTATTGAAATTATACATATTTATTAATTTTTCAATTTCATTCAAACACTATTTTTAATTTAATTATTTATTTAATATTTAAACTCATTTTGTACATTTAATTCTCACATGTACAGATAATATCAATATTGATGGTGAGATGTTAGAAAATGTTGACACTGACACATAAGGAGATAAAAAATATGACCATGTTATACAATATCGTGTTAAGCATATTATTGATATGTTCTTCAAAGATGAAAATGTGGCAGTTCAAGCCCAAATTTTGAGAATTCTCTTAACATCAAAGAAATTAAAAGAAACTACGGCTCTATTGGGTATTCGAAAATCAACGAAAGATAAACAAATGAAGGAAAATGAATTACAAAATATAAATAGTGCTCTATAGTCAATTAGAAGATCTAGAAAGAAAAATGATTTAGATGCACGTGAGAAATACAAATGGAAGTGGTTTCATCAAGTACTAAAGAAAATCGTTTGGTAAAATCTATGGCACAAGCATTAGGGACCTAACGAAAAACATTGCACAAACATCAGAAATTTCGATTGCAAATAGTTGTAAATGATGAGCTCACTTGTTGGACAATTATTTGTAGGAAACCATACAAAGATAGACTTGAAGAAGATGTTAAAAAATAATATATGAATATTGGATGAAAAATTCATGTGTTTCACCAAAAGCAAGGGATGTGATGCGGCGAATATTAGCATGAAATCAATATGAAGAACATGCAAAACATATCTTGGGCACCACTCAGATAAATTTGTTCAATAATTTCATACAAGATAATCATGGAATTAATGTCTTAATCAATGCTTTTGTGCAACAAAAACCATGGTATGTTAAACCTATCACTATACGTGACACTTTTTGTTGTCGTTATCATGTGGAATTTCACTTATATTATGAGACATTTCTTAGTTTTGCTAAAATATTTTGGAAAAAATCACTTCCTCCCATTATCCATGATTTCATATCCCAAATCCTATGTGCAAGAGAAAGCCATGAATTATTTTACCAAAATAAATGTGTGGGTGGTAAAAAATGTGATCATTGTGGAAATTTGAGTTTATTTCAGAACAAATATCCTATTGATATAAGTTATCAATCATTGTCCAACATAAAAGTGAAATAAAAGAGATATGAATATATTTATACATTGATTGCTAAATTAATACTACAAATTCTAAAAGGATTTATTTACAAGAAGAAAAAATCTTTGTGGTAGATTTTTTGAGAAAGTTTGAGGAAGAAATTTATAAATACACCAAGCATTCCCATAGAGCTCGATGACAGGACTTGCAATTCAAAAAATCCCGTGAATGTTTTCCATGAGGGACTATTTTGTCAATATTTGATTTTGCAAAGAATTACACATTTGTTGCACAAAATGAAATACAACGTGAATACTATCATTCTGACCAAGTCACTATACTTGTCCATATTCTATATATACACGTTGAACAATATGTTTATCATATAGAAATCACCAGTGAAAATCGACATGTTATTAAAGAATGTCGATTTTATATTAGTGATGATCGTACACATGATACACATTTTGTACAACATTGTTTTGATAAGATTTATGACTCATTGAAAGGTTGTGGAATAAAATTGAATGAACATTGGATACGGTCAGATGGATGCGCAAGTGAATTCAAATATTCATGGTCATTCTTTTGGTTTTGTCATCTTCATATGAAAACCTGCACTAAACATTGTTGGAATTTATTTGAGACTAGTCATGGAAAAGGAGAACATGACGGTGCGGGGGCATGTATATAATGTGAAGATAGAAGATATCAAATGGACCACTCTGCGGACCGACTTGTCTCAGCTGAACAAGTTGTTCAATGATGCATCGATGCACTAGGCCATGAGACTAACCAGTCAAGGGAAGTAGGAAGGTACATGTACATATATACAAACTAAATTTCATATATTATTATATATAACTTTAATATATGGTCTAAATTCTATTATTTTTGTAATTTTAAACATTATTTATCACAATGATTATCTTTCATGATATATAAATTGTATTTTAAATAACATATTTATATTCTTGTTTGAATTTTCCATATAGGTTGTTTTGGCATATTGAGATCCAAGATGTAGATATATTGATTGGAAATGATGCTGAAACAATAAAAGAGACTCGAAATTGCATTCAATTAAAACAAAGGAGTACCAAAATGTGTTTTCATTTGATAAAAGAAAATATTCTATTTTTTGTCATGTTTGCATAGACGACACAAAATCCAATGATGTTTTTGAAAAAAATATGTATGTAAAATATTGGAAAAATACATAAGTAATACAAAGGGGAAAATTTATGTTGAAAACTTTGAAGAGATGAAATTAGAGGAGACTATAGTATCATCTAACGGTGATCAAGTTTCTGATCTTGTTAGATAAGGTAAAATTTCAATTACTTTCAAATGATAGAGATCTATAAATATATAATAAAGTGAAGTACACATCTTAATTTAAAGTTAATTTTTCATGTTAATTATGATCTAAATTTATGTACTTGTTCTATTGTGTGGCATATGTTTTGTTATACTATAGTTGAACCTGCTAACAACGTAGAAAATGTCAATTATTATTTGATGCGGTGCACTGAAAAAGAGATAAAATTATTGGAAGTCTATGATGATAACAGGTTTATATATGACAGAGAATATATTATACTGAAAGGTTATTATTTAGAACAAACTCATGAAATTCATAATATTTTTTACTTTCAAGACTATGAACCCGATGTCATAAGTTGTTAATATAGTCACTTGGTGTGTGTACCACGCATAAAGTTGATAGAAGTTCAATGAAAGAAAAAAATGAAAGTTAAGATGGAAAAATTCAAAATTTCACCATGAATGGATAATTGAGGATGGAATTCCATTAGAATTTTGTTGATTGAACTGCCTAACAAATTCTTCTCCTTGGATTCATCTTTGAGAACTTACCGTTCAAGTACAAATTATTAGCTTTTTTTTGTGCATTCTTAAGTTCTACATTCTTAATAATGTATTAAGATACTTGAAGTTATATGTATATCGCCTATTATGTAAAAGTGTATTGAGGAATTTATTATATTGATATTGTGTTTTGACATGCACACAACAAGTAATTTATACATGTAAACAAACATACACTCTCTCGTCTTAAACGATTTCATACATTCTCTGGTATGAACTAGGTAATTTTATGTCATTATTGAAAAATGTATGTATCCAGCATATTTGATATAATTTAATTTAAATTTATGATTGTTTTAGACATCTAAAGCAAATTATAATATTCATTCAAATACAGGGGGGTGTACCATGTTTTGTAATTTCCAGTTTTAATATATTAAAAGTTAACTATAAACTAACATCCATAGTATCATTTTTATGTACATCAATGCAAAATGTTGTATACCATATTTTTTAATGTAATTTTTAGACACATATATGTACACCTAGAATTTTATGATTTTTTTGATACGTATCTATATGTATTGTATATTAAGATTATAAGCATGATTTCAAATGCAAAGTGTATCAATTAAATGGAAATTTTTTTCCATTTCTACATATTCATGAACTTAAATATATGTATTTAACCTTTAAAAGCATCAAACACACCAGGAAATTGTACATGGTCATGTTTTATAACTTTTATGTTTATTCATATGTTCATTTACAAATTTATATTAAAATTTAAAGTTATCACCTTTAATAGACATCTAAACATAATTATAAAATATTCACACATGTTCAAATGCATAACATGTACCACAATTATTTTGTAATTTTAAATTTCAGTCTACATTCATTTTAAATAACAAGTAACAAAACAACAAGTTTTAAAAACAAAAAATAATCGAAGATCATCTAAGTTAACATTATAACAACATGTGATCACATGACAAATGTAACAACTATCCAAAATTTAAAATCATTTAATAAAAGTAAATGTTGTTCAACTACCCCAAATGTAAAATATGTACAAAATTTATATCATTCAATAAAAGTAAATATCACAATGTATCATGTGTTACAAGTATCAAGTTATATATAAAAGTAACATGTACTATAAAAAGACTAGATCAAATAAAATGTTGTGGGCATCAATTAAATAGAAAAATTGGATGAAATGTATTTCCCAGTAGCCTTATTCTACAATCATCTGAAGAATTGGGAACCTACACAACGTGTAATTGCATATATATTTACACATGTATAAGAAATTTATGTCCATGTATTAAAATTAAAATTTAATGTTTTAAAATGGAATGAGAATTTAGAACTTCATAAAAAATCAAAATGAAAAAAAAAATACAATTTCATGCAATACCTCATGTAATTCCCCCTCCATTGTCATGTGTTGGCCCTATATATATATATATATATATATATATATATATATAAGAAATTTATATGTATGTATTAAAATTAAAAATTAATGTTTTAAAATTCAATGAGACTGTAGAATTTCAAATACAAAAAAAATTAAAAAATTAAAATTAAAATTCCATGCAACTCCTCATGTAGTTCCCCCTCCATTGTCATGTGTTGGCCCTGCATCAATGCATCCTCCTGGATAAACTGTAAAAAAAAAAATATATATATATATATATATATATATATATATATATATATATATATATATTAAAAATTTTAAAAATTTCAGATGAAAGTGCATAAAATAATGTAATAATATAAAAAAAATGTTAGACAAATTCTTCAAATTGTTTGGATGTTTCTATCCCCATCGTCCACTCCATCTCTAAATTTCTTGGAGAAAAAAAATCATCTCCATAAACCTAAAATTCAAAAATTTTAAAACTGTAAAATAACTTAAGATCTATCTCATTTTTTAGTGAAACTTGCACTTCAATTTATAACTTGAAAAATAAGTGAAAAATTGAATACTTGTGACAGTGGATTATTTGGAACACCTCCTAATAGGGAAGAATAGGGTGGTTCCATTGCAAAAACATCAGACGGAAGCTTGTATATGTTAACATATAATTATATACATGTGTACACATAATCATTTATTTTAAAAGTATACACATCATGATAGGTCGATATAATAATATAATAATAATTGTATATCAACATCATGAACTCTTAGAAAACACTAACATTTCCCAAAATGTCATTTGGATTGACAGAACTTGAACCTTGGACTGTGATATTATCAAAATTTTCATTCAAAATACGTGTAAAATACAAATGGTGAACATATGATACATTTATGTTAGAATAACACATATAGAAAAACATGTATATATATAGGTAAATTACAAATTACATTAAAATATCCACCCTAACCGTTAACACATACCAATCCCACACCCTGTTCCTCATGAAGAAATAAGTCCTACCAACCATTCTGACAATGCTTTGCATATTTTTTAAGCTCTTCAATAATAATTTTGTCTATCTCATCATCTCTACCATACAAAAATTAGCATGTGCATTATCTCATGCTCTTTGTCGATTCAGAACAATATCAACTCCACCAAGTCCAATTTGAACATTGTCTATGATGG
This sequence comes from Pinus albicaulis, assembly GCA_034641835.2. NCBI lineage: Eukaryota > Viridiplantae > Streptophyta > Pinopsida > Pinales > Pinaceae > Pinus > Pinus albicaulis. Next base: position 1,253,238,285 of record CM076579.1, on the reverse strand, counting down.
CATCCCTTGTTTCTCGACTAATTTGAGAAGTGGCATCCATCACTGACATCAAATTTTTCATGCGAGGAGGTCATCTTACCAAAGGTGGCTGAGGGCGAGGTAACTCAGTATCATGCTTAGCGCCCTTATGTTGATATAATCGACCTTTCCCAAGACCAAAAAACTCATAAGGAAGGTCATTATAATTGGGTTTCATTCCCAAAAATAATTCAGCTTAAAATAATTTTACAAAATAAAAAGGAACCTCATCATTCCATGGTAGTCATCCATAGGCTTCAAGGTGTATATCATACCAATAACAAACTATATTAGAGTTTTTGAAATATTGCACCTTAAATATCTTTCTTTTCAGCCCTTCTTTGAAATTAAACATAGATTTTTCCATTTGTTTTGTAACATTTTTTTTAACATCGTCCCATGTATCGGGACCCATTACTACTTCATTTCTTTTCCTCATCATTTCTAAAAAGGTATTAGTGGTTGGCCCAATGTTTTTCTAAACATATACAAGTGTGCTTAGAGAGTGTGTAACTATCTGTAAGCTTTCTTGACACTCTGTAGGGAGTTTCAAACTCCCAAGGTATTTTTTCAACTTTGAATAAATTTGTTTACTCTTTTATAATGTGCATTTTTGGATATTTGTTTCCCAAGTTAAAAATCAGGAATTTCAAATGTATAATCCGTGGTTGGTATACAACCTTCTTTTTGAATTGTGTGATCTGGCCAACGTCTTTTTCGAGGTAGATTTTCACCCTTTACATCAACATATAAAATTATGTATAAATAGAAAAACATTCGAACAATTTTTTTTTTCACCATAAAAAAAATTAGATAGATAATTTAACAAATTAATAATCATGATAATGATATTCATATTGATGGCCACCTTAAGATAGTTGAGCACCATCATGCCCACCGGGAGATGGTTGAGAACTAGCATGACCACCCATTGATTGGCCACCACCCATTGGTTGAGAAACAACATGACCACCCATTGATTAGCCACTAGGGGAATGTGTACCACCACCCTCATAAGATTGGTCACCACTTATTGATTCGCCACTAAGGGAATGTGTACCACCACCACCACCACCCTCACACGACGGGAGCGAAGCTTCATAAAAAAATATGAAATTCTAATCAATTTAAATATAAAAACATGTAAATAGATAGATATGACTGACCACGATTGCGTGAACCATACCATGATTACGTGAACCATGGCTAGGCTCCATTGGTTTATTAGATACTCTTTTCATCCGAACTACTAAAAAATGAAATTTATTAAATATTAATTTAACTCACTAAATTGATAAAAAATAAATTCCATATTTACACAAGTATGTATGGGGATAAGATTATATATTAAAATGTCATTTAAAAACTTGCACATTTAATATAAATACCATGAACATGATGGACATCCCCCGATCCATGATCCCCCTCTCTCATAGAGGCATGAGACTCTAATGATGTTTGTCTCGAAGAATCACATGGAAAATGATCATCTTTTATATATATATATATATATATATACACATGATGTTTAAAGCATTGAATAATAATGTGGCAAATGATCATCCATGATATATATGGATATCTACAAATACATAGATACATGATGTTTAAAAAGTTACGTCGTGAATTTACAATTATTTTTAAAATTGCTATTTAAAAAAAATTCAAAACTTTGATGTAATTTACACAAATGTTGGAGCGCAACTTGAACATAAAACACAAAACTTGAAGCAAAAATTGATGTGTAAAACTCACTTTATTTAAACAAAAAATTGTTGAAGTCATGCACATTTTGAAAATTAAATACAAAATTTTCTAAAACACGAAGTTCACAAAGTTGTGCATACATAGTCAGTGCACATTTTAAAAATTAAATACAAAATTTTCTAAAACATGAAGTTCACCAAGCTGTGCTTACATAGTGAGAGTGCACTTGGTATATAATTCAAAAAAACACATGATCATTAAAAATGACACATTTAAAACTAAAAAACACACACATATCAAAGATATCATACAATGTTCATCAATAAATTTTGATGGAGAGCAGCGTCTTCACACTAATTAATCTTTGACATAAATTTTTTGAATTGAATTGGCCCATACAATAGATCACCAGACATCTTGTTAACATTTTCGCAATGTCTTATACTAAATGATTGAAATTGTCTAACAACATTGTTTTCTTTTCCATGCAATTGTTTTAGCCTATCCTTACTAACTTGGTACATGGCTTTAATCTAGTTGCACATAAGTTCAGAATTGGTGAAAACTACAATTTCATTGGATCCATATTCCCTAGTTGTTCCCAAGACTTCTATCAATGTAATATAATATGCTTCATTGTTTTTTGTTCTTCTAGGTATATTCATTTACCTTTGGAGGAATTTTTTCGTCGCAATATTGCATAGCACATATGTAATCATTGCTTTACCTGAATAGGGATAACAAGAAACACCTATGCATAATGTCCATTTTTCAACCATGTTTGGTGCGGTTTTTTATCCCTGAAAAAAAAGAAATTGAATAAAATATTAAATGAACATTTATTGCAAATAACTTAGTTTATTGGAGGAATTACATGTACATGGTTTCCAAAAATACTAGGACCGAGATTCATTTAGCTAAAAGTTTTATAATAGTTTACTGCTAATGAAAATGAGTAACAACACATCCTAGCAATTATGGTTGGTGAGATGATAGTGGACCCTATGAGGTCATAAACACAAACCTGCTATTTTATTGATTATAACCTGCTATACTTTTTTGACATTACTGAAGTAGTGATAAAAAGTGGAACACAAGAAGTGGGGGAACCACCAAGATTTTCTAGCTAAGTCTCATAAGTGTGATGAAGAGATTGTTATCTCGGAGCAAGGAAAAAGAGACTATAATAAGACATGTGATTTTTAAATCATCCTTGTTGTTAAAAAGGATAGGGGCAAGAACGAAAATCCAATCAAAATCCTTCAAAACATTGGAGCACCAGATCAAAGAGACAACATGGAAGATAATGTCCCAAATCATGATAATAATGTTGTTGTTACACTAAGTGATTTTTTATGCCCAGAATTCAAGAAGAAAAACACTGCTAGCATTGTTGAAGAATGTACTGCAAATATGAAAGAAAAATTCCACATCAAACCTGATTCCCAAATTACTTTGGATCTGTGCTTTTAGAAAAACAGAGGCAAATTAGAGGCAGATCATAAATACTATGTTTTAATAACTAACATGTTTATGATAATTTTCATATCTCCATTCCAAAACTTGAATTGGGTGTATTAGATGTTTTATTTCTAATCAAAGTATTGTACATTTTCATATAGATAAATTTTATTGTAGTCCTACTAATCAAAAGACTATTCTTTTTTTACTAGTAGGCTCATGGATTGGGTTGTGAGCTATCATTTTTTTTACTAGCAGGTTCTCAAATTGGATTGTGATCTAGCAATGAAATAGGCCAAAAGCTACATGTATCCAATATTTGATGTTTATTTTTTCTCCATGATTATGAGGAATAACAGAAAGGGTCATAATTTGAGACAAAGAAATAAACATAAAATTTGAGAAAATATTTCAAGCTTCTAAAAATTTGATTCATCTCAAAAATTAAAATACATTTATAATGTTATGTTTAAAAAAACCATTTTAAAATTTTAAAATTGTACAAAGTTGCATAATTATAAGAAGAAATATAAACATCACTTGTTGAAGCAGTCACAACTAGTAAATCTATAGAAAATTAGCCACCGTTTGAATCAAACTTGCCAGAAAATTACTTAATTTTAAATATAATTTAAAGGATTACTTTAGGTTTCAAAATTTTCATATGGAAAATGTTATAAAGCATAAATCTACAACTCGAGAGTTTCTTTTCTACCCTGATATCTGATAGACACAAACCTTCTATTTCATTGATTATAACTTCCTAGAATTTTTTGACATTACTTAAGTAGTCATAAAAAGTGGAACACAAGAAGTGGGAAAACCACCAAGATTTCCCAATTGAGTCTCATAAGTGTGATGAAGATATTTCTACCTTAGAGCAAGGAAAAAGTGATTAGCATGACACGTGTGATTTTGAAAGCATCCTTGTTGTTAAAAAGGATAGGGGCTATTGGAAATCCTTAAAGAAAATCCAATCAACCACCTTCATAACATTGGAGCTTTAGATCAAAGAGATAGCATGGAAGATGATGTCCCTAATCATGATAATAATTTTGCTGCTACATTAAGTGATTTTTTATGCCCATAATTGAAGGAGAACAAAATTTCTACCTTTTCACTAGAGCCTCAAGGTTAAGGATATAAATTTGGATCTATGCTTTGAGTTATTGATGCATCCACATGTCTGCGTGTCTGTTCCCTTTTTCTATAAGAGGCTAGACTTCTTTGGGTCTATGTAGAGTCCATATTATATAGTATAGCATTATATGTGGTATAATGTTTTCAATACATTTCAATATGCTACTCTCAATCTTGATAACATCCAAATCTTGTAAGGAATTTTGTAGATTGTAGGAATCTTACAATAAAAAAAGCTTTATAAAAACCATTTGGGCAGCACATTGTGGCGACTAGCAAGTGGATTGACTGAATAATAAAACTTTGAAGAGTGAAAAAGCCAAATATCTAGTTATAATTCTAGATATAATCTATGACTACTAGCATTATGTGTGCCTTTATAAGCGACTCTCAAATGGGTAGTTCTTTCTGTGATTTAATGAAAAGAAGAGAAGGAGAAGCATACCTACTTGAGTTGCAACATGGTTTGTTCTCTTGATTACTTGAATGCAGCAAAATATTAAATGTTGTCTGTATGCCTACTATGTTGAAAGGGAAATTCTTAGAGACAACCAGTTGGCGAAATTCCTAGTAGAGAAATGCATAACAACTTTTAATGAATATTCCTAAAATTCCAATCTAGGAAATAATCAACTTTTAAAGCTGATTTAGCAATGCAAGTCATGGCTAAGGTATAGATTTTTCAAAAATAGATATCGATTTCCCAAATTTTGAATAAAAGGCTAACACGTCCAATCAACCTCCTTCAGAACATTGGAGCATCACATCAAAGAGATGGCGTGGAAGAAATAATTTCCCGTCATGTTATTGCTCAAAAGTATAAAAAAGGTGAAACATCATAACTAGCACACTATGCGATATTGTACATATTTTCACCAAAAATATGTGTATTTATTAGTAAATACACTATTGTGTATCAATTAGGCTGATGATATGATAGTCATAAAAAATATATATTTAAATCCCTTTCATTCTATTTTCTCACAATGAAACTTAGCAGTAGAAAAATTCATTTCTATAGAAGGAAATATCTTACATTGTACCAAATGTGAGGCATAGAGTACTTTTACCTACCATCATCGATGAAAGTGCAAAATACTAAACAAAGAAGTTGGAAAAGTACCATGTACTCTTCAAGATATTTATTTAAGAAGATTATTTCCATATTTGACATCTTTATCCTATGTAGAATACATAAAAGAAAAAATTGTTGTTATATACAATTTGTGTGACTTTAGTGGTGAAGGAAAATTACTCAATCATGATGATGTAATTATTAATACAGAAAAAATTCACTATATGGAAAACATTGTTGTAAGTACTATTTTCCTACACATTGTTGTCTCATATTCCTCATGAATTTTTATATCATGTAAATATGCTAACAAGATAATCTGAATTCTAGAAATGGTAGAAATAGCCATTCAAGACTTGGAAACTTAAGGACAATACTACTAAACAAAGAAGCTGGAAAAGTGCATGTATTGTTCAAGATATTTATTTAAGCAGATTATTTCCTGATTTGAAATCTCTATCCTATGTAGAATTTCTAAAAGACAAAAGTGTTGTTATATACAAGTTGTGTGACTTCAGTGTTGAAGGAAAATTTATACTCAATCATGATGATGTAAGTATTAATATAGAAAAATTTCACTAAATGAAAAATATTGTTGTCTCATATTCCTCGTGAATTTTTATATCATGTAGATGGGCTAACAAGATAATCTGAATTACATAAATGGTTCAAACAGTCATTCAAGACATGGAAACTCAAGGACAGATACTACAAGTACTGACCAACTGGACAAAGTCATCATGCCACAACTTTTTTCTATCCTTTTGGTTACTCTCGAATCTAACATTAAACAAACTTTAGTCAACTTGCATAAACAAATTATTTTGAATTTTTTGTTTACTATGAGTTTCCTATAAAAGTTACTTGAACTTTACAATCAATGTGATGGTAAAGCATTATAGAATTTTTTTTCAACTTTCCTTTATTGATTTGATGATTGATCAATGCTTACACCCTGACTCCCAATATATGCATCTTAATTGGGTGGATCCTCTTTGCTGGAATTATTTAGTAGACTGTAGAGTGTTGGATCAAATTACATAGAAATTCTCCACCTATTTATATCACATTATTGTTTTTCTAAACAAAATAAAAAATAGTAAATCAATCATTGTGTTACTACATAGTCATATTACATAGTGTATATATTTTTTATTCTCATTATATATAGATATAAACTTTGAACTTTCTCTTCATATTTTTTTCTTAATTAATTTTAACTTAATAAATTTAGTATATTCAAATCTTTAGAAGTAATAGACCTACTAGATTTTTCCATGATATGTGGCATTATAAAGTGATCATTCAGTCAAGAAATCCTTGTAAGTATATTTTTGGAAACCTAAAACATTCTGATATTTTGTGTCTTTGGATATAATAGGGTAAATAATTATTCTACAGAGTAAAGCATTTTTTTACATTTGATTTTTGTTTTCTAAAAATTTGAACTACTCGACGACCGACCTGGAAAAATAAGGACGAGCATGTCAGGCTGAGGATGAGGACACCAAGATGAGTTTCAAATGAAGACGCAGAGCCTAGGATGAGCAAACGAGGATGCAAAGCTGAGCCGAGGATGAGGAAGTCGAGCCAAGTTTCAAATGAAATCACAAAGACAAGGACAAGCAAAGGAGGAGAGACAAGGATGTTGAGGACAAGCAGAGGAGGAAGCCTGCAAAATAAATGCAAATATAATGAGGTTAGCACGTACAAACAAATAAAAACAAAAAATTAATAAATAGAAACACCAAAAACCAAAAAAAACACATAGAAACACCAAACACTTACCTACCATAGATCTCCAACAGTCGCACAACGGTCGAAATTTCTAAAAAACCTCTGAGGTTCTCATGGCTTCTATATTTATAATAAAACGTTTGGCCGAACTTTTATTTTCAGTTTTTCTATCTCCGGACAAAAATCTGGTTACCGACATTGTCAATCTTAAGGACCGAATAAGTTCGACAAATGTCAGAAAATTTTTTGCCGAATTAATTTCAAAAGTTCGGCCGAAATTTTGGGAGAGTGAATTTTTCGGGCATGTTTCTCACAAAAGTGTAACCCATCTTCACTTTTTTACCCACCTATCAAAGACTTCACGAAGAACATTAACCAGTTGGTTGAAATAATGGATAGAGGCAGTAAGTAGAGAATAACTCCATTGTTTCACATGACATTTCAATGTAAGGGTAAAAAACCTAGCAATAATATCTTCAAAATAAACTCAGGTTGAGAAAAATAATTGAAAAAATTAAACTACATAATCAAGAATGGTTGTTGGATGCTTTCCATCAAGCTTTAAATATGACAAGTTAGGTCAAAAATTTGCGAGGATTGAAAAATCCAAAGCCTTTGAAAAACACCTTAGGATTATAATTTGCGATGAATCTATTCAAGATAAGAGATTCATATTGACTTTATGGGATCAACTTGCCTTCTCTCCCTCCTTCTAGCGCTAAAATGTTGACAGTGTTGAATACTACAAACATACAGGCTGTCTCCCCACTGTGAATTCCCAATTAGACCTCACACCATTTTCTGTAGTAGCCCAATCAAAGTATAATTTTTTATCACCATTACAACTGACTTTAAATGAATGTCTTGGCTACAAAAGATATAGAAGAGATTATATGCATAAATTTGGGGTAGCAGGTATGTAATTTTTGTGAGACACCAAGTGTAAAATGTAAAGGGAGGTTCCACAAAAGGAAAATAAATATGAGACTTGGGTAGAAAAGTATTAGTACTATCCTAGAGAGTCATGCTAGAGAAAGCGGAAGAGAATCATTGATTAACTTAAAAATTAGTTCACAATACAATAATGATCGTGTAAACACATAAGAACACCCATTCAACAAGATTCATATCTATAGCAACAAAGTAGCTCATCATATAACATAAACATATACCACAAACATTTAAAGAATTGTCTTACATTTATGATACATCCATGAAAGAGTGTTTGCTCCAAGAGCTTCTCATAATTAATGAAAGATTCAAATACATTGTTACATTATTGAATCACTAACCCAAATAATGGGAAAAAAAAAATTGATTATCTAATATGTAATTTTAAAAACTAATATCTAATATTATTTTATAAATGTTTATATGTTATTAAAAAATATTTATAACCATCTTTGGCTAGTTTGTGGCGTATCAAAATTCACCATTGTTGTGTTATGAAGTATTTTCTAAATTATAATCCTTTTGGGTCAAGCCAACAATGTTTTTTTTTCTTAACCTAGAAATGGGGAACTCACATGGAACATTTTGGAATTGGAATTTTACAATTTTAATTTAATTATATTAATTAGTACATGAGTGGTAAGGATTTAAACTACATGGAATATTTTAGAATATTCTTAGTATTGGTCAAAAATCAAAGGTTGATATTTCTCTACAAAATAGTTATTCTGCCCTTTTAACTAAATTATGATGTGTCAAATGATGTGATTTATTGTTTTTTTGGGCATGCGGTATTGGTAAGCTAGAGTATTGGCTAGTAGTGCAACAAACCCCTATTTAGAGAGGAAGAATCTCCATGATAAAATGAGGTAAATTTCCATAATTAAAATTCTTCGTATGATATTATATATTTTTAATTAATCAATTTAATTAAAAATACAAAAAAGGAAAAAGTACTTTGGAGATAAATCTCAACCTTTGATTTGTGAATATTACTAAGCATATTCTAAACTAAGTTAAATCTTTAGCATCCACCTAATACTTATGAATATAATAAAATATAATCATAATTATTTTTTTATAATTAATAATAATAAAAAATAATTTAGATTTTTTAATGATTTTTTATTGAAACAAGTGTTTTAATGTTTATTATGAATTGGTGTTTATCTCATGGGGCAGTTTGTCGTAATATTCTCTAAATTATAATATTAAAGATAATGAATTAAATCAACAAACAAACAAAAACCCACATCCAAAATCATCCAAAAACTAATATCTCTAAAATAAATTTAAAATTTAAACTCACATGTAACTTTGTTATGGAATAACTAAGAATTTTTCAAAATCATTATTGAGCTTAGAGGCTCATTCTACATCCCAATAAAGTAAAAATTTAAATTAAAAATTATGTTAAAAAAAATATTTCAGCAAGAGATTTAAATAAACTATTTGAAAAGTTATGTTAACAAATTTGTGCTCATATCAATTTCATATATATATATATGTATATAGAAAAATAAATTTGTCAGTCCAAAATACAATTTAAACATTGAAAAATAACACATTGTCTTTTACACTCTAAAAAATTCATTTTGAAGAAATTGAATCTCTCTAAACTCATGCTAACATTTGATTCACATATTTTTTTTATTTCTAATTACTTTATACCATATTCATTATTTTAATTATAGCCACGTTATTTTATTGAGAACGTAAATTTTAAATTTAAATTTTACGTTAAAATAAGACTTATGACGAACAAACTTACATGTCTCTTGATATTAAGATGTAGAATGAACATCTAACCTCAATAAAACATTATTTTCATTTCTCAAAATTTTGATAACTCTAAGCACACACTACTCAATCGTGGATCCACATATTATCTATTATTGTGCCCATCATTACACATCCAAATAATTTTTTTGAAAATGCCAACAACTACACTTTTGCAATCAATGGGAGCCAACACATCTTCCTGGAAGAATTGTAACACGACAGGAACTCTGGCCCATGGTCTCTCAAATATTTTCGCTAATAAAAATATCAATCGATGACTATTAATTTATTTTTACCCCGGAGGCGTTTTATTTGTTGGAGTGGGGTGAGAAAACACTGCTCACCCCAGCCAATAGGAGAACTTTTATATCACCCTTTTGACTAATAAAATTTTGCCACTTGTTTGTTTATTTATTAGCCTGTTAGCTTGATTTCCACGGACGTTTTTCTACCTACCTCCTGTCTTTGTACTGCCTCTGCAGTTATTTCTCCATCAATTCCAATGAAGGTTTTCAGCTCGAAGCATTTCTCCACGTAATGGGTTATGTGTCGCGAAGCCGTATCTGGATGGTGCAGTGTTTGAATCTGGTTATTAATTTTTCTTGCAAAGTATCTCACAGCTTTTACGGGAGATAGAAATGTGGTGGATGCCTGTAAGTTCACTCAAGGCGTTTTTGAATGGTGGCTTCATCCTGCTCAATATCGGAACCAACTTTGTAAATATGGGCGGAGCTGTAATTACAGAGTTTGCTTCTTTGCTCATACTCCGCAGCAACTCCGCTTGTTGCCGGGTCTTTCATCTCCCAACGACAATTCAAGAAGCAGTACGGCACATCGCAGCGTGTACAAAGCTTCTGTTCTGATATTAACCTTCATCGCATATGCAACCTATCATGCTTCGAGAAAGCCTTCCTCCATTGTTAAAAGTGTCGTGGATCCTCAAAATACTAAATCTTTGACAACGAGAAGCACTGTTCCATCCTTGGCTTGTGAATCGTATCTTGATCGAACACTCTGATCAAAACCCTCTCCAAATTGGGGGAAATCAATCTGTTAGTCCAACAAACGTGACAGATGGATGGCCGCCTTTAATGGAACTGATGGAACGACTATTCTGGGAGAGATTGATGTGGCATTCACCTTATTGTTATTATTGCATGTACAAATAGATAATCAATCACGGCATACAAAATGTGGTGAGCAACAAGATGGTGGAAGTGGCACAGGGGTTTTTCACTATGCATGTGGAAGACCAAATGGAATACTATTCCGAAGATCCATTCAGTAAAACACATTTTTCTACCAGCTTCAACGTCCACAAAGATCAAGTGTTCAACTGGTGGGACTACCTGAGACATCATTGTTATCCATTAGAAGACCATGTTCATACTTGGCCTTCGAAACATTATTTATAGGTTAATATTTTGTTTCTTTCATTTGTTAGATATGAGTGTGTAATTTCAGTAATGTTGAATTATAGAGACTTTGATGAGTATGGCAGAGAGCGTGCCAGTATCTATTGCAGAGAAGTAAGGGCACTTTCTCTGAGATTGCTGGAGGCAATATCTGAGAGCCTGGGAGTGGAAGCTGACTTATTAGACAAAGCGCTGGGAAAGCACGATCAACGAATGGCTATAAACTACTATCCCAAGTGCCCCATTCCCCAATCCTGAGCTTACATTGGGTTTACCAGCTCATTCAGAACCCACTATACTCACTCTTCTTCTTTAGGATGAGGTGCCCAGTTTACAAGTGCTCAATAATGGACACTAGATTTTTGTCAACCCCATTTCTAATTTTTTTGTTATCAACATTGGTGATCAATTACAGTTTCCATCTATCTGATTGGCACTCTAATTAATTAATTCCCTCTTTTGTTTTAATTTTTCATTTGTAGAATCCATGGTGTATGGCATTCGAAATAACCAACCATGGAATGAAATTATGTGTGTGCAGGTTCGGAGCAACGGAAGATACAAAAGCGTGTTGCAATGTGTTGTGGCGAGATCTTCAAGAGCACACATTTCAATTCCCACTTTATACTGCCCTTCCCCTGATGCAGTCATCACCCTTGCATCGGCATCCATTGACGATGAGCATCCTGATTTATTTAGAAGCTTCACATACTAGGGATATTACCGAAAGTTTTGGGACAAACAACTGGAAGGGAATACTTTTCTACAGTCATCCTCACTTGCTCATCAACAACCACAAGAAGATTTTCAATGGGTTTGTATTTTGCATGACATCTCGGTGACTGCCTTGATTTGAATTTTGCGTATCTTTTTAACATTTGGTATGATTGCCAGCAAAGCCTGTGTGGCCTTGTTTGGGCTAGGCTACTGGTGGAATATACATCATTTCTCTTACGACCTAGTTGTTCAGATGATGGGGGCTATTTCAAGAAACTGGCTGGCCTTCTGTAGTTGCAGTAGTTGGAAATTGGTTTGGGAAGAGCAAGCAGGGATTGATAATGGGTATCTGGAATTCCCATACCTCGGTTGGTAATATATGTGGCTCGCTTATTGCTTCCAGTATTTTGCAGTATGGTTGGGGTTGGTCTTTTGTTCTTCCTGGAGTTTTGGTAACCTTTATAGGAGTGACAAACTTCATGTTCTTGGTGGTCACTCCTGAGGATGTTTGGTTTTGATCTAATTATGATCAGAATACTAAGGACATTCCAGCTAGAACTGGAAATAAAACGTTATTAGGAGATGTGGAAGAAGAACTATCAGAGTCACCGCGAAAGGTAGTTGTTGTAGTCGATTCAAAGCCTACCTATGATCATATCAATAAAAAGAATAAAGGTGAATAATCTCTGGAAATCCTTCTTCTTCGATTCTTGGGAAGTTCATTTATTGTGAAACTATTGGGTTGATTGAGGCTTGGTTCTATTACATTTTTTAAAAGATATATATAAACTAAAATTTTTATATATTTACGCCGAAAGGCGTTCCCTTTGCTGGGTTTTGCTGAATGCATTTTTGCTGGAGCCAATCAGAGGACTTTGCCATCGTCCTTCGAGCCACTAAGAATGTGCCATTTGCCGTCTGCTGGTTCGACCTCGCTGTTTTCTCCACCTCGGACGATTTACCAGGTCAGCTCACAGTCCAGCTCGCACGATGCTGCTCTTACCTCCACCTCGGACGATTTGTCTGAATGGAGTTCTCAGAGTAATTGTTGGCTCGCTGTTTCAGTGTTTACAGCTCACAGTTCTCCTCACACGATTTACCAGCTGCGTCTCGTTAATGCTCAAGCGTGGCAGCAACGCCTCTCAGCCTACTTCCAAAATCCAAGAAATCGCCCAGATCTGGAATGAATGTTTGGTTGTTGCAGCGTTAAATATGCAGATACGCTTGGTTCGTGGTGACTGCTGCTTCATTAATGCTGAAACCTGCCATATACGGGTGTGCTTAAATACGTTCATCCTCCGTCTTCATATGTTCGCCCGCAAACAAATGCCTGTTCTCAAATTTGCATATTTTCTGAATCAGGTTGGGTAGCATCCTCATATTGTTGCAGCAAATTGACTATTTGGTAACAGCTGTTAATAGTTCTTCTGTGTTGATTGCAAATGAGCTTCGTGAGATACTGTGTAAAAACTCGGGAACTTTGAATTAGTCAACATGTTTGGTGCATTTTAGGCTATGTATTGGCATTATGCTTCAGATTGATGCTAGTTCTTGAAAAGAGTTGGACTTTTGTTTACAATTCAGCTTCTTAAATTCTAGCAGCTTTTCCCTTGTTTTGTGTTGTGCACTTAGTTTTGGTTTCCCCAATTGTTCTAAGCTTCAGTAGCCTTAGGTTTCTTCCAAACAGAGCTTCTATTACATAAGAGTTGGAATTTTGTTTACTATTCAGCTTCTTAAATTCTACCAGCTTCTCCCTTGTATTGTGTTGTGCACTTTGTTTTTTCCAATTGTTCTAAGCTTCAGTACCCTGTGGTTTTTGTCCAAACAGAGCTTCTGTTACGTGATATCTTTATCTCTTTCTAGATTACATGTGATTACATCCATCTTATAGAGGGACACGAGATCTATAAAATACTTAATTTCTGTTGTTTTTTCATGTGAAATTCATTTACCTTCTTTTGCATACTTCTGGAGATAGCATGGTCGCAACCATAATTGACTACAGGGCTGACTTGCAGATTAGGAAGCAATACTGGGAGGCTTCAATTCATATAAGAGAAGGGCACAAAACGGAAAGAACTCAGATAAGAGAAGAGCGCAGAAAGGAGAGAAGAACGCAGAACAGATTGTAGCACCGTGCCCTTGAATGAGAAGAGTGCGTAGTCCCGATTATTTCATTTTCTGCATTCACTTCATTCGACATCACCCGGTAATTTTTCTGCACGACTTCTTAGATATTGCGATAGGGATAGCTCAATTGTGGCCGTCCGATATTGTTTCAAAGATGCCTGTTTGAATTTTTTTTTTATATCTGATTCAGCTCTTAGGTTTTCCATTCCCATTTCATTTAAGAAATACACAGATCAAATGGTTTTATATCTGATGCCCTTGAAGGGGAAGAGTCCACAATCCTCAGTATTTCATTTCATTTTCTGTATTCACTTTCACTTCGTTAGACATCAGTGGGTAGACGACTTCTTAGATATTGAGATAGATAGCTTGCTTGTTGGTTTGTCTGGTCTTTTTCAAGGATGGTTGATTGAATTTTCTTTTATACCTGACTCCCTTTTCATTTAATTTGAAAAATATGTGGCATGATTTCTGCATGTTTGGAAGACTTTACAATTAGTGTTCCTTTCCAGTGTTGAAATGATGAATATGAATAAGAATAATTAGATGGAGAGGTGATTGTCATAGTCATTATCACAAATACGAATAAGAATAATTAGATGGAGAGGTGATCGTCATAGTCATTATCACACTTTTCCAGCTAACCAGCAATGAAAAGCTAATAATAACAGAGTTGTATGAAGTTTTTGTTTATTTTGTGATTCTGGGCAATTTCATGGCCACTGTCATATATCCATAAATACTACTTTGAATCATGATAAAATCATTTAGTAAGATTGCAAATTGAAGGTATTGTAGAGGTTTAAGCACTTTTTATATTGGTATGATTTCACGTAGCTTTAACAAAATTTAGTAGGCAAATTTCCAGTAATGCCTTGGAAAAATGAACAGTTCAGAAACCATAACTAGTAATCCCACTTCAATAATGACTTTGTTTACTCATCAAGATAACTAACAAATTACCATTCGTAAAGTTTACTTGATTCGTTCCATTATTTACCGTTGGATTACCTAGTTATGCTGTGATGAAGATAAAAGATATTTCAGTTTCTTTTAATAATAATAGTATGTCATTATAAAAGGACATCACACATAAATTTTCACAAGAAAATTGCAGCTTAAAGAATAATATTCAAATTTTGTTAATGACTTCTATAACAGCTTCCCTAGATTCCCTCGCAGCTGGCTTCAATTCGTTTGTGATGGAAATACTTTATATGAAAATATAATGAAGCCGAATCTTTAAGAATACTTAGTCATATATTGACAGAATCTCTGTATTTCATTTAAGAAATACAGAGATGAAATGGTTTTTCTCTTATGCATTTTGTTGGTTGTTCATCATTTGAGGTCTTTCTGTTTTAATATGATCTCATAACAGGATGTGTGCATCTTTTTATCATCTAATGATGAAAAACAATGATGTAATTCCAAAACTATGGGTGGCGGATTATAGTTGTGACAGTTCTAAACAAAAAAAAAAATCCCTCTACAATATATCTGCATATGGCAACATACATTTTTCTTATATTCTGTATTACATGTGACTGCAACCATCTTATTGAGGAACATGAGATCTATAGAATACTTAATTTCTGTTGCTTTTCATGTGAAATTCGTTTACCTCCTTTTGCATGCTTCTTGAGCACAAGTACAATAAAAATCATTTCAAGCTGTTACACTCGTCCTTTTGCAACTTTGGTAGTTCTTTTACATGGCTCTAGCCGTTGCATGGCTGTAGCCTGTTAGAGGCATGCCAATGTTTTTCTCCTCTCTTTATCCTGATTTGGTTGTAAATATATTTATCGTTTTTTTCAGTTCCCTTTGCAGTATTTTGTAGCATGTCTGACTCTTTTTATCATCTAATGAAAAAAAACAATTATGTTATTCCAAAATCATGGGTGGCAAATTGTATTAGTAACAGTTCTATTTTCAATCAATGTATTCCATTTGCTTGTGCACTTATGTTTCAAATTGTCATGTGCATCTTGATTTTCAAAAAGTTGAAAAAACCACTTAGAATATTCAAGATATACAGTTACAAGTAGCATACTTCACAAGCTCATTTACAAATATGGTTACTTTGGTAGTTCAGTTACATGGTTGTTGCCTGTTAGAGCCATGCCAACAGTTTCCTCCTCTCTTTATCCTGCTTTGGTTGTAAATATATATATCATTTCTTGCAATGCCCTTTGCTGTCTTTTGTAGGATGTCTGCCTCTTTTTTATCATCTAATGAAAAAAAACAATTGTGTAATTCCAAAATTATGGGTGCCAAAATATAGTAGTAACAGTTCTATTTTCAATCAATGTATTCCATTTGCTTGTGCGCTTATGTTTCAAACTGTCATGTGTATCTGTCGTATCAAACATGATTTTCAATAAGTTGAAAAAAACCACTTACAATATTCAAGATATACAGTTGCAAGTAGCGTACTTCACAAGCTCATTTACAAATAGGCCTATTTCACATTACTATTTCCTTTCCTTTTATACCTATTTTGCAGCTTGCAATATTTGCACATTTGCATTGTAAGGAACATATTTGCACAACTTCCACTTGTGCAACTTGCAATAGCATCTTCCATATACCAAATTTGTCACTATTAATTGAAGAGTGGAAATCATCCAAATTAGCAATTCTACATTTCATCTCTCACAAATTAGCAATATCGAATTTTCCCTTCGTTTATCTGGACATGTTCTTCTTCACTATCTTGACCTTACTATCTCTATTCGCTTGCAGCATATTGTTTTTTACAAGCCACCCGTTCTACCATGGAGACGTCATTATCTTGCAATTGTCTTCCTTCTCTACTAGCTGGTGCTACCGACCAACAACCAACCCTCCAAATTGTTGAACCTGCGCAGATCAACTCTTCCCGGACTTCAGCAGCTCGATACCGCGTTTCACTTTCCAATGGTGTTCACAAGCATTCTGCCCTTCTCCCTTCTTCGCACACTTCCCTCGCGCAGGATGGGCACTTGGCTGTAGGTTCCATTGTTCTCTTGAAGAGATGCTCATGCACGTATTCGCATCAAACAATGTATGTTTACTACATAACGCCTCACACCTTCCTCCCCTATACATGTTTTTCCCTTATATCCCTCTATTTCCTTTATTATTTTCTAAATTTCTACATTTCCACTTCATTGATACATTGCTCGTTCTTGCAGGTCACTCTCTATTCTCGAGCTTGAAGTAGTCCAGCGCGTTGCCCCATTGGTTGGTGACCCATGCCCTCTTACTCTCTCTACTAAAAAAATGGTCCAAGCCACATCATCCTCATCTTCTGCCTCTCCCTTTTCATCACCACCATCCCTTGACATTCACTCATTGTCCTCCCAAGACCCTGCTGCATCATCTTCAACAACTCTCCCTTTTAAAGCACTCTCCCCTACAAGGAAAACTTGGTCCATCCAAGGCCGCGTCCTTTCAAAAACACCCCTTCGGCATTTTACCAATGCACGTGGCTCTGGGAAGTCACTAGGCTTTGACCTTGTTGACCACGAAAATGTGCAAATCCACATGTCTGCCTTCAATGAATTGGCTGAATCCCTTCATGCTCTCATTCAAGTTGGCCAAATCTACAATGTTTCAAATGGCACCATAAAGGTCCCCAACCCTTCCTATAACCATCTAAGACGCCCATTTGAAATTCTCCTCTTCTCTTCATCAACAGTTTCTCAAGTCTTGAATGATGACCTCACAATTACTTCCCACACCTTTCACTTTGTACCTATCAATTCCCTTAAACTCTCACCTGCTAACTCAATCGTTGATGTCATAGGTATTGTTAGCTCACTCTCTCCCATCTCTATTGTCCGCAAACGCGATGGCTCTGAAACTCCAAGAAAGACAATTTCTCTTCGCGACATGTCCGGGAACAGCATTGATGTGACCTTGTGGGGAGAACACTGCCATGCTGAAGGGCGTGAACTCTCTGAACTTCGCATGGCTTGTGCAGTTACAGTCCTTGCAATTCGAGGTGGCAGGGTCGTCGAGTTCAACGGCCAAAATATCAACACAATCCCTACCACCTCCCTTGTTATCGATCCAAAGATGCTGAAACGGTGGAACTTAAGCAATGGTTCGAGAAAGAAGGCATTCAATCTTCGTCGCCCTCGCTTAGCCGCAAATACTCAAGCACCAGAAAGAAGCCACTTGCTACAAAAACAATTTCTGACATCCTCTCAATTCCACCTGGAGAAAATGTCCCATGGATGTTGCTCCGTGCTACTGCTACCTCAATTGACTTGCATGATTTCTACTTCCTTGCATGCCCACTTACCATTGATGGTATGCAATGCATGAAAAAGGATATACAACAAGATGATGCCACGTGGCGTTGCTCAAAGTGTGAAGGGTCTTTCACCAAGTGTGGCTACCGCTACATTCTCCGCCTCCAGCTGCACGATCACACTGGCCACCTCGAAAATGTTGTCGCTTTTGACGACGCCGCAAATGGCCTCCTAGGCATCTCTGCAGAGGACCTTTTCCTCCTGTCAGCAGATCCTCAAGCTTTCATTGACATATATAGCAAAATCAAAGGGCGACAATTCCTCTTCACACTATCTTTAAAGAGAGACACCTTCAACGACATTGAACGACTGCGACCAATTGTTATGCACGCAGAAGATCTGCCTTTTGCTGATGCGTCGAAAATCCTCCTTCAGCTCTTGCAACCTCCAACTTCCCCTGCGAACAAAGCATGTCGCCGCCTTTAGCCATACATTCCTTGCCTCTTCCCATTGTTCAACTTTCAACGCTCTTTTCCCTCACTTGACATGCATCGTCGATTTTGCATCTATATTTTGTAATCGTTACTATATGTTTACAACCCCTTTCCCTTTCTAATAGTCCTCCTAAATGTATAGGTATCAACTCGTTTCTTCATTGCATCTTGTTTATATGTTATTCCGCTATGTTGTAATGGCCCTTCTTAATATATGAACATTTACAGATGTCGTTTTCCCTTTCCTCCTTCATGCCTTCATCTTGTTTGCAAAACACACATTTTATAAATGAAAATGTCAACATGCTATGCTTAGTATGGAATATAATACAAAATTTGCTTCTTCTTCTTTGCAAAAAATACAGTATCTGCCTTTCATTTCCTCTGGCCACCAAATGCAACATGTTCTTGCTTTCAAAAGACATATTCTCTGATTTCAAATATGCAACACTCATTTCTATGCAAACCATATTCAATACATTTCCACTTCAAAATTCACTCACACCATCTCCATATGACTATTTCTATGATGAAATACATAACACAACAAAAATTCTCGCCAAAAATAATAAATAATAGAACATAAAAATATGAAATAGAGTGTTGCATCTTCATGCTTCCCTCTTCTTTCATTATACTTCATGCATTTGACATGCCTTTCCTTTTTTGCAACAGCTATGCCAACCACACCAGACAACAGTTTGCAAAGGGAACAACGTCACCGCTACTACGCACTTAACAAAGAAAGAATTACTGCACGTCGTTGTCTCCTCTTTGCAACTCGCCAGGCCAACCTTCTCTCTCAATCCACCACACACCAAACTCCCATTCCTTCACAAAGTACCCTCCTTCCACTACATCCCGCCCAAACTTTCCCATTCACCCTTACAACTCCCCTCCCTAGCCAGCCCTTTCCATACCCTCCAATTCCTTTGCCTCTTACCCACCCTTTCCATGCCCCGCAGCATCTTCCTCCTTCTCCACCTGTGCAACAATTCCTCCCTATCCAACTCCAACATGCACATCTTCGCTTCCGTGAAAGAATTGATGCACTTAGTCCCATCCAAGTTTGCTCAATTTGTTATGAAGCTTACCCATCCATGAAAAAAAAAACAAATAACGGAAACATTTGTTGTGCCTGTTGTCTTGGTGAACGAACAACCCACCGTTTTTCCTTCACAAACAACATGGACCCAGGTATCCAACCCCATGTCCTCTCTTGCCTGACTCAAGTTGAAGAGATGTTGATTGCTCGTGTAAACCCCATTATTCAAGTCACCCATGCACGTGGTGGCCAACTAAAATATTCTGGCCACACTATTAGCTTTCCTCAAGATATCACTAATATTGTGACCTCTCTTCCTCGCATGCTATCAGAACTAGACATCCTTGTTGTAAACAAAACTAGTTCTGACGCAGATTCGTACGACTTTTTTGTCAGTAGATCACGTGTTCATGCAGCATTGCAATTCAAACTGCAAAATGATCCGTATTACAAAGATGTCCACACTAACCAAACTTCCCTGAATGCTTTTCCTATTGTGCCCACCAACATTTCCAACATGCTACGCCATGCCAACACATCTTCCATCCCACTCCAACAAGCCATTCTTGAAAATTGTGATTCTCGACTTCCCCAACCATGCCCATCTGACCTCCACCCATCCTCCTTCGTTGCAAATCTGCCAAACTCTCATTCAGAAATAGATGAAATACTTGCCTACATAGAATCCCCCAATCACTCGCCCATCCATTCACTTCAATGGCCCATCATTGACCTCTCCCCAATCAATGAATACAACACAGAAGGCCTCTTCTCCATGGCCTTCCCCACCCTCTTCCCCACCGGCTCTGCAATGATTAATCAACCAAGAATTGCAAAAGTAGATATGCAAGAATACGCTTTGCATCTAATACGCTACCATGACAGCCGTTTTGCACAACATCCTCGCTTCCGCTACTACTTGTACAACCTCATCATGCGCCATCGCAGCCAAGCAACTGCCTCTGTCTTCATGAAAAGAGACCTTTCAAACACCCTTCCAACAACAATCGCTGACCTTCGCCACCACCTTCAACAAATTCCCCCTTCCACCATCCCAAACCAGATTATGCGCTTCGGATCATCCTTGCGCGGCAGTTGCTCATTCTGGACTAGAGCTAGACATGAGCTTCACGACATGATCATTCAACAAGGTACCCCTACCATATTCTTCACACTCAGTGCAGCTGATACCAAATGGCCTGACTTGCATAGAACCATGCCTTCCAACCCTCCATCCAATTCACATGAGCAAACTCGATGGAGAATCCAAAATGTTGTTGCAAACCCTCACCATGCATCTCAATACATCCATTGCAGATTCACAATATTCCTCGAAGAAGTGCTACTTAAAGGACTCCTTATAAAGGATTACTGGTGCAGGTATGCATACTATTCCTTCCATCTCTTACCTTTCATTAACTTCACTTCCACGCATCCATCTTATTTATTTTCCCCTTCTTCTTTTTAAGGTATGAATGGCAACATCGCGGCTCCGCACATATCCATGGTTTCTTATGGCTTCCAAATGCACCTACTATGGACACTTTGGATTGGACCAATGCTTCTGCTATCCGTGCAGCTAAAGATTTCTTCGATGCATACATCACTTCTTGGAACCCTCGTCCCATTCAAAACCAGGCTGTTGGGATAAATTATTCATCTCTGCAAGACCCATGCCTCCTCCAGACACATGAAATTATTACAGGAAATCAGTTCCAAGACTATGAGCAACTTGTCAATTCTGTTCAAAGACACACAACTTGCCACTCTAGTACATGTTTGCGCAAAAGAAATAACAAAACAAGTTTCCGCTATGGAGCCCCATGGGAAGTTCGCGACGCATCATCTCTTCACATTGATAATACTGGCCGTAAATTGTACGCCCCTGCAAGAAATGATGACAAGCTAAATGTGCACAACGCTCATCTTCTTGAAATTTGGAGGGCAAACATGGACTTCCAACCAATTCTATCACGCCATGCTGTGTTGAACTACATTTCAAATTATGCAGCAAAAGCAGAGGTAAAGTCTGAAAGCTACTACCAAATGCTTTCTCGTCTCTCCCAATGTTCCCCACCTGATGCTCCTACTATTACTGTCGTCCGCAAAGTTATAATGTCAGTGATCGAGACATTGGTGCACAAGAAACATGCCACATGCTGCAAAAACTCCCACTAGTAAAGTGCAGTCGTTCTTTTGTATCCCTCAATGTGAAAAAACAAATATTCAAACGTGTTTCACAACAATTGGATGGTGATCCTCCATCGACACCTTTCATCGTCTCATACATGAATAGACCACTTGCACTCGAGTATTTTCCTCTTATTGAAGTTGCACGCTCTTGGACATTCTCCTCCCGCCGCAAAAAAACACCTTGGAAACAGATCTTCCCTCCTATGGTTGTACGTGTCCTTTCTCGTTTCACCTCCATCCCATTGAAAGACTCATCATCCTATGTGGACTTTTGTTGGAGTGAACTCCTTCTATACTTCCCTTTCCGTACACTCCCTAACGACATCGGCACATCCGACGCGGCCATTGTCGCACATTGGGAACAAACTAGACATACATATCAAGCTTGGCATGTCCACCGCACCCCAATCGACCCTACCGATGCCAACTCTTACTGTTCATCTCCTGATGCCCCTCCCCATGCCCCCACGCTTGTCATGCCTGAATAGAAATTTCTCTCTCAACTCCACCCAAGCAACAACATCCTCCTCGATGAACTTGAAATGCTTGGCCATCGTGACTTTGATGCAAATTATAATTGGGCCAACTTCATTATCCCTTCACAATTGCAAGAAACAGCCATTCACTTCATCAACTTCAACCGCTCCTCCACAACAATCCACCAAACCCAAACTCCATTCCCACATTCTCTTTCCTCCTTGTCCCCAAGCCAAACCATTGCATTCAATATCATTTTTTCCCACTTCCACACACACGCTACAGGATCAATTTTAAAAATGATAATCCAAGGCACTGCTGGTACTGGAAATTCATTCCTAATTGAATGCCTAAAAAATGCCTTCCTTGAAAACTCCACCAATGGACCAAGCCCCCTCCTCTTGCTTGCTCCGACCGGTGTTGCAGCATTCCACATCAATGCATTGACAATCCACTCTGCTCTTCGCATCCCTATATCCTCTATGCAACCTTTAGAGGGTCAAGCCCTCCTAAACCTTCAAGAACAACTCCGAGATGTGAAATACATTCTAATTGATGAAATGAGCTTCATTGGTCCTAAATTTCTTTCTCAAATCGATGATCGCTTGCGGGAGGCATTCCCATCAAATAAAAGCAACCCTTTTGGTGGACGCTCTATAATTCTCGTCGGGGACCTTGCCCAACTTCCACCTCTCAAAGACACACCAATGTATGTAGGCACTTCTCATGGCACTGCACTATCGCAAAGCTTTGATACTGTGGTTACACTTTCAATAGTTTTTCGTCAACAAGGAACTAGCCCTGCTCAGATTTCCTTCCGTGAACTCCTCTCCAACCTTCGCAATGCAACACCCACTATTGATGATTGGAAGCTTCTCATGACACGCTCAAAAAAAAACCTTCCTGAAGCTGAGGTCCAGTCATTTTCAAGTTCAATGCATCTATATGCCACAAATGAGGCTGTTGACATGCACAATAAAACCATGTTGAAAACACTCAACCAACCAATCGCATGTTGCTACGCTACCCAAAGGAAGGAATTTAGAGGCAACAACGTCGAAGATGAACAACTAGCTGCAAAAATTCTCCTTTGCATTGGACAACGAGTAATTCTAACAAGCAACTTGTGGATTGAGGCTGGCCTTGTCAATGGTGCGCTCGGCACCGTCCATGCACTCGTATATGCACCAACAACTAAACCGCCCGAACTACCATTATTTTTCGTAGTCGACTTTCTTCACTACAAAGGTCCACCATGGGATCCTTCAAATTCTAAATTTGTGCCGATACCCCCCATAACAAGGGGCTCATGCACACAAATTCCGCTTCGCATGGCATGGGCTTTGACAATCCACAAATCACAAGGCATGACGCTGGATAAGGCAACAATTGACATCAGAAACATTGATCGACAGGGTCTCACTTTCACAGCAGTATCAAGAGTCCGGTCATTACATGACCTGTGCATCTCCCCTGCTTTCTCCTTCTCTCGCTATTCCCGGATGAAGGAGAACCCTTTCGTCATATGCAGGAAAAAAGAAGAAGCTCTGCTCACCTCAAAATCTATTACTCAAGCTCCTTCAAACCCCTCTACTATTGGTGCCTTACCATCCCACTAGCTATTTACTATTCTGCTTTCCCATTTCACTATATCTTCTATACATCAGTCACTAACATGCTTTCAATTTCTATGCAGGAACATAATGGACCATAAATATATCTCGCAGCTCCAACAATTTTGCAGAGAAATCAACGAACAAGAAGCTGCGGTTCTCAATGTACAGGAGCGCTTCCTACGTCCACCTAGGCTGCCTCTTTACCGGTTGCGCCCCACAATACAACTACTGCAACGGATCAGAATTTGGATGAATCTGCTCATCCATATTCATGAAAGGGATGCACACAGAGCACTCCGAGCATACTATCTTGACCGTGTACCTTCTCTGGACGTGAAATGGTGTTGTCGTTGTCGAGCAACACCTTGTCTATATGACTAGTTTTTCCTCTACTGCAAAACCATCTAACCACTATGCTACACATGATGCAATTTTGTCAATACATCTTATTTTGTCTTTGAAAAATATACAACACATCTTACTTTCCAAACTCTTCCTACTCAGAAATTTCTGTATATACAAAAAAAAAATTTGAAGGTTCCTATGGGTTCTCTTGATTAAAGTTTGTCTTATAGCCATAGGATCTAGTGCTATTATCGTTTACTGATCACAACAAATTCTGATCAGTACTTATGAGTTTGATGCCAGATGACAACTATCAAACAGTAGTTCTATGTTTAGTGCTCAGCACTTTTCAATCAATATTCATAGTTATGTTGTAGCATGCGTTATGTTATATAAAGTTGTTATTGGTACTTGTTGATTTTAAATTCTCTCTCCGTAAACAATTGTCTATGGGCAATCAAAAGTTCAATATGTAGACAAGTGTGCATCATAGTGCAAAGAGCTGTGTGAATGGATTGTTTTCTTTTTAGAAATTTCCATTTAGCATTCATTTGTTTGATTTCTGTGTATTATGTAATCAATTCAATTTTACACCTAACTTGAGCCCTTATGTTACTATGGATTATGGGTTATAATGGATTCCCATTGTCATGCTTAGTGGAAGGCAATTGCACATACGAGCTCAATTCTTGTTGTCTTGGGATTCTCCTGGATTTTAATCTGATGTTTAGTGGAAGGTCATATTAAGTCAGTTGAGATAAGTTCAATCCCTGAGCTATGTCAGTCAGTAGTTTTCAGTTTGAGTTCATTGGAAATTGCACATGTATCATAATGCTTTCAGGGGATGGCTTAATGGAGTCATATTCAGCACAGAACCTTAATGATGAGCTCAGTTCCTGTACGGTCAGAACAATGGTGCACATACACATGGGCTGTAATTTTGCCTACCTATCTAATGGTTTTTAGTCTCATGTTCAATGGAAGGAAAATAATCAGCATTACGAGTTCTTCTTTCAGCGTGTTTCTGAGTCTCAGCAACATTAGATTGTTGCTTCACGTGGAAGGTAATTATTGATCATGTCAGGAATTCGATTTGTTGGCAACTATTAATTAGTAGTGATGCATTTATTACCTTTCATATATCATTTCTAGACAAAACAATAGTTATCTTTGTTCAACTGAATTCAAATAGCTAATAAGAAATTTAACCCTAAATTTTTATTTGCTCTAATTGCATTACTTTTACTTTTCATTCCTGTGATCTCAGATTGACCCTGTGAAATACAAGAACACGTTTACTGGCATGAACATGGTCATAAAAGAGCAAGGAATTAAGGGGTTATTCAACGGTTGGGCTCCAACTATGGTGGAATACACTGCACAAGGTGCGTTCAAATATGGGTTCTACGAGTTCTTCAAAAAGTACTATGCGGACATTGCAGGATCCGAGTATGCTGCCAAGTACAAGACCTTGATCTACCTTGCAGCTTCGGCCTCTGCAAAGGTCATTGCTCATCTTGCCCTCTGTCCCATGGAGGCCATTAAAATGAGGATGCAAACACAACCTGGATTTGCCAGATGGCCTGCAATGATGAATATGCTCCCTCCTGCTTATTTTCTAACCCAACTGTATTTCTTTCTATGTGGATTGCAGTTTGTAAAAGGGCATTGGTCCGCTATGGGGAAGTGAAATTCCTTGTAAGTTTATCTTCCATTCTTTGCAATCTGCAGCGGCATCAATCTACCAAGCCCATGTCTCTGTCTGCCAAGTTTTACATACTATATTTAGATTTGGAATTTTTAAAACTGTATTCTCTTCTTTTTATGTTGAGGGGTTGTGTCCAGGGAAGCAAGGTGTTCTAAAACATATGTGATATTTATAGGTATACTGTTTATCATTTTCTATGTCACAGCGGTGCAAACAAACCTCAATGGTTGCACAGTTTATCGAAAATATAAAAATTTGCATTTAAATTTTGAAATCCCTTTGAATGTTAAGTAAATTAGAGGCTAAAGTAAATCTATGTTAGTTTATCTACTCCATGTGAGCTTACCTTATTTATGTTTATGTCTCTCCATTCTGTATATATTCAAATTAGTTTATCTGCTTGAGGTCTCTCGAGTTTGTATATATCCATCTTTTAAATTCAATTTCAATAGACCTTTAAATTCAGAGAATATGAAAACTAACACCATGTTAACTAGTGAAGGAGGCTTTGTGGTGGTGATATTCTGTCACCTAGTCAAGGAGGCTTTATGGTGGAGATATTCTTCACTCAGAATCAAATAAACCTAGGAATGCATGCTTTAAGATCCTTTACATTAAGTTTGGACTTTTTATTTCAAAAATAAAAAGTTCAGAATTAAGTCCAAGAATAAAATATTTCAATCTCATCCCATTGCTCATATGTGCAAAACACAAACAGAATGCTATAAAAACAGAAAAACATACCTCTTGAATCTTTTCCAACCTACTGATCAATACAGTAGAAGAAACTTCCCACTTACATTTAAAAAAAAAAGAAAAACCCCTTCCATATTTCTAAAACAAAACCACATTACAAAATTTCTTATCACATAGACATTTTGAACAATTAAATGGGTCTGAATCTGTTCACTGGTTTTATTAATATATTGGTATCATTATTGCAGATACTGTGATGAAATTCGCATCATTTGAGAACACAGTAGAAATGCTATACAAGCATGTGATCCCAACCCCAAACGAGCAATTCAGCACACATGTTAAAGTGGGTGTGAGTTTTACAGGAGGATACATCGCTGGGATATTCTATGCTGTCATTTCTCACCCTGCAGACAACTTGGTCTCCTTCCTCAATAATTCTAAGGGCGTTGTTGTGGCTGAGGTGGGAGAATATTCATTGAGGTGTATCAATGCAAAGCTTGATTCAGAGCATTTCAACTTTAAATTTTATGGTTTCTGAACTTTAACTTTATGGTTTCTGTATTACATCATAGCAGGTGATCACCAATTAAGTTTCCATGTAGAGAGTATACTGTAATGACATGAAGAACCGGGTGGACAAACAAGGTTTTGGAAGATAAAATGCTGGTGGATCTTCCCAGAGTCCTGACTCTACTGTACATCCTTTTCTAGGTCATAGACAAGATATCTTGTTTGAAGATTATGTATTAGTGGTCGATTTATCTGGACTATGCCTCATTTTCCACAAACATGGGGCATGGATTAATTAGAAATTGTGGATTCTTCCCCTTGAAAGTTGATAGTCAAGGCATGGCACAGAGAATTTTAACAATATGAAAAAGGCTTGCTATCAGAATGCAAATATATAAAAATGGATTTGACACAGTTAAAATGGTGATTTGAAATCATTTTGCTCTTTCTTAGTTGATATCTTGTGCATAACATATAATACTCTTTGAATTATTAAATTAAAGTAATGTTTGTGGAATGCACACAAAATATATTATTTTTACTAAAAATTTCATTCAGGAGTATAACCACAATCAAACCTGCATTGACTGGCTTCTATAGCGTGCATCATCCAAACCTGTTTTATAACATTTTGTGCTCCAAAGTTTCATGTGAGCCATGTTGAAAACTGTACAAGAATGGTAATTGAGATGTTGACCGAAAATTGGAAGAAGGCCCTGGAATCCTAATGACAGGTAATCAAGGACTTAGTATCCTTTCGTGCAGAGAATAAATGACTATGGACTGAAAAACTTGAAGAAAACACTGCACTGCAAATGGCAATATGAAATAAAATACTAAATGTCCTTTGGTGTAGAAGAAAAATGTTTCATGGTGTCTTTGTCCGAGGGTCGAGTGATGAATGCTGATGTTTATATGTGTTTTGCAGGGATTAAATTCAGTTCAATATATGCAAGATCTCTAACTCAACATGAGTAGGTATGAAGGTGCCATGGTACTTCCTTCTGGACACACAAGATCATAAGCATGACTGAATTGACTCGAGGAAAAGGAAATGACCTTGCTAAATGTAATGATGTAGAGGCCTCATGTGGTACTTGGTTGTCTACTGGACTATACAGTCTGTCCTACCTTCCGAAGGAAACTTTTGAGTGACTCATGTCAATTTGTTCTTGTATTTGAACTCCAATAGATGTAACATTAAATTTGATTTCACCTCCATCGTTCCCAAGATGTGAATTTTTTATGCATTCTAAGTTGTTACATCTTGATCTATTGTTTATTTGTTCACACTGTAATCTTCTCTTTTACATGGTGTTCATTATTTTTGCTAAAGATCAGGTAGGTTTTCTATTGATATAATTCAAAAATACATATCATAGATATTCTGTTGCTACTAGTCTGCCACTGGGGAAACCAGACCAGTAGCACAGAATAAGCGTCTTCAGTTTTGATATGTGCATACATATAATCTGCTTAACAACATTAATAAATAGTCTGATAATGTCTATGACCAAGCATAAAAACATAAACCTAGCTCTCCTGATTCTTAATGCCTGCAGTCCTTCTGCATGTATCAGAAAAAACATAAATTGAAAAGAGAACCATGTTATGCAGTCACCTGAATGGTGGCTGGTGGTTCAGTATCCTCTTCAGAGTTTGTGAAGTCCACGTCTGCAACCTTTTCTGCTAGGATAGTCACCTTGTCATCCAGCTTCTGAAATTTCTGTAGGAACTCATCAATGCATAACAAAATTTATTGCTGGGTCTTCGAGCGCTCAATTCACACTTTTCCCATAAGCTTTTTCAATTGCCAGTAGATGTCAACTGTTTGCGTGTATGGGTCTATGGGATCTTTACTGGAATGTAAATGATATATAAAATCAAGTAGACATCCTTTGGTGCGAAAGAAAAGTGCTCCACGGTGTCTTTGTCTAAGCAGTTAGTTATGAATTCTGATGCTTGAATTCAGGATTGGATGCCATTAGCAATCAAGATTCAGGATTTCTAATCCACAAAATCACTGCAAATGTTGTTAAGCAGTATATGCTGAATAGTCTCAAATTGTTTGTATTTTGAGTTATTAAAGTCTCAGCTCAAAGATAATCCCATCCCCATTCTCACCATATCTTTGAATGGTCTACGCCTATTATTTACAAATTCCAGCCATTGTGATATTATTAAATGTAAAGGGTAGGAATTGCCAAAACAATTTAACATGCAAATAAACAAATGCAAAATCTTTAAAATGATTGGGAACTTCTGGAATATAGACTCTTCTGGCGTTCTTACCATATAGACTCCACGATTATCAGTATCCTCTGTTTGCAAATTTGGAAAATTCCCTAATCACATTGTGTGCAGGATGTTCAATGTGCTTCTTTTAGATACAAGGACTTATTTCTCAAAGTTGGGTTTGGAAAGACTTTGCTTAAAGTTGATTTCTGTACCCTGTCTTTTGCAGCGCTTCTATTATTTTAATATATTTTACCTTTGTTGCCACAAGCACTGTTGTGCCAGCGAAATGGTTCAGCAAGAGGCCTCCAGAGATATATTCAAAATTCTGTAAATTTTGATTGTATCCAGTAGTAGACACGAAAACTATTGTTCAGTTTTTTTGGATGCAAATAAGTTGGTCTCTGTTGAGTGCTTGATCAATCACATGCCAAACTTTGAAAATGGTTGGGAAGTTTTTGGATAATACAACTCACTGTTTTTCTAACTATATGAACTCCACTAGTGACAATATCCATTCTTCCTAATCCGGATATATACCTGGTTGATATTTTGTACAAAATTTTCACCATGATTATATTTCAATATGATGATTGATATGGATTGTTTTAGCTAGCGATTCAACAAGAGGCCTTCAGGACTTATAATAAAAATTTGTTGACTTCAATAGCATCTTGATATTGTTGCAGCAAATTGACTATTTGGTAACAACTGTTAATAGTTCTTCTATGTTGATTGCAAATGAGCTTCGTGAGATACTGTGTAAAAACTCGGGAGCTTTGAATTAGTCAACATATTTGGTGCAGTTTAAGCTATGTATTGGCATTATGCTTCAGATTGATGCTAGTTCTTGAAAAGAGTTGGACTTCTGTTTACAATTCAGCTTCTTAAATTCTAGCAGCTTTTCCCTTGTTTTGTGTTGTGCACTTAGTTTTGGTTTCCCCAATTGTTCTAAGCTTCAGTAGCCTTAGGTTTTTGTCCAAACAGAGCTTCTGTTAGAGAAGAGTTGGAATTTTGTTTACTATTCAGCTTCTTAAATTCTACCAGCTTCTCCCTTGTATTGTGTTGTGCACTTAGTTTTTTCCAATTGTTCTAAGCTTCAGTAGCCTGTGGTTTTTGTCCAAACAGAGCTTCTGTTACGTGATATCTTTATCTCTTTCTGGATTACATGTGATTACAGCCATCTTATAGAGGGACACGAGATCTATAAAATACTTAATTTCCGTTGTTTTTTCATGTGATATGAAGCTATGGGAATACGATTTCCAGCATGCAAGTAGTTATCAATTTTACTCTTTTTTATGTTTTTTTATTGTTGAGGTGCGATTTTCTCTGGTATTCCCTCTGCCTTTTGCCTTGTCGATCATGAGCAACCTTTTGAGCGGGAAAAACAAATTAGTAATAGGTTTTCCTTATTAGAGGTTGCAGGAATATAGCTTTTTACTGAAAGTAAAAATGATACTCTAATTCGCATAATTTAAATAGTTCTAATTTGCAAAATTTAAAGAGTGCCACAATTTTCGCAATTCCAGTGAGACTTTGAGAAAATCTAGAATGAATATTTTGAAAAAAAACAAAAAAACTGGACTGAAATTTTGAAAATTAGGGTTGCAGATTTTAAGTTTCAGGCTTTTCGATGAACTTAGCGCCTACGTTAATCAGATTTTTGAAAAAAATAATAATCCAGCTTCCAGCAAGAAACTTGCCAAAATTCAGTCTCTATCGACAACACCGTTCTAAATAGTAATGTAAGACTTATGCGCAGTTACACATCATAGATACCAAATGTAAAAATACGAATATGTGGCTCTGACAGGCAAGTCATTCGTGTCCACATGGAGAATTTTATGATGTCAATGTCACAATTTGTATTTTAAAATAATCTTTAACTCGTAAAGTCTTCTAAGTAATTTTATGTCAATACTTCAGCCTTGCCTACGAGTGCCCAAACTCAATTAAACCTCGAATCTTATTTTTTTGGAAATGAAATATTTCTACTCTTCCCCTAGTTCTTGACCACGCTCGGCAAATCACTCTCATGCATTTCCAAACCAAAAAAAAGAGACAAAAAAAAAATTCATAATAATAATAAT
Organism: Pinus albicaulis; assembly: GCA_034641835.2. Classification (NCBI taxonomy): domain Eukaryota; kingdom Viridiplantae; phylum Streptophyta; class Pinopsida; order Pinales; family Pinaceae; genus Pinus; species Pinus albicaulis. The sequence goes on along the minus strand of CM076579.1, from coordinate 1,253,206,496 downwards.
AATTAAATAAATAAATAAAATATGAATAAATAAATAGAAATAAAATTAAATAAAGATATAATTAAAATTAAAATAAAATAGATTCAAAAAAATCTTTATTGCAAAAATAAGAATACAATAAATAAATAAATAGAAACAAAATAGAACAAAGATTAATAAATAAATAAATAAAATGAAATCAAAAAAAAAATTGCATAAATTACAACTTAATCATATTAAATTAAAAATTAATATTTTTATTAAAATAAATATAAAAATTTACAATTCAAATTAACTATTTCAAAAATATGTTTTCAGATATGGTCTTATCACTTCTACCGTTCTTGTTATGGTTTCAGCTCCTTCTTGTTATATCATTTTCAAAGCTTCAACTCTTGCTCACAACATCTTCAGAAATGTTTTCCACACTGCTCAAACCATGTAGCTCAATCCACCAACAGGTGTCTCTCCATGTAGCTCAATGCAGACTCTTCCAATCCACCAACATGTCTCTCTCCATGTTTGATGATTCTGTTAAGATAACAAAAACATTGTGTTGAATCGAATCTACCATATCTATCCTAAGGAGATTTCTTTCCTTTTATCGCCATTTATTTATTTTCTTTCATTTCCATTTGGTTTGAGCACATTTGCATTCATAGCCTGCTCATGTTTTGTTGCGACAGTTCATTTCTTTCCCTATAATTTCCTTTCAAATCATTTTCCGTTTTAATATTGCTGTGGGTTAAACAAATGCACAGATATCTCATTGAGAGTCAACTCCTTCACCAAATCCATTTCAAAACCGACATATAATCTATTTCAACTCCCCTCTCGCAGATCTTTATACTTATGGCACAAACTTCCCCCGCAAAAATGTTGCGCCTCGCGGTGAAACCGAAGATACACCATTCCTCTCCTTTCGGCGTTCCGTTGCGCCACAGGTGCAATTGCTAGTTTACTTGATTATTATTTTCCACATTTCTCACTCTCGGCGTTATTTTGCACCACTAGTCTGTATATCTTCAACACTTGAAAGTGATTACACAAGGAGAAAGTCAGAGTTAGTTGGAGTTTGACAAAGACATTGAAGTTACCGTGACTCTGTGGCACTTCGGTAATGACATGTGATAAGGTACATAGGTGTCTTTGGTATCTATGTTATCCATGCAAACTTGTACTTTCCAGTCTCACCGAAAAAGGATGTGTGTACATGGTCTTTTGATTCCCAAAGTGCAGTACCCACTCCCACACTTCGATATATGCACATGGATTACCATGTCCTTCCTTCATGGTTGAAATTAGAAATTACTAGTTTGTTTTTAGTTTCAAACGTTAGTTTTTTAAAAACTTCATATATTATCCGTGTATTGCTTCTAACAATCTATGCTTTGACCTCTCAATCCTACCCATTAAACTTGTTGACGTATTATTTTTCATGTTGGAACTTTCTTTTGACGTTCTAAATGATTATTTTTAATGTTGGAACTTTCTTTTTAACTCCGACTATTTGTGAGCATCCATTCATAATAAAAGTGGATGATTAATGAATAAAGTTGTATAAAAAGTCTTCAAAAAGGCTGTAAAGCTGGATAGGGATCACATATGGGAAAGAAAAGTGAACGAGGAATGAATAAAGTTGTATAAAAAGTCTTCCAAAAAATGGGGTAAAGCTGGATAGGGATCACATACTGTAAAGAGGTTGTTTATAGAAGAAGTAAATTGTTCTAGAAATAGGATTTTGGTGATTGTTTTGCTGAAAAAATAATTATGAAATTGATGGTAAGAATGTTTGAAATTTTTTTAATGGTAGAAATAGATTAAATAGCATAAAAACCCAAAAACATCCAAAATCTTCAACTTGAAATTTCCAAAACAATTTACCAGATTTTACCAAAACTTTAACAGAACATCCATTATTACACGTATTGGGACGGGGGTTGTCCGAAGGATTGAGTACAGAATTAGGCGTTAATGAAAATCTTGGAGTATTTTGAGACAAAACTCTGCCATTCATGGCGATTTGATTTGAGAGAATCGTGCGTCACACCTACTCCATAACGGGATAACAATAACTATTTGAATTCGAAATTAGTAGTTCAGTGGACTGAAATAAAAAGCTATCACAGACATCACAGAATCCTGTTGTCAGATAATTTTCAGAGTTAGATGAAAGCAGAGAGGATTGCGACCGTTCGACACCGAGGTGTCGATTATTTGGCATCCCAAACTCTTATGCTATGATAATATAAACCCTTTGAAAATTTATTCCACATAAACTCACTCCATATATCATAAAAACTGCTTTAAAATTTAAATATATCTTCACTATGATATGCCCCTCGTGGTAGCAAACTAATTTTGCCACAACACAAGGGGCTTTATAAGGTTGTTTGTTGCGTTAAATAGTGCTTTATTTGTAATCAAACTTTGTTAATACACAAATCAATATTTAGAACAGGTCTCAATTGCAACGATTCGATGATTCAAATTCCAAAATCTTAAAGAAAACTCTGATATTGCCATAACAGCCATTTGACAGATAATGATGTACATAGGAAATAACTTCCCTATGATATCACAGTGTCACTCTTAGTAACAAACTAAATACCTCAGTTTACAATATATGTCTCAATGACATCATTAAACTGCTCTTTATTATAGACATACTTTTATAACAATTATCTATTCCACAATTTTTTTTCTCAACAAATTACAGTGCTTTCTTATTATCGCTAAGACGTTGGACTATTCTAATATCGTTCGAAATATCAGGAAGCTCGGCTTCACTGACTACCAATCCAACTTCTTGCTGTGATGATTCAAAACCATTTCGAATGACTGGGTGTTCATTCGAGTGCCAGATATCATCCTCCCACAGAAACCCATTGAAATCGTCTGTAGTTTCGGCATAACCGTGAATGGCATCCGAATACACAAGATTGGCCATTGAATCTTCATCGATGTAGTTGTCGATGATTATCCCAAGATCGTCCCGAGAAATATTTTCTACAAAATAACTGAGCTCTGCGTGAAGATCGTCGTAATACGTCCAGTCTCCTATTTCATTCACTGAGGTCCCTTCAGAATTTGATCCCTCTTCAGCCAACTCGCCTTGCCTGAATGGACCCATCTGATCAGCACTGCCCTTCTCATCAGACAACTGAATTTTATGTTCTGTTTGCAACCTCAACCCAATTTCATCTTCCAGGGACTGTATAACCCCATTAACCCTCGTCTCGCTTATCTCGAGCTCATTCGCAGCATCTGTCTCTTGATTATTATCATTATCATCAATATTGTTGATCTCCTCGAGCGAAGCCATAAAACCACTGTCTGGCGCCACCGTTAATCCGCTATTGATTCGCTTCCTGTCTGGCAAAGCCAAACCACCGTTCCAATAGTCATTTCGCACTCTCTTCATCCCACATACTTGTGAGGCGGCCGCCCTCTGCTCAAAATGAGCCGGAAAGAAATGATGGTATTAAAACATAGACACAGAACAAAAAGCCTGGGTTTGAGGTTTGCGTTATTAGATTTCGAACTTCAAACTACCTCTTCATCATCTACAAAGCTAAAGTAACACTATATATAGCAGTATCCGGCCGTGGATGGTTCATCACCAATTCAATGATTTGTGGTTTAACAGATTTAATTTATGGACGACGATGAAACAACATTAGTTGTTTACCTAAAACCACTTTGCAGTCAAAATCGCATTGCCTTACCACACAAGTGAGTAGAGAAAATGTGGTGGTTATATTTGTATTTTTGGGGTTGGTCTAAATTGTGACATTTAGCGATAATTTCAATGTATTATATGATTGGTTATATTACTTCATTTCTAAATAATTATGTTAAATAACTTTTAGTTGGATAGCAAAGTTTATGACTCGAAGCGATTTGCGATTTGTCCTGACCGGTAGTCGATCCCGTATTTTATGAAATTGACCGGGAGTAAGTATGAGAAATTATAATATTTAAATGTGATTAATAAGTTTTTGGTTGAAGTTGAGAAACAGCATGTGGAATTATAATATTTAATAGTTACTAATAAGTTAGATTTCGGTTATGTAGTGTAAAAGTTTTGCAATGATGATTAATATTCATTAAAATATTGAAAATTTTCATATCCTCACCGGTAGTCGATCCCGTATTTTAAGAAATTGACCGGGAGTAAGTATGAGAAATTATAATATTTAGATGTGATTAATAAGTTTTTGGTTGAAGTTGAGAAACAGCGTGTGGAATTATAATATTTAATAGTTACTAATAAGTTAGATTTTGGTTATGTAGTGTAAAAGTTTTGCAATGATGATTAATATTTATTAAAATATTGAAAATTTTAGCTACTTTTCAATATGTACAAGGAGATGATATTATATATTAAAAATAAATGGTTAAATATATATAGTTGGTTAAAGTTTAGTTTATATTATCATATTAAAATTTACAGAGAAAGTTATGTTATATTTAGGCAACCCAAAAGGCATGAGCTGTTTAGAAAGATTTGGATGCTTATTAAGGCATATGATTCTCTTGGTTATTGTCCACACAAAATTACAAAACAATCAAAACCACATTATCATTATGGAGGAGGGTGAAGAGGACCTGCCGGAGGAGCCGTGAAGATGCGTCCCTCATTGTGCATATGGTAGTTAATATGTTCCACTTGGGCCTCTAAAGCTCGGAGGTGGTCATGAGAGCGTCGTAGAAGACGACGCAGACTCTTCAGAGCTTCAAGGGTCTCATTCTTCAGGTGTTGAATAGCATTAATGTAGGCCACAAGTTCATTACGATCTTCATACCTTTGTTGGCGCAAAGTGTCAAGGTTGAGTTGGATCTGTTGGAGTTGGGTAGAAATTGATTCAAGGGTGGTTGGAGCCTCTATCTGTCTTGGTGACTGAGCCAGAGATATTGCCATGGTCGCCACCGAATGTTGACTCTCGGTGGATTGCGAGTGTGAACTCGAGTCCCCGGATACCTGGTGATTCTCCATGCCATGCCCAAGACCTCTGCATTGAGCCCAACCTCTCTCTCTCAGCATGCACTCATCTAACTCCGCCCCACCCTTTGTTGGGCTGCAAGGCCAAGTCACTCCGAGCCCAACAACCCCTAAAACCATTGCACCATCCCTACAACCTTGGCCAATTGTATCGCTGAACACCTCCCGAGTGTCGTAGAAGAGAGTCACTATACCGCCACCAACCACAACGCCGACCTCTACTGAAATGTGGATTCACCACCTTCCACAAATGATAATCATAGGAGAGCTAGAGTGCTCAGTGAGCCCAAGGCAAAACCACCTTGGGGCCTGCTCGGAGTAGGACCCTTCATGCGCAATCCACTGGCTTGCTTCTGTCGCCTAGGTGGAGCACCAGAACCACTCGTCAATAAGTGCTCCCTCCGCTGAGAAATCACCCTCACCACCTTCGCTTGTCTCTCGGTGCAACGTGTTATTTTCGTTGCCAGGATTCCTCCCGGCATTCAGCCGCCAGCCACAGCTGGCCATCTGCACTTATACCCACCTTGTATCCTGTCGATGAAGCTCAAGCTAGGGCTTGAGAGCCAAATTTTTTTCGTCTATGAAGACTGAATCACGAACCTTCACCATCGCCTGAAAATGCCGAATGAGTTGCCTCTCGTCCGTTGCACGCTTATCTGCTACATCTTGCGCTGTAAGGTCTCCTACCCCGAGGATCATCACTGCTCAAGCGTGGGAGGTTAATGATTTGGTGGGCGCATGGTTGGGGGTTGGTTTGATCATAAATATTCATTGACCACCTGTCTCGTTGATTAGACACCCCCACCGGGGACTTCAAGGTCTTCTTCCATAAGAATTTGGAGATTCTGAGATTCTCCAAGATCGAGATCTGCTTTAGAGAGGATCTCATCCCATGTGTCATGAAATTCGTGAACTAGCTTGTTCGTACCTCTGTTGGCCAACCAATAAGCCACCTTGTTCCCATAACGGAGCACATGATTAGTGGTGGCATACTCCATTTGGCTGAGGAGGCTTCTAATGCAGGAGAGTTGAGCATCCAGCTGCCAGCTCTTTGCTAATTTTTTAGGATCCGAACCATTAATGATTTTCTAATTCATATCCAGAATCAGTCGGGAATCCCTAATGATGCGAACGTGTTTGTAGCTGAAGTCCTGAGCCAGGGTTAGACTAACATCCAACCCTATGAGTTCGGCTACATTGTTGGTATAAGTAACAATAGATCCAACATATGTCGCCTTAGGGGACCCTTTGTCATCTCTGAGGATACCTCCATATCCTGCCTGCCCTGGGTTTCCCTTAGCGGCGCCGTAAAAATTGATTTGAATGCATCCCTGAGGGGGGAGGGAAATGAAGGTTGGGGCAGGAGGGAGGTAGGGATGCCCTGAGGCGAGTCGAGGGTGGACAAGGTTTGAAGAAGGATCCAAGAGATGTAGGATGCCTAAATCCGATTAGTTAACTTCCTAGTTAGTGGGTTCCCAGGGCTCTGCGAGAATGGATTCACGAATGTTGGAGAGGGTCAAGGAACATATAAGAGTGGTTAAAAGGGATTGATTATCAAAGATAAAGCAGTTTCTTCATTTCCAAGTATTCCAGAGCAAGAACCTAGGGAGGAGCCACCAAGCTCTGGAGGACCACTGCATTGGAGAATCTTTGGGTTGGCCAATCTTCAAGCAGGGATCCGGTGTTGGCGGGAAAATATTCGATGGGGCCGAAGATGTCAAAGGCTTGGGACCAGACCATTTTGGTTAAAGGACAATCAGTGAAGAAGTGGTGTTTAGTTTCCTCTTCCTGTATGCAAAGGAAGAACATGGAGGGCTAGATAAATCCCCTTTTAAGGAGGCGATCCCAAGTCAAGATGTGCATATGTGCTGCTAGCCATAAAAAGTGGGCAAATTTTGTCCATAGATGACTTTTCTATATTCACTTCCAGACTTGAGTGTTGGGGATGACCTGCATCGTCGCACGAAGAAGGTAGGCTTCCTTCACTGAGAAGTCCCCTGAGGTCGAGAGGCCCCATGGTAATTTATCCGGACCCCAAGAGGCATGGATTTTATACTGGGCAAGTATTGAGCAAGCTGATCATACCCTTGATGGGGTAGGTCTATAGCCCAATCCTCTTTGGTTTTCCATTGACGCAAACCATGCTTGTCCAGTTGGTTCTTCCAATAATCCTCTATTTTCATAGCTCCGCAAGAGTGAAAGAGGGTCATGAGCTCCGATAGGGATTGGTCCTGAGAGAGGCGAGGGGAATTCTTCCAAGAGTCCAAAAACATCATGTTGTTTCATCGTGCACCTCCCAAAACAAGTGTTTGTGTATCAGATCATTATTGGCGTTAGCTAGTTTCCAAATGGCTAACCCTTGGTTGGGAAGGGAAATGTGAAGGATTTCTCCCCACGATATGCATTGTCCATACTTGTGGGACCAAATATTCTTCCAAAGTTCTTTTCCTCCTTTCAACCATCTCCACCAGAGTTTGACGCTCAAGGTGGAAATAAGAGTAGCAGGGTTGCACAGGATCAGACCCCCCATCAGCTTGGGGAGACACAGCTTGTGCCAAGCCACCAATGGCCAATTCCTATCTTCTGAGGCACCTCCCCAGAGGAATCTATGAAGGAGGGTAGTGAGGTCCAAGTAGATGCAGTTGGGGGCTGGTAGGGCTGACAGTTGGCAGAGAGGCATTGCTTTCAAGATAGATTTGAGGAGAGTTACTATTCCCACAAGGTTACGGAACCGGAAGTCCATTTCGAGTGCTTGTGAGATATTTTGGCATAGAGGTCTTTCCACGGAGCAATTCGTAGTGGATAGAACAAGAGGGGAAGTCCAAGGTATGTGGAGGGGAGAGTGCCAATATTGAAACCCATAATTCTAGCCAGACAAGCTTGGACTGGGTGAGGAGTATGAAAAAATTAGATATCAGACTTGAGCTTATTAAGGAGCATTCCCGAGGCTTCTTGAAAGTTGGACGGGTTGGAAACTATCTCCATCCTTATAAATCTCAACTGCTCTAGCTTCTTTTGCTACAATTAACGGGAAATATCTGAAGAGGTGTCCATACTCATGACAATGGTGGCATTGTAAAGGGACATGCTCATAATCTAGAGGTTGGGTCCAAGTAGAGTCATGATAGATCAAATCTATAGATTCAAGTAGCGACTGGGATATTTTCATATGGACATAGATATGGGCATAAGTCGCATGCCTCTGGTGTTTGGTGATCTCATAAATTTTAACAAAAGTTCCTATGAAGTTCCCGATTCCTTCAAGGATGTTTGGCTCCTATAATTTTTCTTAAAGGGAATATCTTCAAACACAGATAAGAGTTGCGGTAAATTCTTCTTTGTGTGGGTTGTAGCATTCTTCCCAATAACGGAGAAAGAGGCCTACACTCCCCATAAAGTATGGTTTGTTTTCGAAGATCTACTTTTGATCTTCCAGATCTTCAAAGATCATAGTGAAGAAGCCTTTGGCCCTTATTCGAAGCTCAAAATTTCCCCTTGGAGTCCACTTATTCTAGATCCAAACCAAAATTTCTTGCTCTCTAGGCCAGATCCCCAAGAATTTGCAAATCAATTCATGATATTTCATATACTGGCGTGATTTTTAAAGGCTATTGTTTGGAATGAAAACATTGGGGTTAATCGCTGCCTTGGGGAGGCAATCGCTTTGCCCTTCCTTCGCTTGACATTGTGCCCCCATTACTGGGGTTTCTATGGATGAGTTAATGCCATTCGACCCTTTCGCAGTTTTATCCGTGAAAAAAAGGAGTTCAGTTCATCACGTCAAGGTAGGATTGCAGCCCCTCATGCCACGACGAGGGGCTTGACATTAGCTCGACCACCCAGCCACTAGAAAGGTACAGAGGCCCACGGGGTCAACCAACTAGAGATTCAAAATTGTAGACTGTCGACGTAGAAGGTGAGGGTTGCTCGACTGAAACCCTAATAAAGCCTCCAACACTCCAAACTCAATTCTAAAGATGTAGACAAAATAAATATTAATATTTATATATTTAATATAATTATAGAAAATATTTGATATTTAATATTGGAATATTTTTTGTTGACCATTTTAATATGAAATAGATTTGGTATTAATAGCATGGATATTTAGTTTAGAGAGAATTCAATTATAAAGTATTATATAAATTACGTGATTACAGGATGAAATCCTCCATCGGTTAAGCTAATAAAAAGCAATTATTATGGATACTAGGTTTCTACAAAAGAAAAACAATCTAAACCAAACCACAATGAAATTAACAATGTTTTTTTTATGGTATATAGTATTATTTGTTTTGATGATGATTAATATTTATTAAAATTTAAACAATAGATATCTTGAATATTTATTACTATATCAAAAGTAATTTTTAATTTAACAATACATATTCTAATTAGAAGTACATTTATAGGAAATATAAGATATTTACTAACATTAAATTAAAAGAAACAAAATCATGTCTACATTACAAAACATTAAAAAGTGTATAAAAAATTATTTCAAAAAGAAATACAAATATTAATAACAAAAAAAATTTCAATGTTACCCATAAATAAAATACTTGAATATCTATATAAAAATAACATAATTTTACAACAACTCTCCATATGGAAAAAAATTAAGTAATTTATAATTAGAGATTCTAATTTTATATAATTTTTTTTTTTTAGTATAAGAGATGTGTGTAATTCCTTTCTTAATATGGATTTTAGATGTGACATGTAATATGTTATTTGGGTTCAAAGGTGCTCTACCAACAATATGGGAGGTAGGAGCTCTACAACCTAGTATGAGCATCATCTTGGAACGTTATATATATATATGAAAATATGGAACATAAATAGAGTAACAAAAATATATTTCAATGTGAGCAACAAAAAAAAATATTTAAGTGTCTCTTAAATAATACTTTGAGATTTTATATATAATCATAGTTAAGACATAGATTAGTTATTTCCTATATTTATAGTTATGGAGACATAATTGTCTCCCTTTGAATTTGATTGTATAAACATGTCCTTCTTATTAAATACTATCATTTATATTATGAAGTTCTCCAACCATGTTTAATAACGGTATCAAAGTGTAAAGTTTTAAAAAGTGCCGAGTATTTTTCCTCATTCAAACTCCATTAATGTAGAAGTTGTAGATTTAATAATCCAACCTAGAGGAGTACGTGGGACCACGAGTTGATAGTGCCTAGGACCAGCGGTTTTGGAAACCACCCCGACACCATATGCTGTGGTACCCCCATAACAAATTTGGACCATTGATTAATGTGTTGAGTGAATTTCTTCATACCACCTCCTTGGACCACAATGATCACTAAATATCGGCAGCAGATGTGATGTCGAGTGTCACTTGATGCGTTGGAAGTCGATCTGATTCATCAGACTTGTGCAACAGATTACTGTCTCCCACGACCACTCATCGCCTTAAAATACGACAACCTCATGTTTTCTATTGTCGTTGGATCATCTCAACCGTTAGTACCGATGTTGGATGTTTTCTTCGATTGGATGTTGGCTTTGTCAAACATGACGACCACAAGAATTATTCCTTTGTGAATGAATTGAAAAATGTACTCCAGTCATTGATCGTGCTTGATGGAAGTCTATTCACCATCCGATCTGGTTGTATTCTGGTGTGTTTATTTTAAATTTTATGATTATTGGTTTGTAGTTCAATGATCTCTGAATAAAATTTGTGCATGGTCGAAACGAAAAGATAAATTTTTATTTTTATCTTTTTTAAAGAATGAGTTATGTACAATCACTATTTTGATTGATAATTTTATAAAAATGAATTCTTTAATATCTTTGGTCGGTGTTTTCCTTTTTGGAAAGGAAAGTTATAGGAGTGGTATAGGAAGGATAAAAATACATTAAATAACTAGCAACTAGGAAAAGTAAGGACAAAAATTCTTATGCATTAATTTTTTCTTCAATTACAAAAGAGATAAGAAAATATATTATTCAAAGAAAAACAACATATGAACCATTAAAAAAATTAAAAGAGATTTATGATTCACATTTAGAATTAGAGGTAACTCAGTTATAATTGAAGTTGTTTAATTTGGATATGAAAGATAATGATCCATTGAAAATTTCTTTTATAATTAAAGCTATCAATTATGAAATTTAATATACTAGTGTTAAGGTTGATCTATAGATTACAACCTTTATAAAATCTCTCTAACCTAGTTATTCACATTACCTGGAATATTTCCAAGCTAGTAGATAGTTAAAATATTTAGTTTTTTACAAATTAATAGGAAAAATAACAAAAAGAGAGGTGTGTTTTGGAAACAAAGAACATGTACACAATTCTAATGTTGAAAGTTTGTGCCTAGCTCATAAAGATCAAAATCCTCAAGAAGAATCAACCAGAAATAATAAGGGTGGCAGAGGTGAAGGTAGAAGGACCTATAGAGGCAAAGGGAGAAAAGATAATCAGGGAGATAGACAACAAAATGATAAAAAAAAAAAAAAATTATGATAAAAGAAACTATAAAATGCGTTAGATGTGGTAAAAATGGACATATTGTTGAAAATTTTAGAATTATGTAGCATAAAATCAATGAAAGAAGAGAATAAATTAATGTGAATAAATATAAACCACTTCAAGAAAAAGGGAAGTCTTCTGAGAATGCACACTATGCTTTTTTCCATTGCGATTTTAATATTGATGATATATTTAGTACCTCATTTTCTTCATGGCATGACAGTTGCATCTTAGACACAAGCACTACTTGTCATATGACCTTTAGGAGAGATTTGTTTCAAAATTTCAATGATAACATTGATGGAGTAGTGTATTTTGTTGATAAGTCTAAAATTAAATCATCAAGGATCGAATCTATTTCATTAAATATTCCTGGACTTGAAAACTATATTTTAAATTAGATCCCATAGTTTCCAAGGAATTTTATCTCTTATGTTTAGAAAATAGGAACATTCCATACACATATTCGATGGAAAAGAGGATATTCGAAGAAAATCTAATAATGAGACAACAATGACTGGTGTGGAAGAAGAAAAATTATTAAAATTGAAAGGTATCTCATTCCTTGCATTAAATAATAATCACATTCTAGAAAAATGATATTTTGTCTTCAAGTTTCTTGTGGCAGGTCTGTTTTGGTCAAATTAATTATGACATTATTAGAATTATAAGACAAAAGTGGATTAAGGGGCTTCCAACAGTTCCAATAAAACTTACTCCATGTAATTCTTGTATCTCGGGGAAGCATCATAAAGGGTCTTTTCAAAGATCTACTTCTAGAGCTTCAAGGAAATTAAGTCTCATACATTCAAATTTATGTGGATCTATTCCTATTTCAATTGCTAATGGAAATAAATATATAAAAACATTTATTGATGATTAATCAAGGATGTTTTGGGTCTACCTTATTAAATAAAAATCACAAGTTTTTATGTCTTCAAAAAATTTCATCTCTTGATTACAAATGAAGCTTAACTTAATATAGGCACTATAAGAACTGATAATGGGGGAGAATATACTTGACAAGTTTTTGAAAGTTATTTGTAAGAGAATTGCATCAAACACAAAACCACAATACATTATACTACAAAACAAAAAGGTGTTGCAGAATGGAAGAAAAAAAAACACTACTTAATATGGTTAGATCGATGATGTTCTTTAAGAATGTAAAATTGTTGTTTTAGGGAGAAGAATTTCTTTGTGTAGCTTATATTAGAAATCAATGTACTTCTTCTATCATCAACAATAAAATCACATATGAGATGTGGTATAATCATCTTCTTGTTGTTCAACATTTCATAGTTTTTGTTCTCAATGCTATGATTTGATTCCTAAACAACAAAGAAATAAGTTGAGTACAAGAAGGAAAAAATGTATATTTTTGGGATATTCTATTACTTCTAAAGCATACAGATTGTTGGATGAAGAGAATAAGAAGCTTATTTCCTCAAAAGATGTATTTTTTCTTGACTCTCATAAAGATACGCCCATTGTTAAGAGGAAAATTAATCAATTTGAGAAGTTTGTGTCTACAAAATTTTATTATGAATCTAATAATATTCTTCCACGTCTTCAAGGAGGGATTCAGATTTGAAATCAGTCTGTGTATTTTCCTTCAAATTTTCATCTCAATGATGATAATAATTCCATTAAGAGAAATTGGATGATAAAAGTTTTATGCAGGGACTGGGAAAACAAGGAAAAAAATTGTGACAACAAGGACAGAATGTAATGAAGAGTCTGTTGGAGAAGATGAGAAAAATCCTCCAAATCTTTATGAAGATATATTCGTATCATAACTTTTCCAAGAAAATATGATGATTTTGAGACAGGGAGTTCTTGAGGTAATTATTCTCGTGATTTTGAATCAAACATTTCTATTGATATTGAGCATACCTTTTTAAAAAAGGATGCTAGTTATGATGAGTGGAAAGATGGAATGCAAAGGTAGTATGATGCCCTCATAAGGAATGTCTCTTAGAGGCTGGTGGATCCTCTTGTTGGCATAAAACCCATTTGTTACAAATGGATTTATAAAACTAAGTATAAATTTTATGGCCTGCTTGACAAGTACAAGGAAATACTTGTAGCAAATGGATATGCTCAAAAAGAAGGTTATGATTACATAAATAAATTTTCTGCTACAGCTAAATGGGGAACTATTAGAACTTTGTTTGTTATTGCAGCTAAAAAAGGATGGAAAATTCTTTAGATGGATGTAAAAATTGCTTTCCTAAATGGAGATTTGAAGGAAGATGTTTACATTTTTTAACCAGAGGTTTTTTCTGTTAAAGGGAAAGAAAAAAAAGTATGCAAATTAATGAAGTCTTTGTATTGTTTGAAACAAGCACCATGTGCATGGTATGAGAAGCTAACTGAATATCTTCTTAAGTTGAATTATAGATATTTTGACCTAGATGATGCAACTCTTTTTCTTAAAAACGTTGTCTAGTTGTCTATGTTGAAGATTTCATAATTACAGGGAATAATGATGAATATATATCACCTATAAAGAAGGAATTGGAAAGGTTTTTGATATGACTGATTTAGGTTTACTTCATTATTACCTTGGAACTGAATTTGATCAAAACTCTCAACATATTTTTATCTCTCAGAGGTAATATGTTGGAATTTTTTTGAACCAATATGTTATTATGGATTGTAATCATGTTTCTACTCCAATGGAACAAAATAGGAAACTCACTTTAGAAGAAGGGGAACTATTTGAACATCCAACAAAGTATAGAAATCTTGTTGGGAGTTTGATTTATCTTTCTACTACTTGTCCTGATATAAATTTTGTTGTTCAAATACTTTCAAGGTTTATGCATCAACCTTGTGAAGGGAATTGGGTAAAAACAAAAAATAATAGCTAAGTATTTAAAAGGAACTCTAATACATGGCATCAAATATTCCAATGTTTTAGAGTTCCACCTTATTGGTTATTTAGACTTAGATTTGATGGCAACAAAAAACATGAAGTCTCAACTTTTTGTTATTTGATAAATCTTGAATCATCATTTATAATTTGGAGATCACAAAAGCAATAGAAAATATAAAATAATTAAATATTAAATTGATTTTTTTTTAATTAAATCTCTAATCAAAATGTTAATACACTCATGCTTAAGTATCAAGTATCTAAACTTTAAAAAACATCAATAGATTTATTAAAATTCTTAAAATTCAAATTTTTTTAAATATTCAAAATTTATACATTTTTATAAGAAAGATGGTTTACTAATATAAATAGATTGATTACCATAAAATAAACTTTATGGTAAAAGAATTCAATAAAATTATTAAAATTCACAATTTGTACATTTTTATAGGAAAATGTGTTTAAAGAAATTATATAAATGGATTGATTATTGTAAAAGCAACGTTATGGGTTAACCCTATATATGAGGATCATCGTAGATGAAATAATTAGCGAGTTATGACTGTTTGCTTCAAATAATGTAATAAAATAGATGCACCATGCTTCTAATGGTAGGGGGACACTTGGATCGGTAGGTGTGCCTTAGGGAACATGCCATATTAATGGGATCTAATAAACATATTAATATCGATTGAATTCACTTAAAGTATATGGTCAGTTTAACTCATTTGGGTTGGTTATATATATATATAAAATTTCAAACAAAATTTATTAATAAAATATTTTTCAGTTTTTATTTATTTATTTCAGAAGTGTTATTTAAAATATAAATCTTCTGAGAAATCATATAATAAATTTAAGAACCAACGTGTTTTGAACTACCAACATGAAACAAGTTAAAAGTTCAAAGTCAAAGTCAAAAAAAATTTATAACTAAAAATAAATAAAATAATAAAATAAAATAAAAATAAAGAGTTTTAATCAATAAATGAATACATCAATAAATAAAAATGATTAAAAACTAGAAATAAAAATACAATTAAAAATAAAATAAAAATATAACTAAATTAAACATGAAACAAGTTAAAAGTTCAAAAATCAAAGTCAAAGTCAAAAAAAATTTATAACTAAAAATAAATAAAAATAAATAAAATAATGAAATAAAATAAAAATAAAGAGTTTTAAAAATAAAATAAAAATACAACTAAATTATTTTTATTTGATTTTAATAAATAAATTAGCCTAAATAAATCAATAAATAAAATACTACAATAAAATAAAAAACAAGAATTAAATTACAATTAAAAATATAAATAAAAATATAAAAATTATTTTTATATTTACTTATAATGAATTTCTAGTAATAAAATAGTCTTAATAATAATTATATATATTATATGACATTGCCATATTATTTTATCATTTTGACATTAACACTTTCTATAACCTAATCTCATAAATCACTTCTTTATAATAATAAAAAAACTATGACTATAAAGTCATGACAATACATGTTATGTGAAAAATTAAATTAATAAATATGAAATAACATTTTATTAACCTTATTCCATCACATCAAGATAATGTTAACAAAATACGACTCAACTAGGATGGTAAAAACTTTACCAAGTTGGAAAAATAGATGCCAAACCCTTAGTATTATCAATGAGACTATTTAGCCAATATTTTATTGTTCCCATTAGCTTCATCACAACCACAACATACGTACATTACCACAGCATAGGTACGAAATGTGACATGTTTTAATACACATTCAACCCAAATGTAAGAAAAATGGATGAAATAAATAATATAATAGCTAGATAATCCAATTTGAAGTCAAAGGAATACTTTTGAGGGAGTGGAGAAAACAAATAGAGACCTTGGAGCCATCGAGGAACCTTTTGAGCTTTCATTACTTCATCAATATTGTATTCCTCCAGGGCCATTAACACTAAGTTTATTATTTTCTACGATGGATAGTAGATAAATTATGTAAGGGATTACACAAATAAAATGACTTGTAAATATGGAGTGAAACAAATGAGGGTTAGTAATGTAAGAAGATATTGTTTACCAATTATGTTTAAGAAGTTTGATTATCTTAATTTTTGTCTAGCAATAATAAAACAATTTAAGAAATAATAAAATAAGTTAAGAATTTTAGATATTAAGATGATTTTTTTTTGTCAAATAATATTAATATAGAGTAAAGAGTTTAAATATGTAGTGTATTTGAAAAAATGAGTGAGTAATAATAATATATTAATTTTATAGTAAATTTTTTCTGAAATGAATAGGCTTATATCAATATTATCATGTTATTCAATATAGCTTATATAAATATTATTATGTCATTCACAAAGTATTGTAGCAATGCAATGCATTGCTTTATATATGTGTGTTTTTATGTGAGAGAAAGAGAATGTGGATAGAGACATTTTTTAAATAGATTTGTTAATTTTATGATTTTGATAATTAAATATATATCAATTATGAAGTATTGATTTGAAACTTTCTTTATAGAACTTTTTCATGTGTTGACAAACAAACAATTTTCCTTTTATTTTTTTCATATGTCATTCTATTGGAACAATAACTACACCCTTTAAGTTTATGCATTTTATTTCACTCAAAGTCCCTATATTTGAAGTTTCAATTTTGTTTTCTTGCTATCTATATAGCATTACAAAAATGAATTAATTTTTAAAATTAATTATATAAATACACATTACTTCATTTGGGTAGCCCTAGCTGGGTAAGACGAAAGAGCCATGCCTCATAAAAGGAAAGAAGGAAAGAGCAGTTGAAAATTCATATATTGGGGATTTGAGCGTACAGGGAATTATTTGAATTCCATCAGTGTGTTTGTGCTTTATCCCTTTGTGCGTGTGCTCTCTCTATCTCTTTTTGTGTATATATGTGTGTGTGAAAGAGAGTTGATTCATGGTGTATTTTTTTAAGAAGAAAAATGAACTACAAGTATTTCCTTACTCTTAAATTTTATAGGTTGAAAATTTTACTCCATGTCAATTTTGATAGTTCTTTCTCTATAACTAAATATCATTTCCGCAACTATACTTACAAACATTCAAAGTAATTTATATTTTAATTTGAAAGTAACTATACTTTTTAATTTCTCTTATTTATCTCCTTTTCTTATGGAATGATTAAAACCGTATAATACTCATGTTCATTGTTTCAATCTCTATTTATATAATCCCAAGGGAGGAAATGTGCAAATAAATCCTAACCAGGTGAAATAACAACATGCTCCTTGAAAGAAAACACATTTTTTTACATGTATTTCTAGTTTCTCACATAATGACTTCATCAAAATTATTTAGAGTAAGTGCTCATTGCATGTGTAGTTTGAGTTTATAAGTGATAAGTGCATGCACTTAAATTTTGATTAAATATATAAAAAAAATAGACCAAAAATACAACTAAAAAAATAGTTTTCTTTCTTTCTCTTTCAAAATTAATGATTTATTTAATTTTTAAAAACGTATTTTAAACATAAAAAATTTCTAATAATAATTTAATTAAAATAATATCCATATTAACTTAACAAGTATTAATTTATAGATATAATAATTAAATAATATTCAAATGAATTTATTTTGTCTAACATACCAGTAACAATAAATTTTAAAATATATTCTTAAAAGTCTTTAAACATGGTTACTTTTATAACAAATTTTTTAAACAAAAATGATGATATTAAATTTATAGTATAAAATGCAACGTACATATTGGAAAAACATTAATACAATAGTTAATTAATATAAGATTGTTATGCACAAACAAGCTAATATATGTGTAAAAATTTCAATGGAAATTGAGCTCTAATAAGTTCATATAAACTTCATATTGTGTAGTCTCATTATATAAAAATTTTGATAACTATATACTATTATTGTTTTTTATCAAAAATATATATATATTTTTCATGATACATATATCAATGGATTTAATCCAAAGTTAAAGTTTAAGAAATTTGTAATTAGAATATATATATATATATAATTTTCAAGTAGTTTATTATATGAATAAATGTGTTTACTTAAAGTAAAATTTTTATAATTTTAATTTTATTATTAATAATTTGTAAATGAATGGTAATGATTTATTTTTCTAAAATGTTTTTAGTAGTGTATAGAGATTAAAGGTTGAGATTTATCTTCTGAATAGTTATTAATTTTTTTCTTTTCCAATTAAATTATTTGATTAAAAAATGACCATGTAAACAAATCTCATATGAAATGAGTTGTGTTATTAATAAGCCATAGTATTTTACTATAATGTAAACAAACCTATTTACACATCTATAATTTACATGATATAAATTTTAAAATTTTAACAATGTGAGATATATAATGAAATAACTATTTTGATGTGTTTTAAGATTGATATCTATTAAAATTTATTACTAGTCATTTAATTCATAAGGTTGCCATAATTTACAAAAAATAGAACTAGATGAAATACTATATTATAAAGGCATAGATAAAATAGGATAAAATACAATGGGATAAAAGAAATGGGTAAATAAAAGTTAAATATAGTCTCGTTTAACATATTAGTGATAATATAACCATGAAAAATTAAAATTCTTAAATTGATTTAAATATAAGAGAAAAGTACAAAATATATGTGACCCTGTAAAATTTATATATTTTTAATAATAATAGGTTTATATATATATATATATATATATGTGTTTTTTAAAATTTAAAATTATTAAAAATATATATATTTTTTATACAAAACTGTTTCTCTAAATTTAAATTTAATTGTAATATATACATATATATAATTTTGTGGTATTATTGAAATGCTTAACATATTTCTCTCATCCACCAGTTTCTATACAACAGGGAATGGACTTTAACCTTTCTGCATCTACCGTGGCCCACATATCCTTCCGGACATTATTCATGATTCTATTTAACATTAGTTCATACTTTCAGACAAACTTAACGATGATGAAAGGACGCATGCAAGTTTAATTGCCTGTAGGTGGGTCTCTTTAACTTGATCGTCCTTACACAATATGAACAATTATCTGAGTATAGATGGGTCTATTTAACTTAATCGTAGTTACACAAGGTGAACGTTAGAGTTGATGGTAGACTGACAAGACAACGAAGTTCACGTGACGATGTTGCACTACTTCGGTCATGATTGTGATAATGTGCATAACGATATAGCCTAATGTTAACGTGTAATAATGTTGCACTTCGGTCTTTCTGGTATCTATCTTATCCATCCATCTGTATTGTCGCTCAGACATAAATTTGGATTATCTAATCGTATAATATATATAATTTTGGTAAATAATGAGTACGAGTGAATAAAAGTTGTATATATGAGTTTGTGTTCTTGGTAAATAACAAATATATGATAGCAAATTAATGATGGGTTATTATTTTTTCATTTTATTCCTAAGAAAAGAAAATAAAATATTTTGTAATATAATATTTATTATTTATTTTTGTAGCTTTCTTATTTAAAAACTCATATATAAATATAAAATAATTCTTTTCTCAACATTTCTGCCCTCTCCATTATTGAGTTTAGATTGATCATTACACAACCTGTTTTGTTTCAACACAAGATGATCAATAACCGATATGATGCTGAAAGTTTAAATCAATCAACCATATATTATCCAAGCATTGTTCCCACCCTGCCTTAAATTGGAAAGGACTCTTTTATTCTTAGTTTCAAACATGTCTTTTTTTTTTTTTTTGAAAAGCTTTATATGTTGACCACCTCCTTTGCACTCAAACTTTACCACCTCTAAATCCTATAATTTGGAGGTATGAACCTTTCTTTTTTATCATCATTATTGTTAATGTGGTTGAACATTCTTTTTCACCGTGAACATCCATCCGTGAAAGAAGTAGATTAGATTGTCATGATGAAGTTATATAAATTATGAATAAAATTGTATAAATAATAAAAAAAAAACCAAGGTTGAAGGTCAAAGCGTAACTTAAACATGACTGTTCAACCGTGCCTCTCAAACCTCATAATGTTATAAATTTATCATATTAGAAAGAGTGCATAATCGTGATAAACCCCAATTGAGAATAGTGGGTAAACTCTTGCCAGCACATGATGTTGACAAAACACAGTACCTCTATTCGATATGGACCCTTTCATCACTATCAAACCCCATTGGATGCACCTCCCGCCTACCAGGGACCACTCTATTCGATGGAGATCTCATCCATTCACCTCGTGACCCATTGTCAGGCTTAACAAAACACTGATTATTTGGTCGTATTGGAAAACAATAATACAAAACTGTTTCATTACGCTTCAATGAAATTGCAATTGGAATTGAGAGAATCGTGAATCACACGGCAGGTAAGCTCACGGCTCTCTTCCTGGTTTTCATTGATAACAACTCCATTTTCTCTTGTTATGGATTCCGGGTGTGAATATGGACCGGTCAGGGTCTCTTTGATTATGAATTTAAACCAGAGTGACACAGATTACCTAATCGAGGCAAAATATTCTGAGAATTGATTTATGTTAAGGCTAGACCTTGACAGTGACTCCATATTCCTCGTATAAATGTATCTATTAAATTAGGATTATATCAAATTGTTTCATTTCCTTTGGGAAACTTTACTTCCAGCGGTGGCCTCGGCCGTGTTTTAATTTGGCATGAATTTGCACTTGTAGTAAAAATTTCGGTGCCTAAATTTCAATGGTGAGTTGCTGCACACAGGGTGAATCGGTGCCACCATTGCTATGAGCTTGGGACATGTAGCATGGTAAGTTCAAAGTCCTTTCATTGTCGGTATGTGGATGGAAGTTATGGTTATGCTCTCACGATAGTTGGGAAGTATTGGTGATTGAAATGGCTGATGATGTTGATATAGATTGGATGGTTAGCTATGAATTATAACGATGGTATTGAGGTTTGTATGATAGTTATTCTCATACTTATTGCCATCTATATTCTTATTGCCATTTACAATCAACATAAGTTTGATGATTAGCCCGGTGGAGTATAGGCAACATCATCTTTCTTCATCACAGGAATCATTAGAGGATTCAAGTGCTTACGAATCTGAGTGGTCAACACGATGGTATGCTTTATGGTGTAAGTGGGTTGACACCCTTATCATATCCAGACCCTGCAAGAGCTTTGGTTTTCGCATATGTGAAAAGTGGTGGGCTTTTCCTTGTTGTTATTGTTGTTGCTGCTGCCATTTTTAATGGTAATTTTGATATCGACTGGTTTTTCCGGTGGTTTCATACGGGGTTATTATTATCGATGATCGTCTCTCGGCTATTTTCAAATTTTCTGGGGATGTCAGAGATGAGGTTTTATTCCTTTGGGCATCTATTGATGTATGTATTCTCACGAAGGCCTGATTGGTTGGTGGGGAGGTGTTAATATTATTATACTTTATTGGATGGCTGAATAAGATTGGGGTATGAGAATATCTAATCGCACAAGTATAATAATTATCTGCATCTTCGCAGACTGTAATAATTCTATCCTCTTCTAGAGGTTCTCCAACTTTCTAGTCTTCATTAGTGGATAGTGATGGTTACTAAATATGGGTCGTCAGATTGATTGAGATCGGGAGTACATATCATCGTGTGGATTAGTGTTTCCTCATTGGGATTGCTCCTCCAATATTATGAACCTTTTTTATCTTTAGTATATCATAGTGGCGGCTTTCTGACTCCATATGTATATCTATCACCTGACAAATCTGTGAATGGACTGACATAGCGGGATAGTGTTTGTCAGCTGATTAATTGGGTGGGTATCCTTGGGATTAGACCTTCCTCTTTCGTATTGTTTTTTCCTTTTATTATATTCCCTCTTTTAGTTAAGTCACTTAGGGTATGCTGAAATGGTGGCACTGTATATCTGTTAGCTGACAATTCAGTATTAGGGTTGGCTTATTGGATTGAGTCACTCCTTAGATTACCCTGGATTAGTTTTCTTGGGTTTCTCCTCGTATCGGTTCGACAGGACATACTTCGCTTCTCGGATCATCTCAATACCATTGATTTTCCTATGTGGTGGATCCATGACATAATTTGATGTGTTAAATATTCCAAGTGTATTATTTCAGGTGTATTTGATATTGCACATAATCCAGGTGTATCTGTCACTTTGGGTCATTATTATGTTTTCTTACAGTGATGGCACACTGCCATTTCAGATGTACTACAGTCGGATCTGAACTACAGCCAAGAAGGCTTCACACGCCGAAACTCTCCCTGAATTGATGGTATACGTGATGGATAATTCAAAAATAATGCCGACTCTGGATAAACAATTACTTGAACCTGAGATTGATGAACTGATCATTTGAAGTGCCTTTCAGAACAATCAACCAGATACTATTAGCTCCCAAGAATGTTGTAAAAGGAATTCACGTAGAAGACCTCGCAAGAATAAGAAGAACTATTATAAACACAGTATGGAGATAAAAGAAGTTTTCCAGGACTATGAAGATTTGTATGGGAGGGTGGCAAGTTTGCAGAAACGAGCGGTAATTGGTCGTTGGATGTTTCCTAACAGTTGCGACCTCAACACAGTGGCATGGATCAAACAATACTAGAGTCCCATCATTGGATATGCCCCTAAGGTAAGTATAATGATCGATGGTTGGTTTTCCTTTCACTTAATGCACCAGCGTGATGTTTTTAAAATCACCAGCAGGATGTGGGTTAGAGGCCGAAGTTATCTGCAGTTGGTGCAGTGGTATTTGGGTTTTAACCCAGTAATGGAGGTGCCGCGTAGCAGGATCGTTTGGGTAAAGCTTCCAGGCTTTCGACTTGAATTCTAGACCCTAAAAACTCTCAGACAAATTTGGGACTCCATTGGCTCTACCAAATATATTGACCCAAGCATTTTAGGAACAAGTGACAAAAGAATTGCATGGCTGCTTGTGGAGGTTGATTATGTGGGCGGATTGCCTGGGGACGTCGATCTATTATGGGGGAATAGAAGGCACAAACAACGCATTGATTTCTGGGGTATCCCTTTTAGATGTCTTATTTTCCATAAAACTGGGCATCTTAGGGAACAATGTCCTTTCCACCTTCGTATGGAACGGTCGACAGGGGCTGTCACTGAGAGATTTGGCGACGGGGCTGCCACTGGTGCTGATGGAAGCAGACAGAATCAAGCGGCTACGGGTACTCCGGGTGGCTTCACATCAAGTATTCCTTGCCCCTCATCTTCGGAGGACGTTGCTTTTGTCTCTATTGAAGAGAATAATGATAGAAATTTGTTGTCCTTGATAGGTGTTGATAGTAGTCTGCCTCAAAATAGATCCCCTATGGTTTTGAATAGGGTCCTACCACTTGAATCCAACATATCACGTTTTGTTGATCATACCAGTCCACCAAATCTGCAATGTCTTTCCAACATTCCCATTACCAATATCACTACACATAACACAAACCCTCCTACACAGGACTCACAACACGGGGTCGCTGTCAATATTCCTATTCTATCTAAAAGCCAAACAAAATGTGATGAACCACCGCTTTTTCAGTCTATAAACTACTCTGTGGGTGGACCATCTATCACCCCCACAACTACTTTCGTACGACCCTCTTTGTCTCCTACCAATTCTAGACCTACTGGTGCCGTTTCTGCTACTGAATCCCCTCGGAACTCGGTAGGGAGCGATATAGACTCTTTATTGCGCAATCCTAATATTGACATGGCAGCTTTAACAGTGTTTAATAGACCACCCAAGGATCGAGAATCCCAAGACTTTCAACCTAGGAATGCCAATGTCACAACTAGGAAAAAATCAAAGAACTCAAATAAACAGGCAAAAGGAAAGTTCAAATCTATCTCCCTATTTACAGATGGAGAGGACAACTTCACTGACATTCCCATATCGTCTTGTGATGTCAATTGGGATGGTTCGCGGGTGCTTAGAGCAATTGACCCAGATTTGGGTGCACCATGAATCACATTCTGTCTCTAAATATCTGGGGGTTAGGCAATGTCGCCAAATCGCATTGCCTACGTGACATGGTTGTTGATAGTAAATGCAGTATTTTTCTGGGACAGGAGACTTTATGTCAGAGGGAGAAAGCTCTATGGAAATTCTTATGCTACAAGTTAGGGTGGTCTGCGGTGGATATAGACTCAAATGGTCACTCAGGCAGACTGATAGCAATGTGGGATCCGGAATGGTTTTCATTTAAAGCCTTCAGTTTTTTTGGTGGGATACTACTTTCCGGTCACATAAGAGGTATGGCAGAATCACTTAACATTATTAACATATATGCTCCATATGCTAAAAGGAAATCACTATGGAACAAAATGCGGAATTTAGGTATACTAATGCTACCAAATTTCATTCTGATGGGGGATTTAAATGTCACCTTACAGTCTGATGAAATCTGGGGGCATGCTGCTCAACTGGATCTACTTTCAAATTTCTTAAATGATATGTTTTTTAGCTTACATATGGTGGATATTAGACCCTGCCCAGTGATTCTTACATGGACAAATAAGAGGAAGGGGGATAACTACATTGGGAAAATATTGGACAGGGCATTGGTTAAGGACAATCTCATAGACTATTGGGGGACTCCCAGATTAGAAATTATGGTCTCGGACATATCTAACGATATGCCTATTTCTTTATCATGGAATGCATGGGTATTGAAGAAGGGGCTTCCATACAAGTTTAATCGCGTATGGCTTGAAGATTCAGAATATATAAATCTCGTCAAAAGAATATGGAAGGAGGATGCAGGTCTTGATGAGCTCGAGCTATTAGATTGTTTTAATCACAAACTTCACAAATTAAAAATCGCATCCAAAAAATGGGAAATGCAGAAAAAAGCAACTCTCAAGGAAGAGTTACATGACATTAATTGTCGGATGGCGACTATCTATAAAGGGTTTATTAACAAGGCTCCAGATGCGGTGTCATATTCCATCCTTGGAAAGCTGGGGAATAGAAAGAGGGTGATTTTGGGTATTGAAGAAATTACATGGAAACTCAAGAGCCGGGTAAGTTGGCTAAAGGAAGGTGATCTCAACACCAAATTTTTTCATAAATATGCATCTGAAAGAAGGAACAGGAATGCGATTTGGCAGATCAAAAGAGCTGATGGCACTTTTGCTATATCTACTGCTGAGATACAAAAAGAAGCTTTTTCTCATTTCTCAGGCTTTTACCAAAAATAACAGCCTGCTGATGTTGAAAACCAAACATGGGTGTTGAATCACATGCCTAGAAAGTTTAACAAGGAGGCTATCGCTGAACTTGATCAGGAGATCACTGGGAATGAAGTGCACAGGGTCCTGAAATATTTTGCGCATGACAAAAGTCCGGGGTAGGATGGCTGGCCCGCGAAATTTTTCACTTTTTTCTTTGATCTTATTGGAGCTGAACTAACGGAGGTGGTTGAACAAATTCGAATAAGTGGACATATGCCTGCAAACTTAAACTCTACCTTTATCGCTCTAATGCCCAAGGTGGCTGACCCGCAATCTTTTGCAGAATTCAGACCGTTTGCGTTATGCAATCTAATGTATAAGATCACATCAAAGATTATTTCAAATTGCATCAGGGCTACTCTATCAGAATACATCAGCTTGGAGCAATATGGTTTTCTTCAGGGACGCTCTATCCATGATGCGATTGCCATCGCATAGGAGATCCTTCGCTCTATTCATTTTGGGAGCAAGGAGGCACTTGTCATGAAAGTAGATTTGCACAAAGCATATGACTCCATTGACTGGTCCTATATTAGGCTTGTATTAATCAAGATTGGACTGCCAATTAGAATCATTCGATGGATTATGTCATGTATATCTACTATTAGATATGCAGTTTTGGTAAATGGTGTACCTACTCTTTTCTTTGGGGCTGCGAGAGGTCTCTGCTAGGGCTGTGCCCTCTCCCTGCTTATCTTTATTCTTGTTCTTGATGGGTTTATCAAGGTTTTACATTTTGCAGAACAACAGGGTTTCATAAAAGGCTTCTCCTTTTCTGGAACTATCTCCACAACTCATTCACTCTTTCTTGATGATATGTTGTTATTCGGATATCTAACTAGGAATCATTGGTTTTACATACATTTGCTACTGATCAGGTTTGAATCTGCAACAGGATTAGGTATTAACAAAGACAAATCTTTTCTTTTACATGACAAGGGTGATTTACAGGAGATTCTCTTTATTGTTGATTTCTTGGGGGTCCATACCCAACTTCAGTCAGAAGGTTTCAAATATTTGGGATGTAACTTAAAACCTTGTGGTTACAAGATCAGGGATTGGATATGGATTATTGAGTGCTTTAGGGGTCGTATTTACAGATGGACTCACAAATGGCTTTCTATGGGTGGACGACTCATCCTCATTCAAGATTTATTATCACAATTAATGGTCTATTGGGGCCATCTCTACTACTTGCCCACCAAGATTGTGGAGTTGATTAAGAGAATCATTGCTCAATTTCTATGGGGTGGTGCCAAGATGGACAAGAAATATCATCTCTGTCAAATGAATGTCATCTGCAGACTGAAAGATTTTGATGGATGGGGTATATTAAATACTCGTGTTTTTAACACAGCATTGCTAATAAAATATTTTTGGCGTGCTATCAGTGGGGATAATATATGGAGCGTTATTATAAGATGCAAGTATATTCAGGGTGACATTTTTCATCAGCTATCTGCCAGGAGTTGGTATGTCCAGCTCGTGTATCTGTTATATGGGGTGGCTTTAAAAAGGTACTAACATATATATATGGCCGAGTGATTTGGAGCTTCTGTGATGGGGGTATTATTCCTTTGGCTTTCAATAATATTTCTGGTCTCCCCATAGAATTTTTCCTTCCCCCCTGCCTCATACATCGTCTCTCACACCGGGGGTTTATATATTTATCACAGACTATCTACTTGTGGTCTTTTGGTGCTCCGATCTTCAAAACTGCTTTACAACTTGGATTGGAGGGGGATGACGCTATGGAATGGGATGCTGTGATGGATTCTTTCAAGACTGTTGGGTTTTGTCATTCTTTGGGAGGTGATAAAATCATATGGAATGGGCCTATGAAGCATGGTGCTCTCATTGTTAAAGATGTTTATAGGAACATCATACATTCATCATATGGCGGAATAACATCAAAGATCTTCTACCCCTATTGGAAGCGTAGGATTCCTACCAAGATTACCCTATTTGGATGGCTGGTTTGGCGGGGTAAAATACTTACTTGGGATAATCTCAATAAAAGGGGCGTATATGTCCCCAATCGATCTCCTATATGCTGTTTGGAGGCTGAAAGTATAGTACACCTATTTTTCACTTGTCCTATTGTTAAAATCCTATGGATATCCTTCGACCCTTACATAATGGACCCAAATTGGTCAGCTTCTGATTTCATCTCAGCTGTGAGGGATTGGGACAAGATTAAAGGTAAATTTAAGTCTCTACCTTTCTTCTTCTTTTGGGAAGTATGGATCGATAGGAACAATCTCATTTCTGAAAACAGGAACTTTCAAACGCATATTATCTTCTCCAATATTATGAATTGGATCGCGGATAGGAATGTTCCTTCTCAGTTGGTGTCAGATAGGTCGTTTAGGAATAGACCGCATGAGATTGATATCCCTGCCATCTATTTTGATGGGGCATCTGTTGATGGCATCACGGGATGTGGTGTTTGGGTTAAATTGTCACAACAGGAGAGAATTCACATCTATTGGAATGGGGGTTCTGGATCAAATAATAAGGCAGAAATTCCAATTACAAAATTCCAATTTCTATGGTGACTCAGGATTGGTAATTAGATGGATTTATAGTAGATGTGATATGATTATGCCAGGGTTAAGGGGATGGAGACAGAGGACACAACGTTTATGGCAGAGTTTAAAGTGTCCTCCTATTAATCATATCTACAGGGAGAATAACACAAGCGCCGATGGTCTCTCCAAAAAAGGTATCAGTGCGGATTTTGGGAATATGTATATTCTCCAGTACAAGGACGGGGTGCAGATATGGAACTCGACAGTACCAATTCCTTGATTGAATATGTTTACAGGATCAGATGCTATCATTTTCCTCACATCCATATTTATTATTTTCTTATTATGTTTTCTAATTTCTATCCGGAAATAACTATTCGATATTGTAGCTTTACACTAACTACACTGGTGTTTTTGAAGGCTTACTCCCTTCTATCAGATATGTGCTCTTTGGTTCTCTCACAGGTCAAAGCTTCTCCTCCTGATTCATGCGATCCTGCATAACAATATATCATTGTTTGCATCAGTGGAGGACCTCCTTTTAATATAGGTACAAACAACCTCTCAACATGATATTTTTTACAAGCGAGCCTGCAGGAATCACTTCACATCTGTTCACATTGCTATCAGATGCTATTCACATATGAGTCTATTTTCTATTATTGGGGATTGGGATCCTTTTTTGGCCATTATCTTCATCAAGCGAGCAGGTTATTTTGAGAATGATCAATGTTTTAAGCGATCCTGTCCACCAATGGATCTTCTCAAGCGAGCCTGCTCCATTTATTACATGTATTTTGCTATGGGATCATCACATGCACACATTTTCATCAAGCGAGTGGGATATTTTTGAAGTTGATCATATGTGATTCAAGTGAGCTTCTCAAGTTTGATTCACATGTGAGTCTGCTCCATGTGTATTATGGATGCACACAGTGAGCGGGATTTTGAAGTTGATCAATGTGTTTCAAGAGAGCCTGTTAAGTCAGTTTCACAAGCGAGCCTGCTCCATGTGAATTATGGATGTACACTCTGGGACAACAACTTTTTTTATTTCTTTCTTTCTAAATGTATCTATCCTTTTAATCCTTCATTGCCATGCATTATGATGCTTCTATATTATCTTAGCAGGTCTCTTCAATGTATGTAGGGATGTTCAGAAGAATCAGTTTGGGCCTGGTTAAAACTACCTGTAATACAGGGATGTTCAGAAGAATCAGTTTTGGGCCTGGTTAAAACTACCCGTAATATTTCTTGCCATGTACATTGAATATCTTTTCTATAGAAGAGTATTTTGCATGTATTTGGGAATATGGAGTTTCTCGCTATTTTAGTATCACAGCTGAGAATGTAATGAAGAACATGTACTGTCATATATATCTTTTAATATATACAATGTTTTTTTTGTTCTGAAAAATAAAAGCTTATTTGAATTCGAAAAAATTAGTTTTCTGTAACAAATTGAAAATTTTTATGAACATCACAAAACTTTCAAAGTGGAAGAAAACATTTAACAGAGGATTGCGACTAGTTCCATACTAAGGTTTCTATTGAGGATTGCGACTAGTTCGATACTCAGGTTTCTATTGATTCTCATCCCAAACACTTATGCTATGACAATGTCAACCCTTTTAAAAATGATTCGGCGCATCATTAGGTGGATTAAATTCATTTTCATCTTCATCGTGATATGCCACTCCTCTTAATAAGCTAGTTTCGCTACGATAGTTTTTTCAAGGAACCAAAAATCACGGGTTATCATAATAGGAAAACCAGTTAAGTAGTTAGATGAGAATGTTGTATCCCCATCAAGATCAAAAGAATATAAAAAAATAGACTTTTTGTGGGAGTTTATCTCATTAGAGTGGTTTCAATTTTTTTGGATTTTATATGGAGAAAGTAAAATTTTGGATGTCACTGAATATCGAGTAGACTTATTACTTTTTCAGGATTTAAATATTGGGGGATCTCATTCTTTCCATTGGATTTTGTCATTAGGATATGGAACTTGTATTTAATCAAGACCACCAATCCCTCTTTGTACCATGATGTTAGTGACATTGGTTGTCGAATTCCTCTATCACGACCGTACTAAAAATGTACCCATCACTCAAACAAAATATTGACTTCACATGCTAGGTTTTTTGTATCTTATGTTAATTCTTAGAGGGTGATATTAATAACAAATATCACAGGAAATGATTTTGGTCATATGTAGGTATTTGTTGTAAAATGATTTTTTTGGATGCTAAAGGCCATCTAGAGATTATTTGTTGATGTATTTTTGGTTTGGAGATGGATTTCACTCGATGCTATCTAGAGGTTATTTTTTGTTGTATTTTTGGTTGAGAGATGGATTGCACTCAATGCTACTTTGGTTATGTGCACCCTTACACACTATATAAATCAAAACTTGTAACTTGTGGGCCTATGCTTGATGAAGATGGTAACTACTAGATGTTTCATGTTATATGGTTTAATCCATGTTTTTATGTCTTTATAACTAAATCATCATTCTACATTATTTCTCAGAAAATAGACATTTCTCGTGGCGGAAAGAGGCTCAAACCCCAAGCATTAGCAATAGATAATAGATTTACTTGTTTTCTCTAGTTTCTAGTAGTTATAACTATTGACTCCATATTTATTATGATATTTTTTGTAAACAATATATGAAAATTTAAGTTTGAAGCTTGAAGTTGGAAATTATAACTCATTGGTAATGAATTATGAATATGGTGCTTCATGAAAGTTGAAACATTTCATTTCATTTTAGATTTTTTTGTTATCATTTGGTTACTTGGTAATGATAATCAAGTACAATTTACAAATTTAGTGATCACTAATGATAAATGTTATATATCGAATTTTGAAACCTTGAAACTTTGAGATTTATGAATCATGAGACTCGATATATTGTATGTTACTAACTTGTGGGTGTGGTTGATGAAGATTACAACTTCTAGATGATTGATGTTATATGGTTCAATCCAAGTTTTTATGATTTTTATATGTAATTCATCATTCTGCATGCTTTTGTTGACATATATGCATCAAAATATATAAAAATATATATTATATAAAAATTCGCTCCTGATTCTCTCTCGAACCAAGAGCTTTTGAAAACGTTGTTCCCCACTCTCACTTCTGCTCCCAATCCCAAGAAACCTTGGCTAAGACATCAATATTTGGAACATGTCTTAATTGCAAGAATTTTATGGTTCAAATTCAAAGATAGGAATGAATCCATAATTCAGATTCCTATATCTCAAAGAAAACATATGTTATGGTAATAACACCCATTTGATTTGATTCACTATCAAAAAATATAACTCCACTTTGGTATGCTAGTGCCACTTTTGGTAATAGATTAACAAGAAAAATAAAATTTATATATGTGTTTTATATATGTTAATCTATGCCATTTTTGTATGTCAATTGTTATATAAAAGGTGGAAAATATTGCTGATTCGCATATATCAACCAAATTTACTAATGTGGTTTTGCTAGTAGAGAGTCCACTTGCATGGGATGGAGTCGTTGACCATGATTGACTATGGTTTTTGTTGTCTAACTATGGATAAAACTGATGGATGGGAGTTAACATGGCCAATGAGAGTTCTAGACGTTTTACCATGGTTGAAGATCGTTGAGGCAGTCGACCAAGGATGAAAACCATTGACAATGGTTAAACAAGGTTGAGCATGATCAACAATTAATGTATCAATGTATTTATGTTACATTAATATATGAATTTTATGTTAATGTTGACCATGTTTAATTATTGTTAGCCATGTTTGATGTTACCATTGTGTATTTCCACACTAATATTTACCATTATTAACTATTGTTAACCTTGGTTGATGTTACATTAATGTTAAAAAAAAGTTACAGTAATGGTTGAAGAGGGTTGATGAGGTTCACCATGGTTGATGAGGCTAACCATAAGTGAAGAGGGTTCACGATTGTTGGTTAAGGTAGAACATGGTTGACCTCGGTTGACCATTATCGATAATGATTTCGATGGTTCACGAGATATGATTATAGTTGTTTATCTTTGTTTACCATGGTTAACCATATTTTTTGAGGTTGAATATGGTTGAAGAGGGTTAACCATGGACGTACATGGTCAGCCATTATAGTAATAATGTATTTATGTTATATTAATCAAACAATGTAACGGTATTGATGAAAATTGTTATATTGTTACATTAATTTTACACTAATGTTGTTCCTACATTAATGCTAATGTTAATATTAAATTAATGTTAAAAAGTGGTTAAAATAATTGTTGAAGATGGCTGACAAGGTTGACCAAGGTTGAAGACGGTTCAAAACTGTTGATTGAGGCAACTATTTTTGACCTTAGTTGATTATGGTTGATTATGATTGCAATGGTTGACGAAGGATAACGAGGATATATTGTGGTTGACGTTGGTTAATTATGGTTGATGATAATCAACGATGGCTTACCATGCTTGACCAGAGATGAAGAGTATAGATCATGGTGGAATAAGTGTGACCATGGACAATCATGTCAACCATGGTTAGGCATGGATGGCTATGGTTTTACTATGTTTTCCATTGTTGACTATTGTTTTGAATGGGTTAGCATTGTCACCATGGTTGACCATCATTTAGTTGGTTTTACCATGCTTGGATGTGGTTGACTAAGGTTGAACTTGGTGACCATCTTTGACTATGGTTGCACTAGTTAGATAATGGTTGAGAATGGTCAAGTATGGGTGATTGTGGGAAACATATTTGACCATGATTATCAACTTTTAACTATAGATGACTATCGTTGAAAATGTGGGCTATGGTTCAACATGGTTGGCCATGTAGACGAGTCAACAATTTTGACCATGGTTGATTAAATTGGACATGTTGACCACTGTACCCAATCATCATTTAACTAAGTTCAACGTGGTTTACCATGTTGTCTATGGTTGGTAATGGATGAACATGTGGGCCATCATACGCCATTATCAAACATGGTTTTCCACTGTTGACCAAGTAATTTATTTATGGCCATGTTAACCATGGTTGAATATAGCTAAGAAGGCTCACGAGTTTGACCATAGTTGACGAGCATTGAACATTTTTAATTGGGTAGATCGTGATCAACCTTGGTTGATTACGGTTGGTTGTGATTAAAATGGTTGACCAAGGATAAACAAGATAGATTATGGTTGAATTTGTTTGATTATAGTTGGTTATGGTTAACCATGGTTGACCTTCGATCATCATGGTCAATCATGGTTGACCAAGAGTAAAGAGGATAGATTATGATGGAGAAAGCATAATCGTGAATGATCATGCTGACCATGGTAAATCATGGATGCTTATGGTTAGACCATGTTGTCCATGGTTGACTATGGTTGGGCATTGATTAGCAAGGAAATTTTAGGGGCTAATATTCGCAAGTGGGCTAATATTCCATGATTTTTCCAAAAAAAGGATTCACCAATTTCCATTTTTTGTAAAAATGAATTCACTAAAACTTTATAGTATAAAATAATTTTACCATAGGGTGACAATGTGAAGTTGGGTTACACTTTTTTCCCCTTTTTTGAGAAAAAACTTTCATTTTTTTCTGTTCTTCAAATTTCTGCAAGCTAAAACAATTTTTCTATTTAGAATTTCATTTTGTGATAAAAATAGAAGTTGTCAGAAATTTTATTAGCTTTCTATTATTTATTTTTTGGAATTATTTTATACACATTTGATATGTCAACTTAGCGTTTATTTGAGTGTGTGTTTTTTAACAATCAAAGGATTCATAATAAGTCATCTTAATACACAATGTTGTATTCTTTGAAAATTTGTGTTTTTGAGAAACAAAATGTGTTACAACAATCTAGATAGAGTCTACTTCGGTTTCATCATATTTACAAAGACAACAGATGCATATCATAATTACTATAATTTTTTGAATTGGTCCAATATGAAAAGAAAGCACATTTTAAATATGTTTCGCGACACAAGAAATTTATTAACATATAAGTTATAAACTAAAAATCTAAAAACTACCCATTAGAGACGACGGACCAATGTAATGCACCATAATTTTTTCAATTTTTTTAAAAATGTATTTTGGAAGATAGATAATTATGATTTCACTGAATCATAATGACCTTCAGAAATTGTTTGAACCCATTTTATTACAAAATTAATTAAAATTAGTAAATATTTATGAAACTCTATAAAAGATATATTTCCTAAAAGTAGATTCAATTCAGAAAATGTTTGTCTTGGTTCTGACAGTTAATTCAAAGTCATGGAGTTTAATCAGTCAAAAGTTGCAGATACGTATTCAGAGCTTGGTTTTGCATAATTGTTGACACGTTAGTTCGACCGAACTCTTAAAAAAAGTTCAGCTAATTTTTTTTTTGCGTTGACGACCCATCAAGTCTAACGACATAAAATTTCGATGGAATTTTGTATAAAAATTCGGCTGAAATTTTACTCAATTTTTCGTCAGCCGGAAAATAGCATGAAGCCCCTCCAAAAAAACATTTCGTGGCAATATAAATTGCCTCAAAATCATCATTATTTTTTCATATTTTCACACATTTGGTCTGGTTTTACAAAGGTCTTGGCTTGATTTTGAAGAGAATTGTTTTGAGTTTAAGGACTTTTCTTGGAGGTAGATTCAAAGAACATTTTTGCAAAAAAATGTTTTGGGTTTAAAAACTTTTCTTGGAGGAACATTCAAGGCACATTTCTTGGAGGTATGTGATACATTTTTTGGATGTTTTCTAGGTTTCATTTCTTTTGAAAGTATGGATTAGGGCTTAATTTTCATTGTTTTTGAAGGTATGGATTTGGGCCTAATTTTGAAAGGACTCTTTTAGGCTTAATATTCAAAGGACACTTTTTGGACATTTTTTGGACATTTTTTGGAAATATTCTTTAAAGTGATATTTCTTTAGAGGCTTTTTTCAAGTATTTTTTAAAGTGGCATTTTTTAAGAAGTTGGAATTAATTTTCAATGGACATTTTTTGGAGGCATTTTTTAAAGTGACATTTTTTGAGTACGTGTTTTGGGTTGAAGTCAATCTTTTATAATGATTTTTTAAAATAAGTTTCTCTCTAAATTTTTAAATGAAATTTGTTTGTAGGACTTGGAAGGAAATATTTTGAGCTTCATTTAATTTTTATAAGACATTTTTTTCTCAGATTTTTTCATGTGTTTTGGATTGAAGTATGTGCTTTTTACAAAATTTTTAATTTGAGTTTTTTTAAAATTAAATCTTTTGTGATGTTTTTTATTTATTTATTGAGTTTTTGTCTAAATTTTTGAAGGGAATTTTTTGAACTTAATATTCTATTATCATGGGAAATTGAAGGAATTGTACGAGAAAATATGGTCGAAAAAGAGACCCTGAGGAACGTAGAGGAATGAGGTAATGATCTAAGCAAATGAGAATGAAACACTCTCCAAAATATTGAGGAAAAATCAACCTCAGTGAAGTTGGAAACAATATCTTAACAATCTCACATCTTCCTGGAGTTCGTCTCTTTAAAATTTTCCTCTTATTAAATTTGAAACTTAATTTTGATAGTTCGTTTGAAAAATAATTTTTCAATTCTTCATGATGAGAATATTCCTCAAAACATTATTGATGAGATGCAAAATTTTGAAGAAAGTGAAGAAGTCTTGAACCAATAGTTGAAGATAGGTAAAATTTTGAAAAAGGAAATTGATGAGGAAATTGAATCTGGTATATATATGTGTATATATATATATATATATATATATATATATATATATATATATATATATATATATATATATATATATATATATATCTATTGAACACATGCACATATTATTGAAATTATACATTTATTTATTAATTTAGTTATTTAGTGAATATGTAAACTTATTATGTACTATTCATTTGAATATGTACTGATGAAATGAATGTCGATGATGAGATGTTAGAAAATGTTGACACTCACACATATGGAGATGAAAGAGCTAACCATTATATACGATATCATGTTAACCGCATTTTTGATACGTACTTCATAAAGGAAAATGTGACAGTTCAAGCCCAAATGTTGAAAGGTCTACTATCATTAAAGAAATTAAAAGAAGCTATGAATTTATTGGGTATTCAAAAATCAACCAAAGATTAAAAATGAAGGAAAATGTGATACAAAATTTAAATAGTGCTATAAATTCAATTAGAATATCTAGACAGAAAAATGTTTCAGTTGTACGTAGAGCAATACATATGACAATGGTTTCATCAAGTACTAAAGAGAATCGCTTGGTAAAATCTATGGCACGAGCATTAGGAACCTGATGAAAAACCTTGCACAAACATCAGAAATTTTGGTTGCAAATAGATGTAAATGATGAACTTGCTTTTTGGAGAGCTATTTGTAGGTAACCATACAAAGATAGACTTGGAGAACATGTTAAAAAAAATATATATATGAATATTGGAAGAGATATTCATGTATTTTGCCAAATTCAAGGGATGTGATGCGAAGAAGAATAACACGAAATCAATATGAACAACATGAAAATAATTTCTTGGAAACCACTCAGATAGAGTTGTTCAACAAGTTCAAAGAAGACAATCGTGAAATTAATGTGGCAATGAGTGCCTCTGTTCAACAAAAACCATGGTATGTAAAACCTATCACCGTACGCAACACTTGTTGTTGTCGTTATCATGTGTAATTTGAGTTATATTATGACACATTCCTTAATTTTGGTAGAAAATTTTGGAAGGATTCACCTCCTCCTTCCACTATCCGTGATTTCATATCTCAAATTCTATGTGAAAGGCAAAGCGATGAACTATTATACGAAAATAAATGTGTTGGTGGTAAAAAATGCGATGATTGTGGAAATTTGACTAAATTTCAAAACAAATATCATATTGATATAAATGATCAATCATTTTCCAACATTGATTTAAGGTGCAAATAGTGCTAAAAGAATTGAATTACGAGAAGAAGAAATTTTTGTGATAGACTTTTGGAGAAAGTTTGAGGCAGAAATTTATAAATACACCAAGCATTCCCGTAGAGCTCGATGGCAAGACTTGCAATTTGAAAAATCTCGTGAATGTTTTCCACCAGGGACCATTTTTTAAGTAATTGATGTTGCATAAAACTACACATTTATTCCACAAAACGAAATTCAGAGTGAATACTATCATTCTCACCAAGTCTCCATGCTCATCCATATTCTATATAGACATGCTGAACAAAATGTTGATCATATAGAAAGCACCAGCAAAAATCAACATGTTTTTAAAGAATATCACTTTTATTTTAGTGATGATCATACACATGATATATGTCTTGTACAACATTGTTTTTGAAATATTTATGACTCCTTGAAAAGTCGTGGAATAACATTCAATGAACATTGGATATGTTCAGATGGATGCGCAGGTCAATTCAAATCTGCACGATTATTCTTTTGGTTTTGTTGTCTTCGTAAGAAAACTTGCATTAAACATTGTTGGAATTTCTTCGAGACTGGTCATGGAAAAGGAGAACATGATGGTACAGGGGCATGCATAAAACGAGCAGTTCGAAGATATCAAATGAATCCCTCTACAAGCCGACTTTTGGATGCTAAAGAAGTTGTTCAATGGTGCATTGCTACTCTAAGCCATGAGACTAACCGATCTAGGGAAGTGTGAAGGTACATTCAATTTAATTTTTATTGGATATCTAATTTTAAACAATGTACATTTATCACAATTTGATTATCTCTTATTTATTATCTTTGATTGTATTTTGATATCATATTTACATTCTTCTTTGAATTTTCCATATAAGGGTTTTTTTTGGCAATTTGGGATCGAAGAAGTAGATAGATCAATTGGAAATGACGTTGAAACAATAAAAGGGACTTGAAAATTGCATTCAATTGAAACAAAGTTGTCGAGAAATGTGTTTGCATTAGATAAAAGAAAATATTCTTATTTTTGTCATGTTTTCATAGACAACACAAAATCCAATGACGTTTGTGAAAACAAAATGTATGTAAAAGATTGGAAACATACAGAGCTAAATACAAAGGGAAAAATTTCCATTGCAATGTTTGAAGAAATTCAATCAGAGGAGACTACAATATCATCCGATGGTGATCAAGTTTCTAATCCTATTAGAGAAGGTAACATTTGAATTGCTTAAAAATGATAATGATCTAGAAATAAATTTAAATACATAAGTTTGTTAAGTTTGTTTTATTGTGCAGGAGATGCTTTTGATGTAATTGCACCTACTAACAATGATGAAAATGTGAACTATTATTTGATGTGTTGCATTGAATGAAAAATGAAATTATTAGAAAACTATAATGATCACGGGTTTCCATATGAAAGATGATCTATTATACTGAAAGGTTATTTTTCAGACAAAATAATCACAATGGGGATTTTGTTTACTTTGAAGACTATGAACCTGATGTCACAAGTTTTCAATATCGTCACTTAGTCTGTGAAGCACACATAAAGTTGATACATGTTCAATCAAAGAAAAAAACGAAAATTAAGAAATGGAAAATGTCAAAATCCGATCATGAACGGATCATTGAAGATGGCATTCCATTGGAATTTTTTTGATTGAACTGCCCAACAATTTCTTTTCTTTGGATTATGTTTTATAACTTCCATAACACAACTAAAAATTGAGTTGCCTTGTTATGTTATCTGTGCAAGTGTTTGCACATGTACAAATTGTTTTGGTACATGCACACTAGGATCAACTGAAATTATCTTTTCTATACATGCATTGTTGAAAAATGTTGCATGTATTGGATATATGTGTGTGTGTGTGTGTGTGTGTCTATGTGCGTGTGTTCTAGAATGCAATTAATTGTTCAATTAGTTTTACTATATGTGCATTGATGAAAAATATTTCATGTACTAAATATATATGTTCTAGAATGAAATTAACTAAAAGTAGTTTTTCTATGTGCATTGATGAAAAATGTTTCACATATTGGATATATACACGGACTGAATGTGAATAGTTTTTCTTGTGGGATTTTCTGGTAAAAAGTATGGAATGTAAATAAATCATCCACAGTATAGATTTGTACGAAGATTCCTTTCAGACAAGAGACTCAGAGCACTTCTCTGACTTTTGGTGGGATTTGACCCACATCTCTATTCCTGATAGAAAATCTAGTAGAAAATTTTTCTATCCAATGGTCGAATATGTTCTAGGAAATTAACTAAAAGTAGATTTTCTATATGCATTGATAAAAATGTTATGTATTGGCTATATATATATATATATATTTCTAGAATGAAATTAACTGAAAGTAGCTAAGTTCTATAGCCATTGATGAAAAGTAGCTTAATTCTATTGACATTGATGAAAAATGTTGAAGTACCGAATATATATGTTCTAGAAAGCAATTAACTATTCAAATAGTTTTTCCATGTGCATTGATGAAAAATGTTATATGGATATATATGTTCTAGAATGGAATCAACTAAAATTAGCTTTTCTATACATCTGCATTGATGAAAAATAATGGACATATATGTACATTATAGATTGCATTTTTAAAATTTTATGATTGTTTTCAACACATCTAACAAGACCTAGAATATTATGATTGTTTATATATATATATATATATATATATATATATATATATATATATATATATATTGTACTTCACAACATTACTTGACATGCCAAATGTACTTCAACCATCTAAAAATTTAGTTTTAAAAACTTGTTTATTATATCACAACATTACTTCACATGTCGTGCCAATTGTAGTTCAACTATATAATAAAAACATTTAACATTATATCACATGCCAAATGTAGATCAACCATCCAAAACTTAAAAGTTTTAATTTAACAGAAAATTATAGATCACAACATTACATCACATGCAAAATGTACTTCAACCATCCAAAACATTAGTTTTAAAAACTTTTTTATTATATCAAAACATTGATTCACATTCCATGCCAATTGTGTTTCAACTATCCAATAAAAAACATTTCACATTATATCACATGCCAAATGTAGATCAACCATCCAAAACTTAAGTTTTATTTTAACAAAAAATTATAGATCACAACATTACTTCACATGCCAAATGTACTTCAACCATCCAAAACTTAAGTTTTAAAAACAAAAAAAAATTATAACACAACATTAATTCACATGCCAAATGTAGTTGAAAAGCAAAAAATTAATTTATAGATCACAACATTACTAGTAGTTCAACTATCCAAAACTTAAGTTTTAAAATCCAAACAAATTATAACACAACATTACTTCACATGCCAAATGTACTTCAACCATCCAAAACTTAAGTTTTAAAAGCAAAACAAATTATAACACAACATTACTTCAGATGCCAAATATAGTTCAAAAGAAAAACATTAATTTATAGATCACAACATTACTAGTAGTTCAACTATCCAAATGTAGTTCACATAAAATATGTCCAAAATTTGTAGATCTCACAAGTATCAAGTATCAAGTTATATATATGACTACATCTATATAATATATAAAAAATTAAATTTAAGACTAGAAATATCAATCAAATCTAGAAATAATCCATCAAGTACAGATGGATGTAATGTCTTTCCTAGAAAAGTCTCAATTCGCGAGCTATCTTGTGAAGCATGGGGAACCTGTACACAATGCACGTACAAAGATTAAAATTTGATGTTATAAAATTGAATGAGAATATATATAACTTCATGTAAAAAACAAAATATAAAAAAAAAAATCATGCAATACCTCATGAGGTTCCCTCTCCATTTGTTGCTCGTCAGCTACAAATTCCCCCATGGGAACATCTCCAACAATAACCTATACAATTATCTATATATATTAAAAAATTTCAATTGAAAATGCATATATATAAACTTATTTTCAATAATATTAAAAAAATAAAATAGACAACTTGTTAAAATGGTTGAAATGATGTAAATGTTCCTATCTCCATCGCTAGAGTCCATGGAGAAAAGAAATCATCTATAGAAACCTAAATTTAAAAAAATTCATTTAAGTATAAAATAACTCAAGATCAAGATCTCAGTTTATAATAAAACTTTTAAACTTCAATTTATAAATGATAAATTAAAAACATATATATTTAAAAGTGAAAAATTGAATACTTCTGTAGGTGGATTTGGCACATCTCCTAAGAGAGGCTCCAAAAGAAAATCTCCAAAAACCTAAAATTCAAAAAATTTAAAATAACTCAAGATATAGATATATCTCATTTTTTAATGGAAATTTTTGAGGTGGAATATATATAACTTAAAAACATATAAATTTTAAAACTGAAAAACTGTCCATACTTGTTGTGAACTTGGCACATCTCCTAAGGAAGTAGAAGGTACATCTCCTAAGGAAGAGGAAGGTACCGGCATCCCAAAAACATCGGACGGAATTGGATTCTATTAAAACATTTTATTATATATACATGAAAATGTACATGTGTACACAATTATTTATTTTAAAAATATCAAGTTTAAAAAACATTAAAACATTTTCCAACATATCTTGATGGTGAGACCCATATAGATTGTTTGAACCTGTGGATCCAAATGTGATATTAACATTTTCTTCATTCATCAAGCATAACAAATGGAAATGGTGTTAACATATAATAATAAATTTTTGCTAGATATATATATATATATATATATATATGTATGTATTACAAATTGTATGTACATGTTAAAATAATTGAATACTAACCATTAACACATATCGTTCCCATGCCCTCTTCCTCATGAATAATTAGGTCATGCCAACCATTGTGACAATTCTTTGCATATTTTTTCAGATCTTCAACACTCATATTGTCAATCTCTTCATCTGTATAATACACAAAATTAGCAAGTGCATTATCACATGCTATTTTTTTATTTAGACAAACATCAACTCCACCCAATCCATTGTGAACATTGTCAATGATGGCATCCCTTGCTTCTCGACTAATTTGAGAAGTGGATTTCATCTCTGACCGCAAATTTTTGACATGAACAGGTTGACTAACCAATGGTGGCTCAGGACGAGGCAACTCAGCATCACACCTAGCGCCCCTACGATCACACAATCGACCTTTCCCAAGACCAAAAAATTTAGAGGGAAGGTCATTGTAATTGGGTTTCATTTCCAAAAAGAATTCTGCATAAAAGAATTTTGCAAAATAAAGTGGAACCTCGTCATTCCATGGGAGTCTTCCATAAGCCGCAAGGTGTCTATCATACAAATAGTGAGCTATATCAGGGTGCTTGAAATATTTCACCTTCAACATCTTTCTTTTTAGCCCTTCTTTAAAATTAAACATAGAGTTTTCCATTGTTGTTGTCACTCTTTCTTTAACAACCTCCCATTTATCGAGTCCCATCATTGTTTCCTTTATTTTTCTCATGACATCCACAAAAGTATCCATGGTTAGCCCAAGCTTTTTGTACACATATACTAGTTGGCCTAAAGAATGTGTAACTATTTCCAATCTTTGTCGACTCTTAGTAAGTAGAGTCCAAGACACGAGATCTCTCTGCAATTTTGCATGAATATGTTGACACCTTTCTAAGGTGCATTGCTACATGTTTCTTTCCCACTGTATATCGGAAATGTCGGTCGAATATGTCGTGGTGGGTGGACAACCTTTTTCTTGAATGAAGCATTCTTCCCTATGTCTATTTTGATCAAAATTTGGAGAATTTTCAGCCTCTGCATCAATATATATATACAAAATTATATTAGAAAAAACACATGTAAACAAATTTGTAGAAATTGAATGAAAAAATATTCAAATTGATGGAAACCTCGATGTGGTTGGCTATCATTGTCCCCACCCTAAAACTATTGAGAACCTGAATGACCCTGCTAAGAACCAACACCACCATCCATTGATGGGCCTCTGGGGGAATAAATATCACCACCTTCATGTAACCTGCTGGCACTTATTGACGGCCCTCTAAGGGGATTTGAACCACCACCAACCTCTCGATACGAGAGAGAAGCTTCATAAACAAATACGAATTTATAATCAATTGAAGAATACATTAATACATATAAATACACGTACATATTTATTTATTAAATTACGTGAACCATACGATGACTGGGTTAACCATGGGCATGCTCCATGGATGGAGTACAGACACTTCTCCTCTTATCTCCTAAAAAATAAAAAGAAAAGAAATTTATTAACAACTAATTTAACTCACGAAGTTGATAAAAAAGCAATTCCATATGTACACACATCTATGGATATTTAAGATTATATTTAAATACCATGAACATCCCTCGATCCCTGATCCTCCCCTCTCGTAGAGATATGGGATTCTGTTGATCTTAGTCCTTCATCCTCCATGATATATATATATATATCTACGGTGGACATTTACAATTATTTTTTTAAATGACTAAAATTTAAAATAAATTTCATAAAATTAATGTAATTTACTGTACACAAATTATGTAAAACACAAATTTCAAAGCACTAATTGATGTGTGAAACTTAATTTAAGCAAAAAAATATATATATAAAAGTGATAAGTTTACCAAATTGCGCTTTACATGGTGGGAGCACACTTGGTATGAAATTGAAAAAAACACATTGTCATTAAAAAAGAAGTGAAACTCAATTTAAACAAAAATTTGTTGAAGTTCCCACATTTTAATTTTATAAAAATGTGAAGCTCACCACTTGTTGCAAATGTGAAGTTCACCAAGTTGCGCTTTACATGGTGTGGTGGGAGCAAACTTCGTATATAATTGAAAAAAGCACATGGTAATTAAAAAAGACGCATTTATAAGTACAAAACGCACACATATCCGAGATATGTTACAATGTCCACCAATACATTTTGAAGGAGGGAGTCTCAACATTAATTCATCTTTGAGAGATGAATCTTGAATTTTTGAAGAAGAGCGTCTCAAAACTAATTCATCTTTGAGAGATGAATCTTGAATTTTTGAGGAAGAGTGTCTCAAAACTAATTCATCTTTGACAGATGAATCTTGCATTGGCATTTCCCCATATAATTCTAATTCATCTATTAATTCATATTTTATATATGAATCTTGAATTGGCATTGCCGCACGCACTAGATCAATAGACATCTTATTCACATTTGAACAATGTCTCATACTAAAAAATTGAAATTGGCTAGCAATATTGTTTGCTATTCCATGCAGTTCTTTTAGCCTCTCCTTCTTAACTTGGTACACGCCATTAATATGGTTGCACACAAGTTCAGAATTGGTGAAAAATAAAATTCCAATTGATACATACTCCATAACTATTTCCAAGCCTTCTATCAATCCAATATAATATGCGTCGTTGTTTGTTGTTCTTCCCAGTATATCAGTTTCCTTTGGAAATTTGTGATAGTCACAATATTGGAAATAGCAGATATGTAATTACTGCTTTCACTGGATTGGGATAGCAAGAAAATTCTATGCGTAATTTCCATTTTTCAACCATATTTAATGGTTTTCTTATCCCTGAAAAAAAAAAAAATTCAATAAAAAGTGCATGGTTTATCTTAAAGTT
The DNA here is from genome assembly GCA_034641835.2 of Pinus albicaulis. NCBI lineage: Eukaryota > Viridiplantae > Streptophyta > Pinopsida > Pinales > Pinaceae > Pinus > Pinus albicaulis. The sequence goes on along the minus strand of CM076579.1, from coordinate 1,253,161,808 downwards.
TGACATAAAAATTTTACAGTAAAATTCACATCTAGAATTAATGAGATGAAGCCTTTACTTTGTGGGAGAAATAAATTTTAAGCACTTACTAAAACTAGTTATGTCAAAAGTCACACCTTTATGAGTTTGTGGGAGAAATGAAATAGAAATGACACATGCCTTAAATTTTGCCTAAAAGTTTATCGGAGAAGGCAAAAATCACCCACGTAAAAGATTTTCCTTAGAGTGGTAGTGGTTTATGGATATGAAAATGAAAAATTCTATTTAGATATGTTACAGAGAATGACTATAGGGGAATTTACTATATATGTCACCTTTGAGAAAAGAGAAATGACAAATGCAGAAGGTTTTCCTTAGAGTGGTAGTGGTTTATGGATATGAAAATGAAAAACTTCTATTTAGATCTAGTATAGAGATTTACTATAGGGGAATTTACTAGATATGTCACCTTTGAGAAAAGATGAGATCTAGAGGTTACCTGGCCCTTTACAGACTCTGCCTTTAGAACTTGTAGAAGTTAACACTCAACAGAGAGCCTAAAATCCTATGGAAGTTCAAAATTCTATGATAGTTCAACCACTTTAGGTTCAATTTTTAGGCCTTAAAGCTTGAGAGAAATGACATTTACATGCTTTGCAAAATTATTTTATGCACTACAAAAAAAACATGCTTTAAAGTTAATGGGAGAAAGCCAACATGACATGTACATGATTTAAAAACTTTGCCTAAGAATTTATCGGAGAAATGACACATGTACAAAATTTTCCTTAAAGTGGTTGAGGTTTATGGATATTAAAATGAAGAACTTCTATTTAAAGGTTTGTTACAGAGATTGAATGTAGGGGCATTTACTAGATATGTCTCCTTTGAGAAAAGATGAGATCCATAGGCTACCTCGCCCTTTACAAACTCTACCTTTAGATCTTGTAGAGGTTAACACTCAACAGACAGACTAAAATCCTATGGAAGTTCAAAATTATATGAGAGTTCAGCCACTTTGGGTTAAATTTTTAGGCCCTAAAGCTTGAAAGAAATGACATTTACATTCTTTGCAAAAATTATTTTATGCACTTACAAAAAACATGCTTTAAAGTTAATGGTAGAAAGCCAACATGACATGTACATGTTTTAGAAAACTTTGCCTAAGAATTTATGGGAGAAATGACACATGTGCATAGTTTTCCTTAAAGTGGTTGAGGTTTATGGATATTAAAATGAAGAACTTCTATTTAGATCTATTATAGATATTGATTGTAGGGGCATTTACTGAATATGTCACCTTTGAGAAAAGATGACATCTAGAGGCTACATAGCCCTTTACAGAGTCTGCCTATAGAACTTGTAGAAGTTAACACTACCTGCCCCAATTATACCCTATGAAGGGTGTAGAGGACCCATGGAATCACTCACACTACATTACGTAGACATAACGGAATTTAAGAATGCATGTGTTTTACGTTGAATACTTTTAATTTTAAATTAAGAATCTATAATTTTAAACAATTACTTATATAAGGTTAAGACATATGTTTTATATCAAATCACTTTTGGTTTCAATGGGAAAATTTTATGGCTAATATGTTTTTTCTCAAAATGTGATACACCCCATTAAAATGGGAGATATATCGAAATGATTCCTATGGGGTAATAAAATAGTTCCAAGTAGTTTAAAAATATAGATGCATAAATTCTATGAGCATAGTTTTGAGATATAAAAGTCCAAAATGGAAGAGTTGTTTGTGAACAAATATCAGTGGATCACTATGGATATATATGCTTCATTAAAAGGGATTTTTCTAGAAGGATGTCCACTAAGTTGGAAAGAAGGGAAAGTATCACAATTATATGTTAACGTGCATGTGTTTTACATTTAATATTTTTCATTTTAAATTAAGAATCTATTCAAGAAACAATTACCTATATAAGGTTAAAACCTATGTTTTGTATCAAATCACTTTTGGTTTCAATGGGAAAGTTTTATGGCTAATTTGTGATTTTTCTCGAAATGTGATACACCCCATTAAAATGGGAGATATATCAAAATAATTCCTATGGTGTAATAAAATAGTTTCAAGTAGTTTAAAAATATAGATGCATAAATTCAATGAGCATAGTTTTGAGATATAAAAGTCCAAAATGAAAGAGTTGTTTGTGAACAAATATCAGTGGATCACAATGGATATATCTGCTTTATTAAAAGGGATTTTTCTAGAAGGATGTCCACTAAGTTGGAAAGAAGGGAAAGTATCACAATTATATGTTAATATCCATGTGTTTTACATTGAATATTTTTTATTCTAAATTAAGAATCTATTTGAAACAATTACCTATATAAGGTTAAAACCTATGTTTTGTATCAAATCAATTTTGGTTTCAATGGGAAACTTTTATGGCTAATGGGTTTTTTGTTGAAATGTGATACACCCCATTAAAATGGGAGATATATCGAAAAAATTCCTATGGTGTAATAAAATAGTTGAGTAGTTTAAAGATATAGATGCGTAAATTCAATCAGCATAGTTTTGAGATATATAATTCCAAAATGGAAGAGTTGTTTGTAAACAAATATCAGTGGATCACTATACATATATCTGCTTCATTAAAAGGGATTTTTCTAAAGGGATGTCCACTAAGTTGGAAAGAAGCGAAAGTATCACAATTATATGTTAATGTGCATGTGTTTTACATTGAATATTTTTCATTTTATTAAAAATCTATTTGAAATAATTAAACTATATAAGGTTAAAAACTATGTTTTGTATCAAACCACTTTTGGTTTCAATGGGAAAATTTTATGGCTAATGTGTTTCTCTCGAAATGTGGTACACCCCATTAAAATGGGAGATATATTGAAATGATTCCTATGGTGTCATAAAACAGTTTCAAGTATTTATAGAATTTTGGCTTCTGTGATCCATCGTAAAATTATGAAGAATTTTTCGGTAATAATCACATTAAAATGAACAGTGTTGACGTGTTTCGAACCAACCAGTGTGGTTCATCATCAGGACAAGACATTGTCGATGCATTTCGAACCAACCAGTGTGCTTCATCATCAGGACTAGGTTCTGATGATGAACCACACTGGATGGTTCGAAACTTGTCGACAATGTTCATTTTAATGTGATTATTACCGAAAAATTCTCCATAGTTTCAAGTAGTTTAAAAATATAGATGCATAAATTCAATGAGCATAGTTTTGAGATATAAAAGTTCAAAATGGAAGAGTTTTTTGTGAACAAATATTAGTGGATCACTATAGATATATCAGCTTTATTAAAAGGGATTTTTCTAGAAGGATGTCCACTGAGTTGGAAATAAATTCAATGAGCATTATTTTGAGATATAAAAGTCCAAAATTGAATAGTTGTTTGTGAACAAATATCAGTGGATCACTATGGATATATCTGCTTCATTAAAAGGGATTTTTCTAGAAGGATGTCCACCAAGTTGGAAAGAAGGGAAAGTATCACAATTATATGGTAATATGCATTTGTTTTACATTGAATATTTTTCATTTTAAATTAAGAATCTATAATTTGAAACAATTACCTATATAAGGTTAAAACCTATGTTTTGTATCAAATCACTTTTGGTTTCAATGGGAAAATTTTATGGCTAATGTTTTTTTTCTCGAAATGTGATACACCCCATTAAAATGGGAGATATATCAAAATGATTCCTATGGTGTAAGGAAATAGTTTTAAGTAGTTTAAAAATATAGATGCATAAATTCAATGAGAATAGTTTTGAGATATAAAAGTCCAAAATGGAAGAGTTTTTTGTGAACAAATATCAGTGGATCACTATGGATATATCTGCTTCATTAAAATGGATTTTTCTAGAATGATGTCCACTAAGTTGGAAAGAAGGGAAAGTATCACAATTATATGTTAATTTGCATGTGTTTTACATTGAATATTTTTCATTTTAAATTAAAAATCTATTTGAAACAATTACCTATATAAGGTTAAAACCTATGTTTTGTATCAAATCACTTTTGGTTTCAATGGGAAATTTTATGGCTAATGCATTTTTTCTCAAAATGTGATACACCTCATTAAAATGGGAGATATATCGAAATAATTCCTATGGTGCAATAAAATAGTTGAGTAGTTTAAAGGTATAGATGTGTAAATTCAATGATCACAGTTTTGAGATATATAATTCCAAAATGGAAGAGTTGTTTGTGAACAAATATCAGTGGATCACTATGGATATATCTGCTTCATTAAAAGGGATTTTTCTAGAAGGTTGTCCACTAAGTTGGAAAGAAGGGAAAGTATCACAATTATATGTTAATGTGCATATGTTTTACATTGAAGATTTTTCATTTTATTAAAAATCTATTTGAAATAATTAAACTATATAAGGTTAAAACCTATGTTTTGTATCAAATCACTTTTGGTTTCAATGGGAAACTTGTATGGCTAATGTGTTTTTCTTGAAATGTGATACACCCCATTAAATCGGAGATATATCAAAGGGTTGTTTGTGAACAAATATTAGTGTATCACTATGGATATATCTAGTTCATTAAAAGTGATTTTTCTAGAAGGATGTCCACTAAATTGGAAAGAGGGGAAAATATCACAATTATATGTTAATGCATGTGTTTTACATTGAATATTTTAAATTTTAAATTAAGAATCTATTTGAAACAATCACCTATATAAGGTTAAAACCTATGTTTTGTATACAATCACTTTTGGTTTCAATGGGAAACTTTTATGGCTAATGTGTGTTTTCTTGAAATGTGATACACCCCATTAAAATGGGAGACATATCTAAATGATTCCCGTGGTGAAATAAAATATTTTCAAGTAGTTTAAAGATATAGATGCATAGATTCAATGAGCATAGTTTTGAGATATATAAGTCCAAAATGGAATAGTTGTTGGTGAAAAAATATCAGTGGATCACTATGGATATATTTTCTTCATTGAAAGGGATATTTCTAGAAGGATGGACTAGTTGGAAAGAAGGGAAAATATCACAATTATATGTTAATGTGCATGTGTTTTACATTGAATATTTTTCATTTTAGTAAGAATCTATTTTCAAAACAATTAACTATATAAGTTTAAAAGCTATGTTTTGGGTCAAATTACTTTTTGTTTCTAAATACTATGTGTTTTATATTGAATATTTTTCATTTTATTTAAAATGTATTTGAAACAATTAAACTATATAATGCTAAAACCTATTTTTTGTATCAAATCACTTTTATTTTCAATGGGAAACATTTATGGGTAATGTGTTTTTCTTGAAATGTGATACACCCCAATAAAATGGGAGATACATTGAAATGATTCCTATGGTGTAATAAAATAGTTTAAAGTAGTTTAAAAATATAGATGCATAAATTCAATGAGCATAGTTTTGAGATATAAATGTCCAAAATGGAAGAGTTGTTTGTGAAAAAATACTAGTGGATCACTATGGATATATATGCATTATTAAAAGGGATTTTTCTAGAAGGATGTCCACTAAGTTGGAAAGAAGGGAAAATATCACAATTATATGTTAACGTGCATGTGTTTTACATTGAATATTTTTCATTGTATTAAAAATCTATTTGAAACAATCAACTATAAAAGGTTAAAACCTATGTTTTGTATCAAATCACTTTTGGTTTCAATGGGAAACATTTACGGCTAATGTATTTTTCTCGAAATATGATAGACCCCATTAAAATGGGAGAAATAATTCCTATGGTGTAATAAAATAGTGGAGTAGTTTAAAGATATAGATGCATAAATTCAATGAGCATAGTTTTCAAATATATAAGTCCAAAATGGAAATGTTGTTGGTGAACAAGTATCAGTGGATCACTATGGATATATCCTCTTCGTTAAAAGGGATTTTTCTAGAAGGATGGATTAAGTTTGAAAGAAGGGAAAATATCACAATTATATGTTAATGCATGTGTTTTACATTGAGTATAAAAGGTTTTTTCTCTCTCTCATTGTTTGAGTCCTGATCTTATAAAAGGTTTCCACTAAATCCATCCCTATTACTTGTCATATGAACCACATTCCCAAACCCACCCATCTATGTACCTAAGAGCCAAGCCAAGTGTAAAAAGGGCTTATTTCATATTCTACTTTAAGATATATGTGATTAATTATCGTTAGAATTCATATGGTAGAAATACGTATAAAGAGTAATCCTTAGTATACATATATTTTGACTTTAAGGAATAAAGGGAAGTTTTTTAGAAATTTTATCTTAGGAGGTAGAACTAAACCATCTATAACCCACAAAAGAAGCCATGGACCGTGAGAATCACATGCAAACATAAGTTACTCACATGTTTGAAACACCACCTCACATCATCATAAGGGTTTGAAACCACTAAGAAACCCATACTAGGTTCCCTAGAAGGGATGACTGCCATATTTAATGATTGGGTTTATCTCAAAGGTCAAAAGGAAAATCAAAGTTAGGAAATGGAATAAGAATCGAAATTAAGGTAAGACCATGACCTTTTACCCAATATTGAATGAATGTGAGAAACAATATATATATCATGAAGGAAGTTCAAGAAATATTATGATAAGAAATATTATCTTGTTTACGAGCAACCATAGATATCATGAAGGAAGTTCAAGAAATATTATGATAAGAAATATTATCTTTTTTTTAGAGGCTTAAATTATGATATGTAAGAAATATTCTCTTTTTTGAAGGAATTTCTAATATGATAAGAAATATTTTCTTTTTTTGCAGATGCTTAAATTCATGAAAATATCATGAAAAGGTGGAATATTTATTCTATGAAAAACAATCGGAGATCATGAAAACCACTCTGTATTTTCTAGGGATGATCAACTCATGAAATTGTGATATGATAAGAAATATTATCTTTTTTGAAGGAAGTTCTGATATGATAAGAAATATTATCTTTTTTGAAGAGGCTTAAATTCATGAAAAGATCATGAAAAGGTGGAATCTTTATTCTGTGTAAAAAATCAGAGATCATGACAGCCACTCTGTCTTTTCTAGGGATGATCAACTCATGAAATTCTAATATGATAAGAAATATTATCATTTTTGAAGGAAGTTTTGATATGACAAGAAATATTATATTTTTTGCAGAGGCTTAAATTCATGAAAACATCATGAAAAGGTGGAATATTTATTTTGTGAAAAACAGTCGGAGATCATGACAACCACAGAAATGTGCACCCTGGTTATAAAACACTCTAGAAAACCACAATGTAATAGACAATATTACTAAACAGAGTGCAAAACACATATTTTACAGGAATTATTCCACTGTAAAATTATTATTCCCTTTCAAATTTTACAGGAATTATTCACTTTCAAATTTTACAGGAATTACTCCCTTTCAAATTTTACAGGAATTATTCTGGCATCTATTGACATCTGTCTATAGTAATTGATGAGGTGGAGGCACTGTAAGTTGAATAGGCGGCCGCACAAGGTGAGCATGGGACCAAACATGACCATCAAACAGGTGGCGATGAGCTGCAAGTCAGAGAAATTTCTTTACACCATACATTATTTAGCCCAATAAATTATATGCAGTAAATGAGAAAATTATAATATAAATTTTATAAATTTAGATTTTTTTTATGCACACAAACAATAAAAAATAAAAAAATGAATAAAAAGAATTATGTTTTATGTTTGCAGAAATTAAAATGTAGAAGTACAGGAACATTGAGAGCTTAAGGGGGAAAAGGGACAAAATGGAGAGAAACAATTAAAAAAAATGAATACAAAGAATTATATTTTCATTCATAAATTCAGGGAAGTGCAAACCTAAAAAAAATGATTACACAGAATTGTGTTTGCGTTCAGAAATATAGGAAGTGAAAACCTAGGTATATATTTGCATCCAGTGTAAAATGAAATAAAAAATAGAAGTACACGAACATTCAAACATTCAAAACTTGAGGAGAACTTGAGGGAGAAATGGGAGAAAATTCACAGAAACAATAAATAAAATGAATACAAACAATTAAACTAAACACTTGCCTGAAAATTGCAGAAAGTTGTCGCGGCGCAAATCCAGAGTAGCAACAGAGCAACAATTCAATAGAGCTCACCACAACACAACGGAGCAGCAGTGCCACAAAAAATAATAAAAGAAATGCACGAAAAAGATGTGAAATCTGTAATAGTTCGTGAACGATATATTATAAAATATGAGTTCAGCCGAACTATTTTAAAATTTTGGTCAAAAAAATAGTCTGGTCGAACTAAAATTTTGCCCAAACTTTTGTTGCCGGTTTTCCCATCTCTGGCCAAAAATCTGTTTTCCCACGCAGTCAGTACGCCGTCAATCTAAACGACAGAATGAGTTCGGCCGAACTATTGAGGAAAAAAGTTTTCTACCCCCGATTCTCACAAAAGTGTAACCCAACTTCACTTTTTCACCCTATATATTTTCTAATATAAAAATTTAGAAATCTAAACATTTTTGCAAAACTATCATCAAACATTTTAAAATTTGGATAATAGGGACTAGTAATATTCGCCAAGGTTTCTAAACTTTAATATAAACTTCCATCCTTAAAATTTTCCCTATTGATGAGCATGGTCACCATGGTTGATTATTATTTAGCTTGTTTGATCATGTTTCAATGTGGTCAACCAAGGTTGAACTTGGTCAGCATGTTTGACCATGGTTGTCAAATTATAAATCACTATGGTTCACCATGTGGGAAATAATTGAACATTGTTTCCATGATTGGCTATAACTAATGTATTACTACCAATAACACAACATTTTCATGTTATTAACGATGTTAATAATACTATATTATTATTATTATTATTATTAGGGTAAAAATGTGAAGGTGAGTTACACTTTCATGAGAAACGCGGTCAGAAATTTCATTTTCCCAACAGTTCGTCTGAAATTTTATAAAATTCCAGTCGAAATGTTAGAAATTTCGTTAGAGGTTTTGAAATTAATTTGGCCGAACTAATTCTATTGTTTACATTTACGATGTATTCACAACATGGGTAAACATATTTTTGGTTAGAGATGGGAAAAGCGACAACAAGAGTTCAGTCAAAATAATAGTGCGGCAGAACTATTAGTTTGGCCAAATTTTTTAAAATAATTCAGCCAAAATTTTTCTTATAAATATACCACCCCCAAGACCACAACAAGTCTTGGGTTTGTTACAGTTCAGTTACTTACCATTGCTCAGTTTCTGCTCTGTTGTTGTCCGTGTCGCTCTATTTGTGTTGCATTGTTGCAAGGGTGTTGTCTTGCTCTGTTTGTGTTGTGCTATTGCAGTGGTGTTGTCTCCCTCTATTTTTGTTGCGTTGTTGCAGGGGCAAGGAGTGTAGCAAGTGAAGGTGAGAAGGTAAGGTTTATGGTTTATGCTCTGTTATTTTTTTTATTGTTTTGTTTTTATTTTTAATTTTATTTTCTATGTTCGTAGATTTTCTATTATCTGCGTTCTCGGCCATTTCCGGCCTCGTTGTCTCCAAATTTCTAGGTATTTGCATCCTTGTACTTTTCCTTTTATTTTTCCGAAAGACAATTGCACATGGAAATGAAACCAAGGATTGATCTTGATTAATATCAATGAATTTTTGGATGAAAATATGAAAATATTATAATCATACTAGAAAGAATAAATTTAAGTCTTCATAACTTACAAACATTTTCCAAATATCAAATTTCCTTTCATTTTGGTTTACTTTTAGGCCTTCAACTTATCATATTACTGTCAATGAAAAATTCTAGTACTCATAGTTGAATAAAAATTTTGTTTGTGCTTTTCCCTGACAATTTTGTTGTGATTTGAGATATTTTAAATGACGAGACATATCATCGAATTGTTCACATTATAAATTTTTAATGAAGGATACCCTGAACAAATCATGTTTCTTCAATAGGAATTTATAATGTAGCCAACACATTTTATGCTTACTGAAAGGAAACAAAATTAGTGCAAGCAATTTTTGTTCCTTTTAGTATTCTTTTAAATTCGATTAGAAAAAAAAAAATAAAAAATTGTAACTTTAAGATGTATAGTATGCACATTTAAAAGGATAGGAACTTGTCTCAAACTTGATAATATACCATAATTAAATTTTGGAAAATGATCTCTAGGCATGTCTTGTCTTATAAGGTTTAGGGTTTTATGACAAAGTTTACACAATTTGTTACATCACTTGTGTGACTTATACTGATGTAGGCTTAGTTTTTAATCTCTTCATAAAGCTTGAACATGGTCTGTTTCATCTAAATAACATGTTGTGCTATCATATTACACAGAATACATGGTGTTAATTAGGGATAGAAATAACCATAAGTATAGTCTCTATGTTCTAGCTCTCTAATCATAAGTCTAGTGTAAAAGCTTAACCAGCTTGCTGACTTAAAATGAATACAGCGGTAGATAAGCTATAAGTAGTAAGCATTCACATAATGAATCACAATTTCTATGAAATTTATAAGGTATGATTACAAGCATGATGATATAGGGAGTTATTGTACCGTATCTAACAACTTGATAAGCGTAAAGTCAGACTGAGTACAAGGCTCACACTAATCACATATTGAAAATTACCTATATAAGCTTACTTATACCTATTCATAACTCTGATTACATGTTTACATCTAGTCTGATCATAGAAGTTGTCATAACTGTTGTTACTTGTTCAAACTCTTTATATAAGCTATAGAGTCATTGTAACCTCATATTCAATGGGCATTGATTCCCTGTCTGTTTCACACTAAGTAATTTTTATGTTTATTAGATTATTGGAATAACGTAACCTATGATACTTACATACATTCAATTATGCATTTGGAGGGAGGAGGAGAAGGCATTGCAAGTGTAGAAGGCCCTCTAATGATCATTGAATTCCATAAACCATTACTCAACACTTGTCCATGAGGCTTCCTTGGATTTCCAGTGTTATTATCAATCTGATCTACAGTTGTAGACGCTGAGCTTCCATGGCCACAAAATTGAAGAAACACCAAATCCAACACCCCAAACATGGGAAATAATGATCCTCTAAATCTCAACATCATCACCACATATCAGACCTATTTGCAACTCCCATAACATGCATAAAATTTACTATATGATGACCATTCTACAGAGGACATTACAATTGTAGACATAAAGTTGATATAACTATCTATAAATAAACACCAACTAGCTTAGACATAAGGAACAAAGAGACAAATGGACATAATGTGGGCATAAAGTAGAACAGTCAGAAGCATACAACTCATATTGATGTTGGGATTAAAGGAGGAAGCTATTCCTTTATGAAACCGTGTACATGTCATTTCTAGTGTTTTTAGAAACCATGTACATGTCATTTCTCCCATAAACTTTAAGGAATTTTCTAGTGTTTTGGGAACCATGTACATGTCATTTTTAAGTCATTTCTCCGATAAAATTTAAGACAAAATTTAAGGATAACCATGTACATGTCATTTCTCCCATTTCTCCCATAAAATCAATGCAAAATTTAAGGATGACCATGTACATGTCATTTCTCCCATAAACTTTTAAGGCATTTTCTAGTGTTTTTGGAACCATGTATGTCATTTCTATGTCATTTCTCCCATAAAATTTAAGGAAAACTTTAAGGATAACCATGTGCATGTCTTTTCTCCCATAAAATCAAGGAAAACTTTAAGAATAACCATGTGCATGTCTTTTCTCCCATAAAATTTAAGGCATTTTCTAGTGTTTTGGGAACCATGTACATTTCATTTCAATGTCATTTCTTCCATAAAATTTAAGTAAAAATTTAAGGAAAACCATGTACATGTGTCATTTCTCCCATAAAATCAAGGAAAAATTTAAGGCATGTCATTTCTATGTAAATTCTGCCTTCAAATTTAAGGAAAATGTTAAGGCAAACCATGTACATGTCATTTCTCCCTTAAAATCTAGGTAAGGAAAACTTTAAGGCATGTCATTTATAGATGTCATTTCTCCCATACAATTTAAGGCAAACCATGTACATATCATTTCTCCCATAAACTCAAGGCTTCCTCCCATAAAATAAAGGCAAAATTTAAAGAAAATCATGTACATGTCATTTCTCCCATAAACTTTAAGGCATTTTCTAGTGTTTTGGGAACTATGTACATGTCATTTGTATAATTTTTGCATAAAATTTAAGGCATTTTCTAGTGTTTTGGGAACTATGTACATGTCATTTCTATGTAATTTTTCCCATAAACTTTAAAGAAAAATTTAAGGCAAACCATGTACATGTCATTCTCCCATAAACTTTAATTTAATATATTTTTTAAACTTAAGGCAAACTTTAAGGCAAACCATGTAGATGTCATTTCTCCCATAAACTTTAAGGAAAACCATGTACATGTAATTATCCCATAAAAAATAATTTAATATATTTTTAATGAAAATGATAGTTTATTAAGGCACACCATGTACATGCCATTTCTCCCATGCATTTTCAATAAAATTTAAGTCATTTGCAACTAATGTTCATTTATTATATTTTAAAGGAAAATGCTAGTGTTTTTGGAAACCATGTACATGTCATTTCTCCCATAAAGTTGGCATATGAAAATGTATATGTCATTTCTCCCATGCATTTGCAATACAATATAAGGAATTTGCAATAAAATTTAAGGCATTTGCAGTAAGGAAAATGCTAGTGTTTTTGGAAACCATGTACATGCCATTTCTCCAATGCACTTGCAATAAAATTTAAGGGATCTGCAATAAAATTTAAGGCATTTACCACATAAAATTTAAGTCATTTGCTAGTGCTTTTGGATCCATGTATATTTTATTTATATGTCATTTCTCCCAGAAATTTTAAGGCAAACCATGTACATGTGTCATTTCTCCCATAAACTCAAGGAAAACTTTAAGAAGTGTCATTTCTATGTCATTTCTCCCATAAAATGTAAGGCAAACTTTAAGGCAAACCATGTACATGTGTCATTTCTCCCATAAACTCAACGAAAAATTTAAGCCATGTCATTCCAATGTAATTTCTCCAATAAAATTTAAGGAAAACCATGTACATGTCATTTCTCCCTTAAACTCTAGGTAAGGCAAAATTTAAGTCATGTTATTTCTCTTTCTCCCTTAAACTCTAGGCAAGGAAATTTTTAAGGCATGTCATTTCTAGATATCATTTCTCCCATAAACTTCAAGGCAAACTTTAAGGAAAACCATGTATATGTCATTTCTCCCATAAACTTAAGGCTTTCTCCCATGAAATCAAGACAAATTTTAAGGCAAATCATGTACATGTGTCATCTCTCACATAAATGTCAAGGAATTTGCTAGTGTTTTGGGAACCATATACATGTCATTTGTATGTAATTTCTACATAAAATTTAAGGCATTTGCTAGTGTTTTGGGAACTATGTATATGTCATTTATATGTAATTTATCCCATAAACTTTAGATAAAACTTTAACACAAACCATGTACATCTCATTTCTCTTCAAAGAAAACTTTAACGCAAGCCATGTACATGTCATTTCTCCCATAAATGTAAGGAAAAATTTAAGGCAAACCATGTACATGTGTCATTTCTCCCATAAACTTGCAAACCATGTACATGTCATTCTCCCATAAAATTTAATTTAATATATTTTTTAAACTTAAGGAAAAATTTAAGGAAAACCATGTACACGTCATTTCTCCCATAAAATTTAAGGCAAACCATGTACATGTCATTCTCCTGTAAACTTTAATTTAATATATTTTTAATGAAAATGCTAGTGTTTTAAGGCAAAACATGTATATGCCATTTCTTCGATGCGTTTGCAATAAAATTTATGTCATTTGCAATTAATGTTTATTTAATATATTTTTAATGAAAATGTTAGTGTTTCTAGAAACCATGTACATGTGATTTCTCCCATAAAATTGGAATTTGCAAATGTAGATGTCATTTCACCCATTCATTTGCAATAAAATGTAAGGCCTTTGAAATAAGGAAAATGCTAGTGTTTTTGGAAACCATTTACATGCCATTTCTCCCATGCATTTGCAATAAAATTGAAGGCATTTGGAATAAGGTAAATTTTCATGTTTTTGGAAACAATGTACATGCCATTTATCCCATGCATTTGCAATAAAATTTAAGTCATATGTAATAAATGTCAATTAATTATTTTTAAGGAAAATGCTAGTGTTTTTGGAAACCATGTACATATCATTTCTCCCTTAAACTTGGAGTTTTCTAGTGTTTTTGGGAACCATGTACATGTCATTTATCCCAACCATGTACATTCCATTTCTCCCATAAAATTTAAGGCATTTGCAACAAGGAAAATGCTAGTGTTTTTGGAAACCATGTAGATGCCATTTCTCCCATAAACGTTAAGGCATTTGCTAGCATTTTTGGGAACCATGTACATGTCATTTCTCCCATAAATTTTTTGGGAAGCATTCACATGTCATTTCAACAATAAAATTTAAGGCAAACCATTTACATGTCATTCTTCCAGGCATTTGCAATAAATGTTCATTTAATATATTTTATTGAGTTTTTTTTTTTGCTAGTGTTTTTAGGAACCATGTACATGTCATTTCTCCCATAAACTTTAAGGAATTGGCTAGTGTTTTTGGGAGCCATGTGCATGTAATTTCACCCATAAAATTTAAGGCAAAGCATGCACATGTAATTTCTCCCATGCATTTGCAATAAATGTTCATTTAATATATTTGATTGAAATTTTTTTTTTTGAGGGATCAAAAAACCCTTTAAAGATGGTTGAAAAATGGACATTATGCATAGATGTTTCTTACTATCCCAATTCAGAGAAAGCCGTGATTACATATGTGCTTGCAATATTGTGACTGACAAGGTCCTCCAAAGGAAAATGAATATACCTAGAAGAACAATAAACAACGAGGCATATTATATTGCATTGATAGAAGGCTTAAGAACAACTAGGGAGTATGGATCAAATGGAATTGTAGTTTTCACCAATTCTAAACTTGTGTGCAACCAGATGAAAGACGTGTACCAAGTTAAGAAGGAGAGGTTAAAAAAACAGCATGGAAAATAAAACAATATTTTTAGACAATTTCAATTTTTTACTATAAGACATTGTGAAAATGTTAATAAAATGTGTGGTGATCTATTGTGTGGGGAAATGCCAATTCAAGATTCATCTCTCAAAGATGAATTAATATATGAATTAGTATTATACGGGGTAATGCCAATTCAAGATTCATCTCTCAAAGATGAACTAGTGCTGAGATGCTCTCCTTCAAAATTTATTGACGGACATTGTAAAATATCTTTGATATGTGTGTGTTTTTTACTTATAAATGCGTCATTTTTAACAACCATGTGTTTTTTTCAATTATATACCAAGTGTGCTTCCACCGTGTAAGCGAAAATTGGTGAAATTCACTTTTTATAAAATTAAAATGTAAGGAATTCAACAATTTTTTGTTTAAATTGATTTCCACACATCAATTTGTGCTTTGAAAGTTGTGTTTTACATAATTTTTGTACTAAATTACATTAATTTTTTAAAATATTTTTAATTTATTTTAAATAGTATTTTAAAAATAATTGTAAATGTCCACTGTAGATATCCATATATATATCATGGCGAATGAAAGATAAAGATCAATAGAATCCCATGCCTATACGAGAGAGGGGATCATAGCTCAAGGGATGTTCATGGTATTTATATTAAATGTATATGTTTTTAAATGAAATTTGAATATATAATCCTATCTCCATACATACATGTATACATGTGGAATTGATTGATTTATTTAATATATATACAATTATATCCCCATGTACATACATGTATACACATGGAATTGGTTTTTTATCAATTTTATGAGTTAAATTAGTTTTTAATAAATTTCTTTTTTTTATTTTTTAGGAGTTACGAGGACAAGAATATCTACTCAATCAATGGAGTATGGCCATGGTTCATGCAATCGTGGTATGGTTCACACAATCTAATCAATCATATGTACATGTATTTATATGTATGAATTTATTTTTGAATTGATAATAAATTCATATTTTTTTAATGAACCTTCCCTCTCGTCGCATGATGTTGGTGGTGGTACGCATTCCCCCGGTGGCCGATCAATAGGGTGTGGACAATTGCGTGGGTGGTTGTGATATGCATTCCCCGAGAGGCCAATCAATGGGTGGCCGAGTTGGTTCTCAACCATTCGGTGGTCATTCTGGTTCTCAACAGTTTCAGGGTGACATGATGCTGGCCAACCATCTCGAGGTGGCCATCAATCTAAATATTATTTTCATTCAATTTGTACAAATTTGTTCACATGTTTTTTCATTTATACAAAATTTTATATATTGATGAAGAGGGTGAAAATTTTTCTCCAAAAATATGTAGGCCAGAACACGTTGTTCAAGAAGAAGGTTGTACACCAACCATGATTTATCCGTCTGAAATTTCCGATATATGTTGAGAAACAAACATCCAACAATGCACATTACAAAGGTGTCAACATCTTTATTCAAAACTGAAGAAAGATCTTGTGTCTTTGAAACTCCCTTCTGAGATTTGAGAAAGCTTAGAAATAGTTACTCCCTCTTTAAGGAGACTTCTAGATGTGTAAAAAATGCTTAGGCCAACCTTTGATAATTTTGTATAACTGATGAGGAAAAGAAAGGAAACAGTGATGGGTCCTGATACATGGGAGGTTGTTAAACATAGAGTTACAATAGAAATGGCCAAGTCTATGTTTAATTTCAAAGAATAGTAAAAAAGAAAGATGGCAAAGGTGCAATATTTCAAGCACCTTGATATAGCTTGCCATTTGTATGATAGGCACCTTGTTGCCTATGGAAGACCACCATGGAACGACGAGGTTCCCATTTATTTTGAAAAATTATTTCATGCAAAATTATTTTTTGGAATTAAACCCAACTATAATGACCTTCCCTCTGAAGTTTTTGGTCCTGAGAAAGGTCGATTATGTGACCGTAGGGGAGCTAAGCATGATGTTTAGTTTCCTCAACCCGAGCCACCATTGGTAAGTCAAATTCTTCATTTGGAAACTTTTCAGTCAGAGATGGATGTCACTTCTCAAATTAGTTGAGAAAAAATGGATGTCATCATAGACAATGTTCATATTGGACTTGGTGGAATTGATGTTTGTCTAAATCGAAAAATAGAATGAGAGGATGCGCGTGCTAATTTTTGTATCATACAGATGATGAGATAGAAAACATGAGTCTTGAAGAGGTCAGAACATATGCAAAGAATTGCCGCAATGGTTGGCAGGACCTAATTATTCATGAGGAAGAGGGCATGGGATCAGTATGTGTTAATGGTTAGGGCGATTATTTTAATACATGTACCATTTGTAATAAATACATATACATACATTTATTTGTCTATGTTAATATAACAAAAATGTATCATATATGTGAACATTGTTTTCAGTTCTCACGCTTGATGAATGAAGATGTTTATATCATGGTCAAAGATTCATGTCCACATAATCAATATGGTTTTCACCATCAATATGATATGTTGGCACATGTTATTTTTTTTAAAGTAAACATGATGTTGATGTACAATTATTTTAATCTATTATTATATATCAGAACATGATGAAATATTTTTAAAATAAATAATTATCTACACATGTACATGTATATATTTAAATGTTAACATATTATGATTCCATCTAATGTTTTTGGGATGGAGGTACCCTCTTCTTCCTTGTTAGGAGATGTGCCAAATCCACCATCACAAGTATGAATAAATTTTCACTTAAATATGTTTTTAAGTTATATATTGTAGTCCAAAAGTTCAATTAAAAAATGAGATCTAGATTTTGAGTTATTTTACAACTTTAAATTTTTTGAATTTTAAGTTTCTGGAAATGATTTTCTTTTGAAGCCACCCTTAGGAGATGTGCCCAATCCACCATCACAAGTACTCAATTTTTCACTTATCTGTTTAAGTTATAAATTGAAATTCATTTTTTTTATTTTTTTTTTATTTTAGGTTTTTGGAGATGATTTCCATTCTCCAAGGACTCTAGCGATGGAGTGTGTGATGGAGATAGGAACATCCACACCATTTGAACAGGTTGTCTAAATTTTTTTTAATATTATTGAAAATTAGTTTATATGGATTTTAATTTGAAATTTTGTAATATATATATATATATATATATTTCTACATTTTACTGTGGAGGATTTTTTAATGGACGAGCAACAAAAGACAATGGAGAGGGAACTACATGAGGTATTGCATTATTATTTTTTCTTTTCATTTTGTTATTTTACATGAAGTTCTACATTCTCATTCAATTTTAAAACATTAAATTTTAATGTTTGTACGCATTGCGTACATGTTCCCGATTCTTGAGAGGATAGCACAAGGCTTAGGACGCTGCTGGCAAAGACACTGGATCCATATGTATTTGATTACTGATGAACATGTGTGCAACATTTTATTTCATAGATATAGTCTTAAATTTAATTTTCTATATATAGTATTATCTATGCAGTCACATTTACTTTTCTATATAACTTGATACTTGTAACACTATACATTGAAATATATATATTTACTTTTATTTTTCATGTGATATAAATTTTGGACATTTTTTACTATCTGGATATAGTTTAAACCTACATTTACTTTTATCAATAATGATTTTAAATTTTGGATAGTTACATTTGGCATGTGATAACATGTTGTGATATATAATGTTTTGATTTTAAAACTCAAGTTGTCATTTTATTTGTTAAATATATAATGAATCTAGATGGAAATTTCAAATTACAAAACACATACATGCGTATATTTTGGATAGTTGAACTACATTTGGCATGTGACCACATGTTGTGATATAATGTTTTGTTTTTAAAACTAAAGTTGTCATTTTATTTGTTAAATATAAAATGAATCTAGATGGAAATTTCAAATTACAAAACATGTGTATATTTTGGATAGTTCAACAACATTTGGAATATGATCACATGTTGTGATATAAAGTTTTGTTTTTAAAACTCAAATTGTCATTTTATTTGTTAAATATAAAATGAATCTCTAGTGGAAATTTAAAATTACAAAACATGTATACATGTGTATATTTGGATAGTTGAGCTACATTTGGCATGTGATCACATGCTATGATAGAATGTTTTGTTTTTGTTACACCAATTTTTGGTCATCTAACCTGTTACTATTAGATGGACCTATGTACACCATGTAAGACCAATTTTACCCTAAGTAAAATTGCTTTCACTATGAAAAATAACTTAGTAGACAACCTTTATTAAGTTGTTTATGGTCTAAACAGGAAAACCCATGAGGAAATATTAAATAAATCTACATTTGTTTGATTTTCCTCAAGGAATAATTAGTTAAACACCAGTTTAATTAATATTCCTGGTCACACTTAACCCAAAACAACAAAATTGATTATATAAATCATTATTTATCTTATTATTTTCTAAGAATAATTATTTAAACCTTATTTAAATAATATTCCTTGTTAAATTTGACTAAATAATTCATTAATAATTAAATAAATCATTATTTATTTGATTATTACTCAACCACATCCTTAAAATGATAAATAAATCATTTATTTATTTATTATTTACAAATAAGGGGATTTGACCCAAGTCAAATTCTTTTTCCATCCAACAAATATAATAAAATATTCCATAAAAGTTGGATCTTGATTTGGTTAATAATATTTTAATTATACACCAATATCTAGAATAACTCAATATTTTTTTATAAATAGAATGGTTTTTCCATTCATTCACTACCTTTTGTTGCTTAAAGATCACTCTGGATCTACACTTTTGGTCTGACTTTGATCCACCATCATTGTTATATTTTTCTATCTTTTGCTTGTGAGCTCCCTTTGAGTTCCATTTTTGTCTGAGTTTTCTACACCATCAAGAGAGAGGAAATTTAGATCTGAAGTGCTGAGGACTTACAAGAACCCATCCCATTGAGGAGAACTGGTAACATTCTTATATGTTTTCCTCCTAGGCGCCCTTAACATAAAATTCATTCAACATATTCTTGTCTTGTCTATTGGATGCATGGAGTAAATCTCATTTTCATTTACTACTTAATGTCTTTTGATGCATAGATCTATATTTTTGTAGCATTTAGCTTGATTACCCAATTGTAGATCTGAAGATATTGACAACCATATTTTTTGTTAGGGTTGTTTGTTATGCACAGCTAAAGAGGTCTTTTTTCATACACTTGTAATTAAGATTCATACTAACAACTGGCGACTCCACACGAGTTTGCGATTATGACCGCTGTCGTTTTTCAGATCCCTGCATATCCAGCTGCTTCAAACCTTAGGATTTATTTTTAGCTTCTTGTTTTGATTTTCTTGATGTTGTTTTTAACCTATAAAAACCTAAAACATTATAAATTATAACTTCCATGTGTTTTCGGACCTATTGCGCAGGTGACAGACATTAGCCGTAGCTGAGACGACACATTCTGCTGAAACCTACTCCCGAGAGTGCCGGAAGTGTAGGTCGCACTTTTTGGCCCTAAACCTGGGATCTGGAGCTTCAGAACACGGAAATATGCCCGAAAATTGTGACCTCTGGAGAAAACAAGTTAGAAACTGCGACCTAGACTTTTTGGGGGAGTTTTTCTGAAAGTTTTCTGGGTTTGTCTGGGCCTCTGTTCAGGGTTCTTTGGCCTTCGTCTCCGCCTGTTTTGGAGCTATACCTATTATTTTTTACTCATCTAAGCGGGAACCTAACCATTTTGTGCTTCGGTACCCTCCACAGTTTGTGGAAGAGTTTTAGCTGTTGCAGGTTGTCTGAAATTTTCAGAATGTTCAACCATTTTTTCAGATCTGACACCTTACCTTTAGATCCACTTCAGATTGGCTATTTATCTATCCAAATAACCTCCTTTAGTTTTGTTTCGTTTTTCCTCTAGGGTCCCCTCCACTTCCCTCTAGGAGATAGCCTTTCGCCACCTCATTTTTAGCAATTTTCCTCTGATTTTTTGTTGTTTTTCTGCACCTATTTCCAGCAGATCTGACTTTTAGATCCCTGTCCCCCCCCCGACCTTATATCTATTGGCTATTCTAGTGTATTTTGACTAGTTTCTTGCCCACCTATAGACTACTTGTTGAGAGTCCCATCTCCTTGGGTCTAAATTATTACATTATTAGCTGTTTATTTTCTATTATTTCAGTTTCATATACTGTTATCTGCAGGTTTTTTTACAGTTATAAAACACACTTTTTCTTTTTCTCTACAAACATCTAGGTTTAAAATGTAAAATTTACACACTTTTACACACACACCCTAAGTGAAGAAAATCTTGGTTAACACCACCGTTAAAAGAATTTAAAACATTGAAATCAATTGATCCTGCACCTCTCTGCCCTTGTTTCGACATTGTAATTAGTTGATCCTGCACTCTCCGTCCTTGTTGGTATTTCTTCCCTTTGTGTCATGTTTGTGTCATCATCATTGCGCTGCCAAGGTGTTTATGCCGGAGACTTCTTGGCCTTCATCCTCAGTTTCCGGTAGGAAGACTTACTCCTCCACGTAGGATTCGAGTTAGTCCTCCACCGAGTCCGCACTCTGACTCCTCTTTTGGTTCATTGGGTTCTCCTTCTGGTTCTGCTCTCGGTTCTCCTCCTATCACATTCACCATGTTTGGTTCAGGACCTAACACTGGTGGTAACCCCGGGCCTAATGCTGGGAATAATACTAGTGGGACTGCAACAGGAACTACTATGGCTGCTCCCTTTCTCCCCTATATGGCAAGCCTCAGTCTTCCCTATTTTAACTAGTTGATCAATGACCCTATACACTATGACGCTAGTTGGCGTGCTATGTCGACCAAGCTCCCTTCTAATATCCCCAAGTTTTAAGGCCTTGTTGGAGAAGATCCTACAAATCATGTTCGATCTTTCCACATGTGGTGTTAATCTAACTCCATTACTGATGACTCTATTTGTCTTCGGTTGTTCCAACATATGCTCAAAGGAGAATCTTCTAAGTGGTATGTTTATTAGGCCTCATCCTCTCATACCACCTTTGCGACTCTTGCTTGGGTTTTTATGTCTTATTTCCAGCTTCCCCTTCATTATGACACTGGTACCGAACTCTTGACTTATTTTCGTCAATCGTCTGTGACTCGCCTATCCAATCATGTACAGGAATGGCGAAGAATAAAGAGCCTATGTCGAGCCCCTACCATCGAATACCATGTCTACATCGACTGGTTCCTTAGATATCTCTTGCCTGCTATCGACAAAGATGTCACATAGAATTTCCCTCAAACAAAATAAGCCACTCTCCAAATTGTGTTAAAATATGACTTGATCTACGCCCAGTCGGGTTATGTTTATATTATTCTACCTGATCTTCCCAGACCCAGTGGTGCCAATGCACCAGGGGCATCTCATACCACTGACGGTATCATTGGTGCTTTCTCCCATCCATATGCTCAACCTCCCATGGGCTATGGTTTTCCTCAAGGAGGGGCTAGCACTTTCTGCACTTATCCCCCTCCCAGTAGCACGTATCCAAGATACAGCATGCCTCTTATTTTTGTCGAACCTCTTGTTTACCATAATGTTATCCAACATCGTTATTATCCATATCCAAAGTTTGGTGCTCTAGATCCTCCAGCATTAGCACCTGTGCCTCCCTTGCCTTCTCAACCCCCGCAACAGTAACCACTGCCCCCTTAGGGGAGGGTGTATGCACAACAGGGTGCGACTAATCCTCCTCCTTCCAAAAAGAAGAGGAAAGGCACTAAAAATCAATCTACTCCCGGTAATACTAGACCTACTCCTTAAAATAATGCACCTAACACTGCTAACCATCAACAGGGCACTGAGCCTAAGCAGTACAGGCCAGTTCGCACGAACAAACCTTGTTCGTGTTGTGCTGTTTATGGTCACTACACACACAATTGTCCTCTTTTACCACAGATGAAGAATATGTGGGAGTCTTAATCAACATTGCGAGGACAACAAGCCTCCCCTTCTGTCCCTCCCAGTGTTGCGCCTAGTCAGTCGTCTGTGTTTACTAATCATTTCCCTCAGCAAGGATTTGTGGATACCCAACCACTTGAAGTTCAAGTGGCCACTCAACCTCTTCCATATGGTACCTCCGATTACCAGATTCTCATAATCAATTCCGACCAACCTATAACCATAGATTTCAATCTTCAGACTCGGTCCCATCAGTACAACAAGCCTCTCACTACGTCTATCCCCAAGCCAGCTCCTTCGGTCTCTACAGAGCCTCTTTCGACTCTTAATGGTGCCTTGCAAATCCCACAGCCTAAGGCAGAGGTTCATACCAAGATCCCTAACGGACCACTACGCCAAAACGCTGCTTCTGGAAAAGCTGCCCATTTGTATAGTATAGTAGATGATTTGGCACAATCTCTTGCTGCCATTTCAACGCTGTAACTCCTCCAGTCATGCCCTTCAAAATAAAAATATCTACTATTTTCCATGGGCGTTGTACATCCTCCTCTCCCTGCTTCCATCGCCTTGCATATCCTAGTCAAGATCTAGAATGCCAATGTTTCCTGGTGCATCATTGATGAGGGGGCATCCACCTGTGTGATGTCCTCTTCGGTTTGGAAGCAACTCGGATCACCTGAGTTGGATCCTTCCATGATCACTCTCCGAGCGTGGGATGTCCACGCTTCCCAGCCCATTGGCCTATTCTGCAACTTTCCTATTACTCTTGCGAGCAAGACTATTTGCGTTGACGTAGAAGTCATAGATGTCCCCTTAGATTACAACATTCTATTGGGTCATAGCTACACCTATGCGATGTTTGTTGTCCCTTCTGCGGTTCATCACAAGATGTCCTTCCCTCATAATGGAAATATAGTCACCATTGACTAGTTGACATATTATGAACCAAAGTCTTATACCTCCCCTGAGTCCATCATCTCTTCGGAAACCAATAATAAAATCGTCGATCCTCTGACCAGTGTCTCACCTGGAGTCTACAAAGACTCCTCTTATCCTGGTACATTCCCTGGTCTTCCTCCCCCTGTCTCTGATCTGAACTCATTGAATTTTTGCATGATGCAATCGTCTCAGGTTTCCCTCAGGTGGCCCGCTTCAGCTAGTCAGTAGCCTCCTCGCCCTCCTCAGCCTACTCCTAGCCCTTCGATTCAACCTTGTGGACCTCATCCTCCTGGCCCTTCTCCTACAACTGGTATCCATGAGCCTCTCTACCCTCCTGGAATAGTTCCTCCAGGCCTTAACCATCTTGGAGCCGTCCTGCCTAGCCATTACCCCTCAGGTCAGATACTGTTCCTAGCTCCCCCTCCTAGAGTGTATTCAGTACCTATCATGGCTACCCTCTCTCTTCCTAACTTGACCTTGGGGATTCTTGTCTTGTACCTTGATCCCATAGTCACTACCCCGTCCGGTCAACCCAAACATTATCTTGCTTTCACCCTGGTTCAACCGGTCCCCATGAATTCTCCCGCTGTTGCAGTGCCTCGGCCACCTCAATAGGAACATTCTCTTGTTGCGACCACTTTGATTAAGAAGGAAAATCTCGCAAGAAGGCACCTAAAGACAAGGCTGCCCCAAAAAAACCTGCCCTTCCTCGGCCTCCAAAGAATACCATCCAGTGTGCTTTGTGTGATGTTGTCAGTCTTGTCATCCATATTTGTCTGGAGTTTCCTCATCTCAAGCCCATGGTTAATGTTGCGTTCCCTGAGTGTACGATCCCGAAAACCTCTGTTCCTTTCTTGACTGCAGCCGAGAACCCCAAGACTATTCACACCAACCACCCCTGTGATTTGTGTGATCTCCATGGCCATTATACCCACCTATGTCCCCACCTTGAGGACTTATGCACCTCTCTAGCGGTAGTTCGCCAATTTGAGGCCAAGTGCGATGAGTCCGCCACTCCCTTATTTTTGCATTTTGCTTCAGCAGAAACAGAGGACCCATCCACTCCTATTTACATCTGCCCTCTGTATGTCGAAATGATAGAGTCTTTGGCCACTATCCACTGCCTATCATCATCTATTTGATCCTTGATGGAAGAACCCCATGGGCCTTCCCCTCCTGTTTTACCTGACCTCCCTTCAACGATCAGCTTGGGCTCGAAATCAGTGGATCCTTCGTCTACTTGTTCTCCAGTCACCCTCCATGATGATGCGCATGTGAACCTTTCTTCTCATGATGATGAGTTAGGTAGCTTTTTCACGTCAGGTGGCTTTCTTCCACAAGTCACCCCATCTTCTATTATGATGACAAAATTTTGGAAGTAGTCACTACCCCTGAATTTATCTATCGCCCCTTACATCAAACCCATACATTCGAGCCACATACACCTTGTGGCCATTACATTGACATGCAATTTTTGGGTAATGGGGCATCCATATTTGAGAGACCAAGAGCAGAAATTCTCCACTACTCTCCTATTGTATCTGGTCATGTCAACTCTAGTACCCTTATTATTCCAAATTTAGAAGAACCCCTAGAGTCCCATATCACTTCAGATCACTCTAGGGATGATACCCCTAATCATTCCTTCATCTTACATCCTCTACCGAAACCATTAGAGACAACACAAAATGAGGAATAAATCCCAAAATGAGTAGCATGGAATCTATATATTTTCACTTCCCATTGGGCATCTTTATCAGCGGGCTCACCTCTTTCAACTGTTGGTTGATCCCACTACCATCAATGGCCTTTGATCCTCTTGTTGAATACCCTAAAGGAAAACACTTTGCTTGATGTACTTTTTACCTGTGGGTTTTCTAGGAGAGCATCAATTCATTTTCTCCAAATCCTCTGATTGGGATAGTAACACCATGTATGCCAACCCTGAAACTTAAGACCATTTCCTTCATATATGCAGTACCAAAAGAGGTTTCTAATCCTCCATTCCCTCTCTCGAACTGCATAACCATAACAAAAATAAATGGTGCACCACATCATAAAAAAGTTTTTAGAATCCCCTTTTCCTAAATACATTTTTGCATGAACATAACATTCTTGGGGGAACTTATGCTCCTCAACCATAAAAATCCCAAATCTCAGCCAAAAAACAACACTGAAACCTTCTTTATCTGACAGGTCAAACTTTTCAGGTCATTTCCTGGGACATGTCGCAGTTTTCTTCCCAGTACCTCCTACCCAAGTCACAGAACAGACCCCAAATAGTGAAACTTGGTCTGTTCATGAGCTCTGGGTACCTAAACTGAAATTTTGATCTCCTTAATTGAAATATTAGGGTTAGACCTCTTACCTGCAACTGACGGATCTCGATTCTAATGGTTAGTTTGTTAGCTATGATCACCGCAAGATTTAAGGCCTTCTCTCATATGTACATTCACCACAAATCCACATGCAAATGAGTGAATTTGGAGGGAAAATGCCTTATTAAAAGAGAAACCCCTAATTTTTCTTTCGCCTGCTTCGGCCAAATCGTAGCTCAGTTTGACAAACCATCTGTACCGGTTGAAAGCTCTCACCAAGACCTCAAATGGGTATTTTTTAGTTTTTGTGATTTTATACCTCACCAAGACGAATTTCATCCAAGAAGGATCACTTCACCACTCCTCAAAATCAAATTTATTCACCTACAACACTTGTACTTGGGGTGCCACTTTTCCTTCATACTTGTCCATGCCCCTGTTGATTTTCTTCATGATTAACCATAATGTACTCATGTTTTTATGGTCCCCATTGGACCTTCTCTATGTGCTAGTATCATCGCGTCGCCCTTGTTTAGAGCATCCGATTTGAGTCATCATCGCATTCATGGAGTCTATCCTGAGTCCCTTTCTATCCCACTATAGTCCTCCATCCTTCATTGCTTGGTTCCTCTCTCATGTCACACATTATGGCCTTCATTCCTACTATCCCCTTTCCCTCATGATATTGTGTCAGTCACTGCTAGGTCATCCATGCCCTTTATGCTCTAACAAGGGAAGTCGTTCATCTGCTACTCAGTACCCCCGATTTCATCATCATCCCTAGTGTCAGTCTATCAGTCGCTCTACTATTTTCTCTCATGCCTTAGTTGAGGATCCCTTATCTCCTCACCTATGGTAGATTTTCTTCTGTCGACATCGGATCATTCATTCCAGAATACAGGTTTAGAGGGCAGTGTACCTTGGTTACAGCTTCCACTCTTGTTTGGTGCCTCGGATTAGGCAAAGGGACTCCTTATTTCCCTTTGACTTGATTGTTTCTCAGCTCCAGATCCTTTCAACATGATCGAGATCCGTATACATGATGGTTCAGTGATGCAACAGCTGATACCAGTGATTCCTGGGTGTGTGTGAGATATTTTCGGCCCTCATGAGGGGCTGGCCCTACAGGTAGCCCCCCACATGCCTAGATGACCTCTTCATTACAGACTTTGATGCAACTCCATATATTTGATGATGTCAGCCTCAACCGCTTGCAACAACTTTTTGTTTGCATGTATCAGTCAGATTTTCAGAGCCCTTTCCTATTTACAAGGGAATTTGGGTTGTATTTGTATCTCATGTACTCAGATATTATTGTATAAGTCCTGGCTGTTATCCCAGACAAAATATGTATGTGGGATTAATTATCATGTTTTTACCTAGCTCATGTTTATGCCAGCATGTACTTTATTGTTCAGTCCCTTGTTTAATGGACGCATTATTTTTTGTAATTTGTCTCGGCGGGCATAGGTATGCCTCCCCCATTGCCTAGAGCACAGGTACTCACTAATAAAGGAGACTTGCCACACCTATAAGTCTCGCCTCCTTATTGTCTAGTCCTTTAGTACTTTGGTTTACCTTATATTTCTCTCTCTTTGACTTCGCCTTCGATTTCTAGTGATTGAGTTCTTACAACGTACTTCGGTCATACGATTAGCTCCTAACACTTGCATGTTGGGGGGTAATTTGTTACACCATTTTTTGGTCATCTAACCTGTTACTATTATATGGACCTAAGTAGACCATGTAAGACCAATTTTACCTTAAGTAAAATTTCTTTCACTATGAAAAATAACTTAGTAAACCACCTTTATTAAGTTGCTTATGGTCTAAATAGGAAACCCCATGAGGAAATATTAAACTAATCTACATTTGTTTAATTTTCCTCAAGGAATAATTAGTTAAGAAATAGTTTAATTAATATTCCTGGTCACATTTAACCCAGAATAGGAAAATTAATTAGATAAATCATTATTTGTCTTATTATTTTCTAGGGATAATTATTTAAAACTTATTTGAATAATATTCCTTGTTAAATTTGACTAAATCATTCATTAATAATTAAACAAATCATTTTTTATTTTATTATTACTCAACCACATCCTTAAAATGATAAATAAATCATTTATTTATTTACTATTTACAAATAAAGGGATTTGACCCAAGTCAAATTATTTTTCCCTCCAACAAATATAATAAAATATTCCATAAAATTTGGATCTTTATTTGGTTAATAATATTTTAATTATGCACCAATATCTAGACTAACTCAATATTTTTCTATAAATAGAAGGGGTTTTCCATTCATTCACTACATTTTTTTGCCTAAAGATAACTCTGTATCTATACTTTCGGTCTGACTTTGATCCACCATGATTGTCATGTTTTTCTATATTTTTCTTGTGAGCTCCCTTTGAGTTCCATTTTTGTCTGGGTTTTCTACACCATCAAGAGAGAGGAATTTTAGATCTGAAGTGCTGAGGACTTACAAGAACCCATCCCATTGAGGAGAACTGGTAACATCCTTCTATGTTTTCCTCCCAAGTGCACTTAATATAAAATTCATTCAACATATTATTGTCTTGCCTATTGGATGCATGGAGTAAATCTTGTTTGTATTTACTGCTTAATGTCTTTTGATGCATAGTTCTAGATTTTTGCAGCATTTATCTTGATCACCTAATTGTAGATGTGAATATATTGGCAGCCATCTTTGCTATTAGGACTGTTTGTTATGCATAGATGAAGTGGTATTTTTTCATACACTTGCAATTAAGATTCACACTAAAAGTTTTTAAAACTCAAGTTGTCATATTATTTGTTCAATATCAAATGAATCTATAGATCGAAATTTCAAATTACATTTTTACAACCTATATATTTTGGATAGTTGAACTACATTTGGCATGTGATCACATGTGATATAATGTTTTATTTTTAAAACTCAGGTTGTCATTTTATTTGCTAAAGATAAAATGAATCTCTAGATGGAAATTTCAAATTACAAAACATGTGTACCTGCGTATATTTTGGATAGTTGAACTACATTTGGCATGTGATATAATTTTTTTTTTTTCAAAATTCAAGTTGTCATTTTATTTGTTAAATATCAAATGAATCTCTAGATGGAAATTTCAAATTACATTTTCACAATGTGTATAGTTTGGATAGTTGAACTACATTTGGCATGTGATCACATGTTGTTATATAATGTTTTGTTTTTAAAACTTAAGTTTTCATTTTATAAATGTTAAATATAAAATGAATCTCTAGATGGAAATTTCAAATTACAAACCATGTATACAAGTGTATATTTTGGATAGGTCAACTGCATTTGGCATGTGATCACATGTTGTGATATAATGTTTTGTTTTTAAAACTCAAGTTGTCATTATATTTGTTAAATATAAAATGAATCTAGATGGAAATTTCAAATTACAATTTACACATACATGTGTATATTTTGGATTGTTGAACTACATTTGGCGTGTGCTCACATGTTGTGATATAATTCTTTGTTCTTAAAACTGAAGTTGTAATTTTACTTGTCAAATATAAAACGAATCTAAATGGAAATTTAAAATTACATTTAACACATACATTGGTACATGTAATGAATTTGAACATGTGTGTGAATGTTATATAATTTTAGCATGTACATCTATTATTCAGGCGATATTTAAGTACATTTTGCATGATCATATATGCCATTTAAGACAATCATAGATGGTTTTACATATTTAAGTTCAGATGAATATATGAACATAAAAAATATTGAAGTACATGTTTGAATATATGTAAAATTGATTGAAGTACAATACATATGAATGTTTATATCTAAAAAAAATCATAAAATGTACAAGTTAGAAGCCATACCATGGCCCTGTGCCAGTGTTGGAAGCCCATCAGGGGCAGCTACAGGGGTGCATTCTCATGTCGCTCTCACCATGGCTACGACCATCAATTGGAATCCACCGAGGGCTCTACATCTGATAGCCATGAGGTTTTGGCTCCCCCAACATCTTATAGCATGAATGGCGAGACAGTATTGCCTTTAGAGAATCCGAAGGGTAGAAGAGGCTGCAGGAAATCCACTATTCCGAAATATGTGCAGCCTTTACCCAAGAAAATCAACCCGCTTCCAGTTTATGAGCCCACGATGCAGGAGATAGGAATTTGGGCTATGGACTCGGATGGTGCGTAGACCAGGGATTATGATGCGGAGTACCCAGTCACTCCCATCGTCCATGCAGCTGCTCTGAAACCTCCTCGAATTCCCATAGCTAAGGAGGAAGCCATTGCTAGAGAATACGGGTGTTTGATAGATGAAGAGGATTAGGCGATAGACGAAGATGAATGAACTCCATGATTTTTCAGTAGCAAGGTTAGTTTCTATTTTTTTTCACCTCAGGATATACTTCAGCTCTTTTGTTTTTATATGTGACACTTAATATTTTGTATTACAAGACTAGATGACACTCTTAAGGGGCTGGTTTCCTCCTTTGAGGCAGCATCAAAATTGGTTTATTTTGAACACTACCAAGGCGTGGATAGGCTAAGCACAACTTTTCATCTCTTCCCATTTCCTCTGTATAATTTTTCATGCTTTTAATATAGTTTAGCCCAAGTTACAAAAAAAAAAGTCACATGAATATATATACATAAAAATTATTGAAGGACATGTTTGAATATATGTAAAAATGATTGAATTACAATACATATCGATGTATATATCTAAAAAAAATCATAAAATGCTATGTGTTCTTAGATGTGTCAAATAATCATAAAATTTTAAAATTTCTTTAAAACATATATCCAGTACACAACATTTTTCATTAATGTACATAGAAAATCTACTTTCAGTTGATAGTAAACTAGAAATCACGAAACATGTACCACACATTTTTCATTCAAGAATGAATATTATAATTTAATTAGTAGAAAAATATAAAACAAATTTGTGCAACTTAAAATTTGCATTATATCAACTATCCTAGATACACATATATGTACATCTTGCAATAATGACATTATGATGAATTGTACCAAAGAATGTATGAAATCGTTTAAGACCAGATAATCTACATGTGTATGTGTACACATGTATAAATTACTCGTGTGCATGTACCAAAACAATTTACATGTGCAAACACTTTTACATATAAAATAAAAGAGAAGTTCAATTTTTAGTTGAGTTTTGGAAATTCTAAAAGATGAATCCAAAGAGAAGAAATTGTTGGGCAGTTCAATCAAAAAAATTCCATTGGAATTCCATCTTCAATGATTCGTTAATGATCGGTTTTTTACATTTTTCATTTATTAACTTTCAATTTTTTCTTTGATTGAACTTCTATCCAATTTATGTGTGTTGCACACACCAAGTGACTATATTGACAACTTATGACATCAGGTTCATAGTATTGAAAATAAACAAAATCCCCACTTTGATGATTTTGTTGGAAAAAATAACCTTTCAGTATAATAGACCCTCTGTCATATGTAAACCCGTTATCACCATATTTTTCCAATAATTTCATCTTTTGTTCAGTAAAACACATCAAATAATACTTCACATTTTCATTGTTGATAGTAGGTGCAACTACAAAAAAAACATCTGCTGCATAATAAAACAAAATTATGTATTTAAAATTATATCATAACTAACATGAAAATTTAAATTTAAAATTAACATGTGTACTTGATTTTACCGTCAATTTCTAGATCTCTAGCATTTGAAAGAAATTGAAATGTTACTTTCTCTAACAATATCAAAAACTCGATCACCTTCAAATGATATTGTAGTCTCTCCGATTGCATTTCTTCAAAGTTTGCAACAGACATTTTCAACTTTGTATTTAGTTCTGTATGTTCCCAATCTTTTACATACATTTTATTTTCACAAACAATTTTTGATTTTGTGTTGTTTAATAAAACATGAAAAAACAAGAATATTTTCTTTTGTCCAATGAATTTTTTTCTTTGGACATCTTTGTTTTAATTGAATAAATTTTTTGAGTCCCTTTTATTGTTTCAACATCATCTCCAATTGATCTATCTACATATTGGACCCAAATATGCCAAAAAAACATATATTGAAAATTCAAAGAAGAATATAAATATGTTATTCAAAATACCATCAAAGATAATCATTGTGATAAATATTGTTTAAAATTAGAAATCCAACAAAAATTAAATCATGTAGCTTCGTACTTCCCTTGATTGGTTAGTCTCATGGCTTAGTGTAATGATGCACCATTGAACAACTTTTTCAGCTGAGACAAGTCAGTTTGTAAAGTTGTCCATTTGATATCTTCGAAGTGCTCATTTTATACATGCCCCTGCACCATCGTGTTCTCCTTTTCCATGACCAGTCTCAAAGAAATTCTATCAATTTTTGGTGTGGGTTTTCATATGAAGATGACACAACCGAAATAATGATCATGAAGATTTTAGTTGACCTTCACATTCATCTAACCATATCCAATGTTCATTGAATTTTATTTCATGACTTTTCAATGAGTCATAAATCTTTTCAAAAAAATGTTGTACAAAATATGTATCATGTGTATGATTGTCACTAATATCAAAGTGATATTCTTTAATAACATGCCAATTTTCACTGCTGCTTTCTATATGAAAAAGTTTTTGTTCAGCATGTCTATATACAATATGGACAATCATGGAGACTTGATCATAATGATAGCATTCACTCTGTATTTATTCAGTTGGAACAAATGTGTAGTTTGTTGCAAAATCAACTATTGACATAATGGTCCCCGGTGGAAAAAATTCACAGGATTTTTTGAATTTCAAGTCCTGCCATCGAGCTCTATGGGAATGATTGGTGTATTTATAAATTTCTACCTCAAACTTTCTCAAAAATTCTATCACAAAAATTTCTTCTTGTAAATCAATTATTTTAGCACTTGTAGTATTACTTGAACCAATTGATGTATGAATATATGAATATCTCTTCCATTTCAATTTTATGTTGGACAATGATTGATCATTTATATCAGTATGATATTTTTTTTGAAATTTAGTCAAATTTCCACAATCATTGCATTTTTTACCACCAACAAATTTTTTTGGTAAAATAATTCATGAATTTCTCTTGCACATAGAATTTGAGATATGAAATCATGGATAGTGGAAGGAGGAGGTGAATCTTTCCAAAATGATTTACCAAAATTAAGGAATGTGTCACAATATAACTGAAATTCACATGATAATGACAACAACAAGTGTCGTGTACAACGATGGGTTTAACATACCATGGTTTTTGTTGCGCAAGATCACTGATTGAGCCATCAATTTCATGATTCTCTTCTTTGAAATTGTTGAACAACTCTATCTGAGTAGTGTCCTAGAATTTTTTTTCATTTTCTTCGTACTAATTTCGTGTTATTCTTCTTTGCATCACATCCCTTGCTTTTGGTAAAACACATGAATTTTTCATCCAATATTCATATATTATTTTTTTAACATGTTCTCCAAGTCTATCTTTGTATGGTTGCCTACAAATACCTATCCAACAAGGGAGTTCATCATTTACATCTATTCGTAATCGAAATTTTTGATGTTTGTGCAATTTTTTTTGTGAGGTTCTTAATGTTTGTGCCATAGATTTTACAAAGCAATTCTCTTTAGTACTTGATGAAATCACTACCATTTGTATTTCTCTACGTGCATCTAAATCACTTTTCTTTCTAGATATTCCAATTGACTTTAGAGAACTATTTATATTTTGTATCACATTTCCCTTCATTTTTTTATGTTTTTTTGTTTTTCAAATACCCAATAAAGTCATAGCTTATTTTAATTTCTTTGATGTTAAGAGACTTTTCAACATTTGGGCTTGAACTACCACATTTTGATCTTTGAAGAACGAATCAATAGTGCGATTAACATAATATTGTATAACATTTTCAACTTTTTTTTTATCTCCATATGTGTTAGTGTCACATTTTCTAACATCTCATCATCGATATTGATTTCCTCTGTACATATTACAATTAAATGTACATAATAAGTTTACATATTCAATGAATAATTAAATTAATAAATATGTATAATTTCAATAATACACATTCAATATATATACAGTGATTCAATTTCTTCGCTTGAATTTATTTCAACATTTTCAACATCTTCAGTCATTGGTTCAATATCCCTTTTACTTTCTCTTTTAAAATTTTCTATCTCATCTGAATGTTTTGAGGAATATCTCTCTCTATTTACATTGCAAAATAATTTTTAAATTAGTTCATCAAATAAAAATTGAGTTTCACAATACACTAGTGAAATTTTAAATATCAAATTTATAATATTTACATTTACATACCTTCTTCAACTTCTAGTTGAGGTTGATTTTCCCTTTCAATATTTGAGCATTCTTCTCTCTCTTTTTTTGTGATATTCTCTCCCTTGTTCTCTGCGTTCCTCGAGGTCTCTTGTTCGATCATATTTTCTCTTGCAATTCCTTTGATTTCCCATGATAATTGAGTATGAAGCTCAAAAAATTCCTTTCAAAAATTTAGACAAAATATTAGTTAAAAAAAGCATCACAAAAGATTTAATTGAAAAATAACCCATTTTAAAAAATTTACACAAAATACATACTTCAACCCATAACACTTACTATAAAACAAATTCCAAAAAAAATGTCTTTTAAAAATGAAATTAAGCTCAGAATATTTTCTTCCAAATCCTACAAAAAAAAATCATTTAAAAAGTTAGACAAAAACTCACTTTAAAAAATTATTATAAAATATTTACTTCAACCCAATGCCCTTACTCTAAAAAAATATCACTTCAAAAAATGCCTGAAAAAAAATGTCCATTGAAAATCAAGCCCAACCTCTTAAAAAATGCCACTTTAAAAATTACCTCTAAAAAATGTCCTTTGAAAATTAAGCCCAAAAAACCTCTAAAAAAATGTCTCTTAAACAAGGTACCTCCAAAAAATATCCATTGAAAATTAAGCCCAAAAAGCCTCTAAAAAATATCACTTTAAAAAATACCTCCAAAAAATGTCCTTTGAATATTAAGCCCAAAAAGAGTCCTTTGAAAATTAAGCCCAAAAAAAGTCATTTGCAAAATTAGCCCAAATGAAGCAATATGCGAAATTATGTGAAAATAATGATTCCATTTTTGGCTATTTGTATATCCACAAAATGATTTTTTGGAGGGGCTTCGTCGAATTTTTTAGCTGATGTAATTTCGATCAAAAGTTTGGGCAAACTTCTGTAAAAACTTCGACTGAACTTTTGTGTCGTTATAATTAACGGGCCGATAGGGCAAACAAAAATTCGGCCAAACCTTTTTAAAAGTTCGGCCGAACTAACATGTCTGCAACTACATAGCAGCTCAGCTCCAAACACATTTCTTCAACTTTGGAATGATTAAAATCCATGAAAATTTATGAATTAACTGTCAAAACCAAGACAAGAATTTGCAGAATTCAATCTACTTTTAAGAAATATAAATTTTATGGAATTCTATAAATATTTACTGATTTTAATTAATTTTGTAATAAAATGGGTGCAAAAAATTTCTTAAGGCCATTATGATTCAGTGAAATCAAAATTCTGCATCTTCCAAAATACACTGTAAAAAATTGAAAAAATTATGGTGCATTGCATTGGTCCTTTGTTTGTAATGAATATTTTTTAGATTTTTAGTTTATAACTAATATGTTGAGAAATTTCGTGCGAGCCGAAACATATTCAAAATATGCATTTTTTTCATATTGGATCACTTCAAAAAATTCTATTAATTATGATATGCAACAGTTGGTTTCGTAAATACAATGAAACCAAAGTAGACTCTGTCTAGATTGTTGTAACACATTTTTTCTCAAAAACACAATGTTTTGAAAGAATACACCAACGCGTTTGAGCATGACTTTTTATGAATCCTTTGATTGTTAAAGAACACACACTCAAAGAAATGATAAGTTGACATATCAAATGTGAATAAAAAATTCCAAAAAATAAGTAATAGAAAGCTAATAAATATTCTCACAAGTTTTATTTTTATCATAAAATGAAATTCTAAACATAAAAATTGTTTTGTCTTGCAGAAATTTGAAGAAAAAATAAAATCAAAAATATTTATCAAAAAAGGGCAAAAAGTGTAACCCAACTTCACTTTTTCACCCATTATTATTATTATTATTATTATTATTATTATTTATGTCAATGTTGTTATTATGCTTGCTGCCAATAGGTATTATGCATTGGGCTTTAGTGTGACCACTATTTGCTATGAATTTGATCATGTTCTTGGGAAATTCCTTGTAACACGTCACTTTGGTAGTACGATATTTATGATGCAGTAAATACATAATTCAGTTATGATTTTCCTATTTTTAAAATAAAACTCTCATAGAATACGTAAAATATTTGAACTCGTTAAACTACGACCTCACCCATTGTTTTTGGAGAGTGACACTTGTAATGCGACTTATTGTTATAAAAACATGCCATAATCAATTGAGAAAAAAATTTGCATGAAGGAGTTTCTCACTTAGAATTGTAGGCATTCCAAACAAGACAATCGTGAATTCAAAAGTCAAATAATATTGTATAGTGATGTTTATCCTTTTATTTTTTGACATACCTGCAACAATGGATTGTACAATGATTTTTTTTAGGTGTTTGTTTCACTTTCATATTTTGTTTATGATGTTTCTCTATGTAGTCCCTTC
This sequence comes from Pinus albicaulis, assembly GCA_034641835.2. Lineage (NCBI taxonomy): Eukaryota > Viridiplantae > Streptophyta > Pinopsida > Pinales > Pinaceae > Pinus > Pinus albicaulis. The sequence continues at coordinate 1,253,124,900 of CM076579.1, read as the reverse complement.
CCTTCTGTCAGTTGAATAAAATAAAATTTCACACAAATTTTATTTTATATAAATCATAAATCATTTTTTGTGGGTCACAATATTAATGTGTAATATTACAACAAGAGTATTTTAATTCAAATAATAAAGTAATTTATATTATTATACCTACTTCCAGTTTCACAATCGTTTTTAGGTTGACCACCTATTATGGTGAAACATGTTAAATAATTTTCAAATAATTTTTTTGGTAAGTTAGGTTAAACTATATTAAATCCAAGAAAAACATTACATAGGCAACGTGCTAAGATGGTAAGCAATGCTTATCCAATCCCAGCGATTGTTGCTTTTAGAATACTGTAGGTATGGGGCTGCCTCCTCGAAGGAAACCAACCTTGTAGTAGCTTCAGACACTAAAAATTACAAGGTGTGCCATGACACATGAAAAAGAAAAAGTTCTATAATATGCGCTAAAATAACTGAAAACAAAAAACAGTCGAGTGGCCTCGCAATAATGGAACTACAAGGAAAAGACCCTCTAGTGGAGGTTATAAAGGAGGTTTTTAGTGCTATAAAAATTGCCAAAATTTTCAAAAAAACATTTGCTACAACATCTGTTTTGGTAACGGAGGTTTTGGCGGATCTTTTCATGGAATTTCAAGATAACTAAAAAACCTGGGCGGTCAGAGGTTATTACAGATGTTTTTTTCATCAATGTACTACTAAGGTGTGAATGCACCGGTGCATGTTATATAGATGGTCGGCTTGGGGCAGTCGAAGGTGCATGCACCAGGCCATAAAGGTACACAACCGCACTAGGTGCATTGTAGGTGATACAATGCACAGGGCGGTTCTAATTTGTATTGGGATTTGTGCGGTGCCTATTGTGGTAGCAATGCACCGGTACATAGTATCATTGAAGTGCATTGGTGCACAGTATTAGAAAAACACATCAATTTTTCTAATTTGTATTAGTATTTGTGCAGTTCCCATAGTTCGTGTAAATGCACCAGTGCATAGTCTCGCATAAATGCACCGGTGCACAGTATCGCACAAATGCACCATTGCATAGTTTGAACAAACACATCGAGATTTATAATTGGTATTGGTATTTTTTTGGTGCCCATAGGTCATAGAAATGCACCGGTGTGATGTATCATACAAACACACCAGTGTACAATAACTGACATGCACCGGTGTTCATTTTGTATTTTTTAGAAACATCGACATGTGGAAGTGAAATTATTGTGATTTTTAAAAATTCATTATTCATCAAAAGTCGATACATCTTATAAAAATATTCACATTAATTAAATTTTTGTTAATGCATTTGAATGTGATGATTGGATTAAATTTTTATATCATATCATAATTATTGTGATTTTTAAAAATTCATTATTCATCAAAAGACGACACATATCTTATAATGGTATTCATATCAATTAAATTTTTATTAGTGAATTTGAATGTCATGTTTGGATTAATTTGTTATATCATATCATCAGATTTCACATCTCTTCATTATAATATTTAATCATCCATAAATTTAATGGGATGTAGTGTTACATTTCAAAACAACAATGGAGAACACAATAGAATAAATTAAAACACATACACACACACACAGAGATATATAAGACAATATTTTTCATACAAAATGGGATAGTATTGGTATCCCTTTTCTCTCAATTGGGACACTATGTCCATTACATTAAACAAAATTTTTGATTCAACAGACAAATATTTCAGAAAGTACAATGCCTTGCTTTGATATCCAAAAATAATGATCACCATTCTCTGCTTGAATTATTGTCACTACTCAAGCAACTTCCATGACTTGGGGTTATTTTCAGGAACGTTTTCTTCACGGTGTTGATTGTTTTCTTCTTCTACACCTTCCATCTATAAACATAAAATAAACTGTAATGAGTGTATATACATTTGTGAGAATAATGAAAATTGAAATATTAAAAAATATACATCAATGTAAATCGAAAAGAAATGACGTACCATAGCAAAAATTGACTCATGAACTATACACATTCTTTCAAAACCATGTAGTATGCCATCTTTCAAGATTTCATCTGTTGGCACAATTCCATACTTTGTTTCTCGTAAGTTTTATACCCCATAAAAAATAATATATTTAATATAAAATGTTTTTTTGTTCTATTAATTATAGACGGGGCTAATTAAAACAAGATTGATAGATGCTTACAAATTCCACAATTAATTTATGATATGCCAACATATACTCACAACCCATATTTAACCCAATGTCACTCAATTTGTCTAATGGTTCGTCTTTGTATGTTAGCACCTGTTTGAAGACATTCAATGATGATTTTTGTAAAAAAAAATAAAATATGCGAAAATGAAATCTAGTTAAGTTGTTATAAGGAAGTAACAATTACTCACAAACTTAGATATCAACCCTTTTACTCCTTGTCATCCTATTTTATGTGCTAAATGTGTTCCATTTTCTTTTCTTTTCTACAAGAAAATACTTGAAAATTAATAATTAATGCTAAATTGTTTATTTATTATACCTAATGATCGAAAAATGAAATGATTACATATTACATTTGAGGCAAGTTGTTGTTGAGATGGCTCCTCCTACGATACTATTTTGTCCATTTATTTGACCATCTCCTTGTACACACTTTTGGACATTCCTACTAGCATATTTCTTATATCATCTCATTCATCTTTTGATATTTTCATAATCTTCCTGAAAATGTAACATGACAATAAACTATTTAATTTTTATATTGATATATGAAAAGTAAATATAACAAAAGTGATATTTATAAATGATATTTATAAATAATTCTAGAAAAACATTTAAAAGAATATTACTTTTTTATTCCTTCCTTTTTTTTGTTGTACACTTTTGCCATTAAAAGTCTAACATGTCTCATTGACCAATTCTCTCGAAACTCTTTCTTTAGTTTACATAAAATTTGGTTCTTGGAATCATTCGATTGATTTTTGTATTGTAAATGGAAAGAACGTCTATACATTTGTTCGACTAGATCCATCAAATTTTTGTAAAAAAAATTCCCCCTTTCGTGAACCTCCAACACCATTCCAGATGAGCTAAGGAGAAATTCATTTTCATTTGCATGTTCTATTTTTTTTTCTTTTCTTAGAGCAACATTCATTTTATGATTTTTTGGTCCCTGTAGAACATTAAACATATGTGAATTAATAGATTTTTTGAAACATGTTATATAATAATTTTATGTATATTATTAATGAAAATTAAAAAAAGAAAGTCATATTGGATCGATTGTATTTTTTCATTCACCTGATTCATCGTTTTGCAATTTTTCCATCAAGCTTTTACGCTCTTCTAGTCCTAGATCAAAAATAATCTTATCGAGCTTCATCATTTTGTGGCTCTAAATGATACACAATAAACAATACATATTATTTAAACTTACATATAGTTTAAAAATAATATTTTTTGTAAAGATTTACAAAGAACTCGCCTTTTTTGTTTTTCTTGATGTGTTATCAGTGTTTTTGTTACTTGATCTCTTGTCATCCATTTCTTTATCATTATGAAACTTGTACCATATCATTCATTAATATATTTTATAAATAAATTGTCGACTTTTTCAAGTAAAAAAAACAAAAACAAGAAATCGGTGTGCTTTTCATGGTCTACGCACCGATGTCAGTGCATGTAGTCTTATAAAGGCACTTCCCAAATAGTATAAAACATCGTACGGTGCTCTATTTCAAAAATGAGAACCAATGTATTACATGTTAACCACCGCACTGATTAACACAGACAAAATAATAAAAATCATCTAGTGTTATTTTTTGTAGCATATGGTGTTGTGGAGGGGGCGTTGTGGCATATTCTTATAAATGCCCCACGAAAACAAGGGACCACCGTATGCTGATTTCTATTAACTAGGAGACCTGGTGTGTTATATGTTACATGGTGCACTGATTAATACAAAATAAAAAATTGTTTTTGACAAACAGTACGTGAGCATTGCGCAATAATGAAATAGCGCACCAGTGCCCTATTTTACATATGGTGCATGGATTAAAATAATTTTTTTTTAAATTTTTTATCAAACAGTAAGTGAGAGATGCACTAGGATAAGCCAGCACACTGGTGCACTATGTTAAATAGGGCGCAACGATTAAAAAAATTCTATTTTTTTAAATTCACGCAAGGTTCGACATGGATTGGTATCTGACTATGCAAGTTGTCCCGTGGGTTGAATGTCATAGGCCTATATATATAGCAATACAAACCCTATAAATATAAAATGAAAATCCCTAATTCTGAGATCACAGAAACATGAAGAAGTAAGGGCAGAAACAAAAAGAATGAAGGGCTTAGGGTAAAAATGGAAATATTTTATTTATTTATTTTTTCTGAAAATGATCAAAAAATTGGAATATTTTACTTACTGCATAAAAAACACTCCAGAAAATGTAAAAGAAAACAAAAAAGATTAATCACAATTTCATTTGAAATTCTTTGCTATAAGGTTTGAATCACCAAAGGTTTGGAATTATGATTGTTTGAACACTTCTGTTCGAAAGTATTTCACTACTCCACAGTTTTCTCGTGCTCTCTTGCTCTAGGTATGTCTCCTACAAATCTCTGGCTGATTTTTTTAGCAAAAATAGTGAAATAATGAAAAGTGTTTAGTATTTAATGAATTGTTTTATGAAATTATATTTTTAAAAATATTTTTTCACCCATTTTTCAATTCACTGGTTTTTTTTTTACTTAAAAAAAGGTTGCATTTTTTTTACTTGCGGATTTTGATTACTGGTGTGTCAATTAATAACACCTCATCAGTGCATCCGTTAATAACACGACATCAATGTGTAGTAACTAAAACAACACCGGTGTAGTAATCTGTACATAAGCATCGATAACAATAAGTCCATTTTTAAGGCACCGAAATTACTTTTAGGTGTGCACTAAAATTTATTGTTGATTTTTCTCAAATTCAGGGAGAAAATATCATAATTATATCGAATGGACAATTCTTCAAAATCCAGCTCATTCGATAATATTTCTCAAAGTCCATCATGGAGTTCTCCCTAACCATCTCAAGAAGTAATATTTATTTCATATTTTATTTATATTTTCATTATCTAATTGAATTTATGTTTTTTATCCATGTCAATCAACTCAATAAAATGTATAATGTATATAAATTTTTAGGTTCATGCAGATTCAGAGTTGAGTTCAAATGAAGAAAATAATCAAACAACTCTAAAATGTCAGAAGCTCTTATCATGAGAAGCATACCGCAAGGCGCATTTGGTAGATGAAAATGGATAGTCACTTCACCCTCCCAATTGTAACAATATTGCATCTTCTAGCCATAATCCCAGGACAATGATGGTAATAATAATTGTTTGGCATATTAATGTAATTATTAAATTTCAATGTCAAACAAATTAATCATGAATTGTCAATGTTCTTACTAATTATTATCATAGATTTTGTACTAATCATGTTCAAATATATTTTTCGAAATTATTAGGATTCTATTGATGATGAGTGACCTACCAACTTCCGTTGGACCCCAAAACAATATCAAATTAAGAGAAGGTTGAATTAAGAGAAAAAATTGCAGAGGAATGATAACAAGAATGGTTGAATCAACCACTGATTCAATTCCAACTACATCCAGATTCACCAATTAGGAATGACTACAACAATAGTAGTTCTTCACAAGCTTTCAGTGGAGGCAATCAAATGGAGGTTGGTATGGATGATTACTTAACGGATATGACTACTATGGAGATAGTGTTGTTATATGCATTCCAAAACAATGATCAGCTAGGAGATGATGCTCATATCGTTGACACCTTTTTCGAAAGCCTTAAATTTGCTACCACCAACCCTCTCTTTGGACTTGGTGGCTAGTCAAAGTCTACCCAGTTGGGGATAACGATGTTACTATACAACTTGAAAGCAAAGTTTGGCTTGTCGAATGCATGTTCTCAAAAATTTTCAGGTAAGTTACCATAAAGTCCTCCCTTGTATAAATTTGAGAAATATAATCACACAATGAACATTCCAAATGGTGAATTTTATGAACATTGATAATTATATCGGCATTAATGTACATTTAATATTTTCCATGATGATCACTAACTACAATTTATTCAAAGATAAGGTTATTCTGAGTGATAATGTCTTGTCCAGTAGCTGGGAAGAGGCAAAGAAAATGTTGAAAATGTTGGGTGTTGAGTACATATCATATCATGCATGTCGAAATTATTGTATTCTATATAGAGGATAATAGGCAGAGAAATATATATGTCCAAAATGTTGGCATGACAGGTATGATAAATAAAAAAAGAAGGGTAAACCGCATGGTCCTCCTTTTAAGATACTAAGGCATATCCTTATAATCCCAAGTATTCAAAGGCTATTTCATTGCAAAGAATTAGCTATGTTGTAGGGATGGCATGCCTCACACAGAAGTGAGTTTGGAGTTATGTGAATCACAAATGATTCAGTAGCCATGAAGCATATAGAGGATACATGGCCTAAATAATTCAAGGATGAAGTACGAAGTCTATGACTCAGCATAGCCATGGATGTCGTCAACCCATATTCCCTCCATAACACCAACTATTATGTTGGGCCCCATGGTTGTCCGTGAAGAATGAAGATCTTATGTTGGCTCTCATAGTCCCTCGTAGAAGATAGGTGAAGAATATGGATGTCTACTTACAACCACTCGTAGATGAACTGAAGGAATTATGGGATGGGATAAATGTATATGATGTATCAAGACCCATCGCAGTAGAGAGGAGTTTTACGTTGTATGGCATATGTGCTTACACGACACATTATTATTATGGCTTAGGAGTTTTCTCTGGTAAATTACATGTTTATTGATTTGTTTATATACACAACAATATTCTTTCACATAATAGTTATTTAATTTTTTGTAATTGTTTTGATCTTCATGATATTGTTTAACGTGCCATGCATATAAATCGTATACAATAATCTTGTGGGTCTTGTAACGAAAGGGTGTTTTGGATCTAAATGTTGTGGACCTTCTTTGAAAGCTAGATGGTCCAAACACCTATGAAAGGCAGTGTATGATTTCTCCAGGGTATTCCCCTGAAAAGAACACCCTTATATAAGAGCATCATCCACTTTCAATCGTAAGCGAGAGAGAATCCAAAGGTCTCCAATAACAACACCAGTTGAATGGCTTAGAGCATATGACAGAGAGAAAAAGAAGAAGTTCATATAAATTATCGATTCAAATGGGGAGCCTATGTTCGATGATAGAGAATTATTCAACACCTATGTTGAGAAATTACCCATTGGGATGAAAAGGAAATCTACATTTTATAACCTCCCATATTGGGAGCATCTTAAGATTACCCACTTATTAGATCCCATACATATATTTAAAAAAAATTCATCTTCTTTATGGAGGAAAATATCATCCAAACAGAGTTACACATTGGATTTTTGGAAACATCTTACTACAAAAACTAAAAAGAAACATTGGCCACAACAATTAGAAAGTACAGGATCAGAGGCAGGCGCTGGTCCCTCTAATTCATGGTATTTCAAAGAAGGTGATGTCCCATGGTTTAAGAAAAATATGATCCTTCTTTGGCAAAGGAATTTATAATGGGTGTGAGGGTGACATATTCATATGGGTATTCACTACGATGCTGCTTCACCATGGATGACCATTTGTTGGGGTTGAAATTGCATGACTAATTGAATCTTCTAAGAGTACGTATAATGTTAAAAGAATGATTTTAATATTTTTTATATTAATAAATTCTATCCCATGCAGTGATCATTAAAAATAACTAATTTCATATATTATCACGTGTTTATAACTTTTTTGTGTCATTATCTTGTGTTCGTGCGTGAGTGTGTGAAACATGAATTCCCTCAAGACCTAGGACGTGCTATACTTAAATTATCTGCATTTGTATGTTGGATCACGTCAAAGGAGATTCATGTGGCTAGCATTCCACGGTGGCATCAAGAGATAGTTGAGATTGTTTGTATGTTTGTGAAGGAACTGCTGACTTGTTTCATGGACTTGTAGGTTCATCTTCTAATCCACCTAGTAGATGAGGTTGAATTATTTGGGGTGGTTTCTTGTCGTTGGATGTTCTTCTTAGAGAGGTACATGAAGAAATTGAATTTTTTTTTTCGACAAAGGGAAAAACTCGAGGGGTCTATGGCACACGGGTACATATCGTATGAGTCTTTCTGTTATGCTAGTGAGTACATCAAGTAGATCAAAAAAATACCCAAGTGTGGTGATTTGGGATGATGAAAGGGATGAAGATAAAAGAGAACGAGAGTTGCTCCAAACGAATGGAAAAAAGTGCTTGATAAAGAGTAAGTGACTTATAATTTTTCAAATTTACACAAAGTAAATATCATGTTGAACTTCAATATAATGTATATTTTGATCTCTATGTACTATATAATGTTGGTTTGATTTCATCAGCGAATGTAGAAATCGAAGCAATCAATAAATTCGTTCTTTACAATTCCAAAGCAACACAACTGTGGGTCGCATTGTACGAACAAAAGAGGATGAAATGTGATAGTCATAGGAAATAATTTAGATGGTTGAATGGTAGAAATGTGGCTTATCCCGATCATTTAAAAGAAAATATGCCAAAAATATGCCCCAACAGTTGGGTTGCTGACCAAGTCAGAGAGAAATACGGTGCAATCAATCATTACCCATGTGATGAAGAGGATGTGCTAAACATAAGGATTGAGTGCAGCATATTGGCAATAATATATTTAATTTATAATATGTACATTTAAAACTTAATAATGCACGTTTCAAATGTAATTACATATATATTTCATATTTTAACTGTTGGGTTATTATAAGACACATGACACTATGATTTTCTAACATTTTTATAGGTGCATTTGTTCACACCTATGTGGGCATATGGAAACCATTTTTACACAGAAAATTTTGATGATGGACACACCGCACAAGACTGTAGAGTGGAATTTGATTTCGATCAATCTAGTTGATCTAGCCACCATGATCAAAACCTAGTACGAGGGACGTTCGATTATGTCGGAAAGATACAAGATATAATTGAAGTGGTTTTCTCTTTTTTCCAATGTGTTATTTTTAGGTGCAAGTGGTGGGACACCTTTGATTGGAATAATGGAAAGGAAGATCGCGATGGTAGGATGATATGTATCAACTCTAGAAAGATGTGGGATGAAGCTAAGGAGTCCTATGTTTTCCCTAAACAATGCAGCCATGTGTTTTTTAGATGCGTTGGATAGGGATTGGTGGTTCGTATTGAGACATGACCATAGATCAAACATATTTTTGAGAAAAATAGTGCTATCATGCAATGCGAGTTAGAAGATAATGAGGGTGATCATGAGAACCGAGAGTGATACGGTACATGCGTTATTTCATCAATATTTATACTTCTTAAGATGGGGTTTTATAAAAAAGATTATTTCAAAAACAATGGCCTACTGTATAGAGTTATTTTTTTTTGTATGTAATATCATAATAAAATAATGATAATTATAAAGTTCATGAATTTATTTGTGTTATTTTCTAAACTTTATTATGTTACAAAAATTAATATTATTCTAGATTTATTATTTTACAATTATTTAAAATTTTACAATTTTACAAATTTACAAATTTTAATAAGATCATTTCACATTAATACAATTTTTACAATTAATTTGAAATGATCTTAATAATAAGATCATTTCACATTAATTGTATATATGAAAAATTTTACAATTTTTCATATATACAATTACAACTAAAAATAGAATTACAATCATTTCACAATAAATTAAATATTACAATTACAATTAAATTTTACAAATATTTTACATACAATTAAAATTACAAATACAACTACAATTTTAGAATCTTACATACAACTAAAATAAAAATTTCAATTTTACAATTTGTCATATATACAATTACAATTAAAATTTTACAAATATTTTACATACAATTACAATTAATTTTACAATTACAAATACAAATACAAATTTTAATCGTCAAAATTAAAATTTCAATTACAATCACGACATAATATTTAATAAATATCATGATCATTTAATATTAAATTAATTAATAAACATCACGATCATGATAACCATCGTACAAACATCATATTCACCTAAAAACACATTTAAATTCACTGACATCATCGTGATCATGATCATCTAAGAAAACACAATTAGCATTGTATAGCATCATCACAACACAAACATCAAATATACATCTCATGTCAAATAACAGTTATCACATACACATCTATCTGCAAGCTACACATTAAATGAAAATATCTAACATGACCTAACAATATACACATCATGATGATCACCAACATGTAAATTAATTACAACTGCAACATGAACATAAAATACATGGACTATATATATAACTGTATAATGTAAAAAATATACAACTATAATATAAATTTCAAATATCAGTTGGTGCTACAATATCATCAATAGTAGTACTAGTCGAGGCCTGCTCAGTCAATGGTGTAGCCTCAACAAGCTCAGATGCATGCTGATCATCATGTGCCTGCTAATCTAGTACTGGTTCCTCATGATGATCGGGATCAAATGTCAGCTTCTCATCATGATGACTCAACATGGTCAATGGTCCAACCTGCTCATGATCATGATTACTGCTGGATGCTGACTCGACGTGGCCGATGGTCTAGCCTGTTCTCCATCATGACTGTTGGTCGATGCTACAGGCTACTAATCTGGCGTGACGCGAGGTGAATGATGATCACTCCCATGATCGTGATCATCATATAATGTGTTTCTGCTCACATAATATCAACGTGTTGCATCTCGACCACGCCTATAACATCGAAGGGATCTCCTCAACTGTGTAACTAAGGTCGTAGCTCCTACGACATGCCGCATCAAGTTGTACATGTCACACAGCATGCCTCTCCACATAAGTACCAGCCTATAATCAGCCTTTATATCTCTCATAGTGGCAGGCATGATTCTCGCCTCAACAAACAATGCACAAAGTTGGTCGCCCAACTCCATCCTCAATCTACTGTCAAGCCAACAGCTAGCTAAAGGCGGTAATGACGCACCAGCAACAGCAGGTATGTCTGCATCGGCCTCATGATCCTAGACATCTGCCATATCCTAATAGTCATTAGGATCCACACCTTGATCATTTGGTGGCGCTGACATCTCATAGTCATGAAAAGACCCAATGTCTGAAAAATATATATAAGTACACACCAATAATTAGACAATTTCATTAAACAGTTTAATAAAAACAAGCTAAAGAACATGTTAGAATAAATTTAAATAAAATAGTAATATTAACTCTACCATCCGTTTTCTCATCATCTATGAAGAGGATGTTGGCACACCCTCTCCAATCCAAAATAGCATAAGGACAGGGGACCATAATGAAGGGATGGTAATCAACACTGGCTAGAAACTCCAGTGGATCATGCGATATCCTCACTAAAAACTCAGTCTCGCCCCTATTAGGGATCATCTATCCCCACATGTGCATTCGTACATGTAACATAGGGCTACGAGGCTACTGAACAAAAGTAGGCCTCATCTTTGGAAACCTCTCAAAAAATAAAAAAAAATATCTTTGAAGAGAAATGGAAGTTGACCCTCCCTTTTGCATGAGAATGACATATATTGAAAGATGTAGAGAATTGCTACAAAAAATGGCAAACCACCTGACAAGTCATGGCTCCTGTACTAAAGAATCAACATAATATAGAAGCGGGAAAACAATGTGTTTCCCATCACTAGTGTTATGTGAAATCGTTGAAAACAGAAGTGAGAGGCACCTCACCTCCACTCTACCAAATTAAGGAATACGTAACTGACCTCCGGAGACCTGAAAATATGAAGGAGACGATATATTCGTGCTAATGTATCTTTGGGAGTACACCAATTGAATCCCTGCTGCATAGCCAACTGGAACCTCTGGGAACAAGGGAAAATCCACCCCACTCCTCAATAGGCTAGTAATGAAATAGATTTCACCCTCAGTGGGCATGTACCACTGGTTAGGACCAACCTAGAAAGCTTGTAGGTGGGTTTTCCACCTGTGGATAAGATGTCGCAAAAACACACCATGGTAATTTAGTGACGTAGCTTCCTCATAGAACTTGAGGAGGCATACCTGCCTTAAGAGCTCCTGGGTAGCTGTTTTAATAGGGCTAGGGTAAGAATATCTCTCCCTCTCTCGTGTCTCCCACATTCCAACCATTTTATACTAGTCCGCTTGTTGTTGTTGTTGTTCCCTCTCTTCTCTCCTTTCACGTCACTAAATGATTGACATATTAAATACAAATTATTTATTAATTGAGACATGTATTTAGGAATATACATATATAATTTTTTTTGAAAAAAAAAAATTCCCTGCGGCACAAAAAACAGGCATGCACCAGTAACAATACATCTTTTTTTGTGGCGCATCGAAGGCGGTGCACCAGAAAATTTGCAGAGCACCGGAAATGGCGCACCTGAAAATTTTTAGCGCACTATCCTCCTGGCATTATTCGAAAGTCAATAGTACAATGGTTTAATAGGCCGCACCATTGACCATGGACCAGTGTCGGGAGGGTGGTGCGCTGACGCCCTAGGGCATATAGTTTGGTCAGCGCACCGCCCTCCTGACATAATTACATAGTCAATGGTGCAGTCTTTTACCAAGCTGCACCATTGACCATGTCGAATTGCCGGAATGTGATGCACTGACGAAATTACCTTCCCCGGAGTAGATATTTCTGTCAATGCACAACATTCCTGCTATTTGACAGGGTCAACAATGTGGTCGGGTAACCGACCGCACCACACTTTTTAAAAATTTTAAAAAATCATGGTACGCCTTTCGGTATGGCCCCAGAATTGGTGCATATATCATTAGCACCAGTGGCTGTGCGACTTGTAAATTTACCGGAAACACCGTGAAAAGGTGCAAGCAGAATGGTTTGAGCACACCGCACGGGAATTTTTATTTTTATTTTTAAAGAAGGTGAATTTTAAGCTCATTTAAAAAAATAATCTGCTAAAAGGATTAATTATTGAAAAACAAGGGAAATACCTATACATTTGGCCATCGAGGAGGCATATTCACTATAGAATTTGCAAAAATAAATTTTCCCACCGTTTTGTAAAATTCAAAATGGAGATAGTGGGCAATGGACATTAGCAGTTTGTGCAATGGGAGCATCGATGGTAGGGAACCTCACACAAGGTAAAGTTGCACCAGTGCTTGAGATCTTTGGAGCACTGAAAATTGAAAATTGCGGATGTTTAGCTATAATTTTTTTTATTTAACCCTGTTCTAGTGCGTGGGTTTTATAGGTACACTGGTGTGGTTTCTTAAGACCACACTAGACTGTTTTAGTTTTGGCGCAGGGTTTTTGGATGCACTAGTGCTAAATCTTTGTAAAGCACCAGTGCACTACAGTAACAAGAGGCACTGGATGGGTTTGTACGTAGTGCATGGGGTCCCGGTGTGCAAATGTTTTGTGCGCACCGGTTCTTTCTCTAGTTGAACGCATTGGAGCAGTTTAGGATGTTAAGCACATTGGAAGAAAAGCATCTGCAAAAACCTCCACCTACCAACCTCCTCTAGTAACCTTCGCTACAAACAAATGTTTGTGGTATTTTTTATAAGGGGTTCCTCAAAAACATATACTAGAGGGTCTTTTCCTTGTAGTGTGGTGTTCCTACATCATCCTGGGTGACAGGGTCATCCTCCTCGATGCGCCAACCGTACTCCTATGCTATGGCCTACTCCTCACTAGTAGGAAAGCGCGGGGGCTTTGAATTAGGTGTGCAGAAAATGTGAGTGATTAGTTACTCAACATCCGGCACATGTGTTCAAACACACTTTGAGTCCTTAATCCACACATTGGTATCTTCCCATGCAGCCTCTTCTACCGGAAGAGGCTCATATTTGTGAGGAGTGGGCTGCTCCGGGTGCATGATGGTGGATTTCCTAAATCCCCTTCTGCCCCTCTTTGTCTCCTGAGCTGGGGCATCCTCCTCCTGGGTGGGCGCAAGTAATTTTGATGCCTCCCAGCCATGGCTACGAGAAGAGGAACCCTCAAAGGATTCCAAATGATTGTTTGGAACTCACTGATAACGTCACAAGATCGCACCTCTTTGGCCTCCCCTGATGCTCCTTTGCTTTGTCCTGAGCCTGTGAGTGGGGGAGAGGGGGGGGAGGAAGGAGGCAAGCAAAGGAGTGAAGTTTGATTCTGCTGGTGAAGACTTTCTCTTCAAGGAAGTGCTCAACAGAGAAGAGGGACAGGTATATGCACAATTGGACACTGTGCAAGAGGGGGTGCACAGGTGGGGGAGGCACAGCGATGGATCCAACCACTGAATGCATGCAACCTGGGGGATCTTTGAATGCAGGAATTTTCAGGGGGGAGGGTGCAGCCTGGGAGGTCCGCCGCAAAGTGGGTGCTCGACGGCCTGACACTAGTATGGAGCCACGTAGGAGGGAGACCGCACAACTGGTGGAGCACTCGAAGAGACTGAGGGAGAAGCATAATAGCTAAGGGGGTAGGGAGTTCTCTGGAGACCAATAGGGGTGGCATGAAGATAACACAATGAGGTGGGAACTCACCTTCTAAAGACCTATGGCACAAGCGTAGATGTTGTGCATTATTGTGACACGCTCGCAGGTGTAGGTTGCCGAAGATCTCATGGAGTGGCATGTGATACAGGGTATGGAATTGGATTAGCTACATCATGGAGCTCATGTAAATGACTGGAGAGGGGAGGTTCCACACCAGGTAAAAGCTGGCGATGCAAGTCTTCGTCAGCCCATACGTGGGAAGAAACGGTTTCATAAGCACGCGTCCTGTCACCCGCATCCGGGTAGGGATGATCCTTTTGGATGAGAGTTTTCATTTTGTGCTCAACGAATCATCTCCAATCTAAGAGAAGTTAGAGTAGTGCATCATTTTGTGACTTTACATGCCTTTATTGGCTAGGAGATTTGTAATACTGTTTGATTTTTTGCACACATGGTGAAATTTGATTTCCCTGTGATTCTGTAGAAATTGTTCCATGAGCTTGAGCCGATTAGAAAGCCTCTAGCTTGTGGAGACCTTTGAGGTGGGGGGGAGAAATGAAGAACACGGGTGGCTGCCTGAGTGATTATTTGAGAGTCTCCCTCCATTTCTAATGGAAAAAATTTGAACTCAATGGCTCTAGAGATACCCAGGATGAGCCCCTCCAACTCCACAGAATCGTTGTTGTCCCACCCCATGTTTCCATAGAAGGAAATTAAGGGTCTACCTCATGGACAATTTTAGGGGCTAATATTCGCAGGTGGGCTAATTTTCCATGGTTTTGCTAAAAAAAATATTCGCCAATCTCCATTTTTTTATAAAAATGGTTCACCCAAATTTTACAAATAAAATTATTTTACATTAAAAATCACCAAAATTATATAGACAATGTATATAATATCATTATAAATTTTAATAATTTTACAAATAAATCAACAAACATTTTATAGTTTTCATATTAGGGAATAGTGAGATTCGCCAATTTTTTAAACTTCAAGATATTTTTCCATCCTTAAAATTTTCCCTGGTCTACCTTGGGAGTCTCTAAGGATGCCCATAAAACCATAATTTCCGGGGTTGCATTTGGAGGCTCCATCGAAATTTCATTTGAATAATCTGGCTGGAGGGGGGTCCCAATGTTTAGGTGCGTTGGTGCTTCCAACATTCATGGAGATGTTGTCCATAGGGGTGTTGATGCTTATGTGCCAGTGCTTCCAAATATTTCATTCAACAGTGGTTTTCGGGAGGTCTTCCTTACTCCAATGAGTCATAGCAAGAGTTTCTGCAAGGTTACTATGTAGCCTAGCCCAAATTTTCTCTTGATTGGAGGCCTTGTCTTTAAAGATCTTGTTATTTCTTTCTTTCCAAATAAAATAATTTTCAATTTAATAAAGTAGAAATCTGCCATTTTTTTTTATTTTTTTCATTTTTTTCTATTCTCATAGTTATTTAATTTTACAAAACAATATAATAAGGTATACAAAATATATGTTTCTTTAAAAATCAACTCTACTTAATAAAATCAACTATAATTCATGTAAATTGATTTTTATTTTTCATGGTATCTGAGGGGCTAATCAATCATTAATATTATTTTTCAGTAGTATTATATTTTTTACCGCGACAATGTGGAATTAAAAATAACAAAATACCTCACTTTACAAATCAGTAATTCCAAATTGACCAAATTCTTAAGCTTAATGCTAGCTTTAATTCAATATTTTTACTTTAATTCAAGTAAATTTAAACTAAGAGACCAACACTAGATACTATGTAGCACATGTTTTATTATTATGATGATCATGACGTTAATTTTATTATTAATATGATTCTTAATATTAATATTAATATTATTACTGAAATAATAATATTGGTATACTCTTAATATTAATGTTATTACTTAATTATTCTCACTAACATTCATATTAATAATAACATCATTATAGGATTTTAACATCATTACACTAAACAGATAAAATGAAGTATTACGTGTAATAATACTATTACATTAATAATTATTATTATACTAACACAACTTCATTAATAAATGTGGTTGGTATTCGCCAATCAATGTTATTTTCATATTTTTATTGGCATATAAAAGCTAGAAAATGACATCGATCAATATATATCAATCACATTTATAAATGTGGTTGTGCTAGTTGATGATCGACTTGCATGGAGAGAAATAGTATATGATGGTTGACTATAGCTAAACATGTTCAAGTTATAGTTAAGGATATTTTTGTATGGTTTTTATAGAGTTGGCTATGGATGACCGTCACTCTACAAAATTAATTATAGTTCACTAAGATAAATCATGATTAACTATGATTGACCATGGTTGTTCATGTTTGATCATGGTAGACCATGGTTGACCATGTTCAACCATGGTGACCTTATTTGAGCATGTTTGACCATTTTAATCATTGTTGACCATGATTATCTAAGGTTGACTATGGTCAACTAGATTTGACCATGGTTGGTCATGGTTGTTCATTTTTTAGCATTGTTGATAATGGCTTATGATAACCGTAGCTCAAGTTTATGGTCGACCATGGCTAGCTATTGTCAACCATAATTAACTATGGTTACTTTATATAATCAATCTATATATTATTATTATTATTATTATTATTGGTAAACTTCATGAAACATTTTTCATAAACCCTAATATTATTATTAAATATTAAATCTCATTCACAAAACCTAATAATATTATTAAATACTAAACATTATTCACAAAAATTAATATTAATATTATTGATAAACCATATTATTATTAATACTACTCATAATATGATTGTTAATAATAATAATAATAATAAGTTATTTGTAATACCCCTATTAACTATATTTTTATTACTTAAATGGTATTAAATTTTTGGTTGAAAGGTTAAATGAGATAAGTGACATGATGTGACATTAGAGAAATTTTGAGCTCTAAAATGGGTTTCATAAGGAATATTATAAAACAACAGTGAAAATAATAAAATAATATTACATCGCATCGCCAAATTTTAGAGAGAAAAGAGTAAAAACTACTTAACTCATATGTTTATCTTATATCCCTAGCGTTTTACTCAAATTTTGAGTGGAAGCACATGTTGGATGTAAAATTTAATTCCTCATCCAAGGATTACCTATATAACATGCTTTCGTTGGACCCTACTACATAGAAAAAGGGAAATACATGAAAACTTGTAATTGCAAGCATATTTTTCATGTATTAATTTTCATTTTTCACGTAGCAAGATCATCAAAAGTATGAAACATGGGTACTCATTGGATGATGAATTAAATTCTCCATCTAATAAGCGTTCTTGATTGAAATTTGAGTAAACGCGTAAGGAGATATGTTGAAGATATTAGTTGAAAAAGTAGTTTTATTTATTTATTATTTTTTAATCATTTTACTTTTTTACTCCAAAAACGATAAATCATCCAATAGGGGACATCATCATCTTAAATCGTATTGGTTCTTATAATGTTGATTTTGTGTGTACATTTTTGTTATCTGTTACTTAAAATTCTATAATAATTATGGTTGTTCCTCTAATCTCTATTGATATACTCCTAAAACCCGAACATAAAATGACATCACAAAAACATGTTCCTGGAAAGAAAACACATTTTCATATGTCTTTCTAATTTGTCTTAAGTTTGTAGAATATGTAATTATTACAAGTGTAATTTATTTTCACGAGTAAATACATACACGAAAAAATAACTAAACCGAAATAAAAAAATATAATTAGAAATTTTGTTTTTTTTTTCTTTTTCAAATTTAATAATAACTCTTATGTTCACTTATATTTATTTATTTATTTTTAATTTAGTTCAATTTTTTTTTCTAATAATAATTTAATTAATTTAACCTAAAAATCTATATTAAGTTAACCTAAAAATCTATATTAATTAATTTAACAGTAAAATAATTGAATGAAATTCTAGATATCCATGTAAATTTGATAATGTGACAATATGCCATGTCCAATAAAGTTCGAAAAAGATCAATAAAATTCCTTAAACATTATTACTTTTTCCCAAAAAATTTAAAGAAATTGGAAATATTAAATTTATAATATAATTAAATTTATAATATAAAATGCAACGCATAGGTTGGAAAAATAGTTAATTAAGAAAATACATTTCGAAATTGAAATGGAAAATTTCAAACAAGCTGGTAAATGTATAAGAAGTGCAATTAAAAAAACAAAAAAATTATCAGAAGTTCATATAAATTTAAAAAGCCTCATAAATTTACTTAAATCAAAATTAAAGTCATCGGCTTTGTATTTTAAATAAGTTCTTGCTGGTTAAGAGCTTTAAATTTATTTTGGATCAAAACTGTTTTACTAGTTTACCATATTGATTTTGGATTAAAATAGTTTTAATAGCTTATTATTATATTAATGGGTATGTTTATTTTGAAATAAGGTTTTAAGGATTTTAATTTAATTATTGATAATTATTAAGTAGACAAAAATGTATTCTTCATAGAACATTTTTCGTAGTATAGAGAAATGAAAAATTGATATTTATATGTAAAATAGTTATGTAGTTTTTTCTCCTTTAATTAAATTTTTTAAATAGAAAATTGGTCATATGAACAAGTGTCACTTGAAATAAGTTATTTTTTTTTGAGCTTGTGGTATAGATAAGCCATGGCATTTGTCTATATTATTGCAATAAAGCCTATTTACACATTAATATTGTACATGATAAAGTGGAACTAATATCCATGGTTAAAAATCTTGTTATATATATTTTAAAGTTGATATAGGCTTAAATTATATATTAATTCATTTTTATAATAATAATAATAATAAGTTATAATTTAATTATTTTTTATGGTATTTTTATTTTTAGCAGTGAGAGCTTCGACACCTACAAAATGTTTTCTCATATTCACAAGGTGTCTTTTGTAAACTTCAAGAGAAGAAGAAAAATCATGAATGACAAGATCCAAAATAAATCAGTGGTTTTATGTCCACTATCGCTCACTAGTCAGGTAATTCTCGGAATCAGAAGATTTTTTATGTAGGCATTGCTCCTACACACCTAAATAAGACTTGTTATATGCCACCTCAAGCATTAGGGGAGGAAGATCAGTTGAAAATTAGTACAGCATAAAATTTAGCCATAATTTTGGCATCTATAAAGTGTGGGAAAAAAATTACACACAAATCATTCAGATAGTAACATGGAGCCAACAAATATGTCGAAACACTCAACAATGGAAACATCTCAAGGAAAGGTAGTGGTGCTCTTAGAAAATCCCTCGGGTTGGATAGACATTTGGAAGAGGAAAAGAAATAAAGAGAAGCCAATGTATAATGTTGGAGCCTAAGTTGAAGAAGCAAAAATGTAATGTCATGTAGAGTGAGTCGGGGCTGATGGATATACAATGCAAAAAAAAAAAAAAAAACAATATGAAATATAAGATGAAATATTTTGATGTCTTTTTAGGGATTGATGCCTATTAAAATTTATAATCATTAATTTAATTTATATAGTTGCTTTATTTACGTGAAATAGAGCTAAATAAAATACTACAATATAACATAGTTGCATGAAAGAAATAAATGAATACGATTGAAATATGGTTTCTTTTAGCACATTAGTAATAATATAAATCTGGAAAATTATAATTTTTAAATAAGTTTAAACAAAATGTAAAAAGGTAAAATGTAAGAAAACATGTGTGTTTGTGTGAATTTTTTTTATTAATTATATGTTTTTTAATGTTATATTGAAATTAAAATTATTTTTTTATACAAAATTATTTTTTCAAATTTAATTATAAAATTTATTATATTCTTGTTAAAAATATCAATATTATATATATATATAAATAAACGACTAATATCATTAGATAATAAAATTGTGTGGTATTATTCTCATGATTAATACTTTTCTCTAGTCCACTAGCTTCTATACATCACGGAATGGACCTTATCGTCTCTGCATCTTCCGTGGCCAACATATCAAACGATATCAATCATTATTCTAATTATATTAATATTAGTTCTTATCTTCACACAATCTTCACGAGTCACTAATTGACGCAGGGAAGTTTATTTGACTATAGGTGGGCCCATTTAACTTGATGGTCGTTACACATTGTTAACGTTTATCTGACTATAGGTGGATCTATCTAACTTGATCATGATCACACAAGGTGAACGTTAGAGTTGGTGGTGGACTGACAAGACAATGAAGTTCCCGTGATTATGTTGCACTTCAATCATACTGTGTGATAAGGTGGATACGTCTTTCTGGTATCTATCTCGTCCATCCATCTGTACTGTCGCTCAGCCTTATAAATTTGGATGATCTAATCTTATAAAAAAAATTATATAAGTTTTTATAACTTTGGTAAATAATAAGTGCATGACACTCAATAAAAATTGTATATATGAGTTTTTATTCTTGGTAAATAATAAATATAAGATAGCAAATTAATGATTGCTTATTATTTTTTCATTTTATTGGTAAGAAATAATAATAAATCAGATAAAAAATAAATTAATTTATAATATAATATTTATTATTTATTTTTTTAACTTTCAAAATTATTTAAAAAATTCTATATACATATAAAATAATACTTTTATAACATTTCTGCCCTCTCCATTATTGAGTTTAGATTGATCAGTACACATCATGTTTTTTTTTATCAATAATCGATATGATGGTGAAAGCTTAAATCAATCAACCATATATTATATACTAAGAATTGTCCCCACCATGCCTTTCAACGTTTGAAATTAGAATCGACTCTTTATTCTTAGTTTCAAACGTGTCTTTGCTTTTTCGAAAAGCTCTATATGTTGACCACCTCCTCTGCACTCAAAACTTTATCACCTCATAATCCTATCGATTATTGAAGGTCTGGAGCTTTCTTTTTTATCATCATTGTTTACAATAATGATTATTTGGTCGTATTAGAAAATACAGATACAATGTTTTTCATTACGCTTCAACGAAATTGCTGGAGGAAATTGAGACGAAAAGTGCCATTGATGGCAATTTGATTTGAGAGAATCGTGAATCACACGTACACCATAATGGAATAATCATAAACATTTTAAAGAACTTATTTAAAATTGGATTTCAGAGAATCGTGAGTTACACGTAGTCAATGATGGAATAATGATAAAGATTTTAAAGAGCTTATCTGAATTCGAAAAAATTAGTTGACTGTACTGAAATGAAACGTTTTATAAACATTACAAAAAAACATTTAACAGAGGATTGCGACTACTTCGATACTAAAGTTTGTAATGATTCTCATCCCAAACTCTTATGCTATGACAATGTCTAACGCTTTTAAAATAGATTCCGCGCATTAAATGCCACTCGTGGTAACAAACTAGTTTCACTATGATATACCAGGATTTTAAAAGGCTGCCTATTGCTTAAGGTAGTGTTTTAAAGGTGTTCCAAATGTGTAATCAAACTGCTGTCAACGCACATCAATATTTAGAATATGTCTCAATTGCAAGGTTTTGATATTCAAATTCCAAAATCTCCATGATTCAATAATTCTGATTCCAATATCTTACTTAAGGAAACCTTATCCTAGGGCAGTGACACCCGATTTGATTTTACTCAATATCCGATTTGATTTTACTCAATATCCGAAAATACAACTGCACTATGATATTCCAGTGTAGTTCTTGGTAACAAATTAATTAGCACAATCACATTAGTCAATGTGGTTGATAAACATTAATTGATGTTAGTTTTATATGGTTATTGGTTGTATATCAACAAGATTTACTAATGTGGTTTTATTAGTGGACATTCAACATACATGAAATGGATTAGTTGATCATGGTTGACTATGGTTTTTGTTGTCTAACTATGGTTAAAAATGGTTTACGAGAGTTGACCATGGTCAACAAAGGTTATTGATGGTTGGCCATGGCTGAAGAGGGGATTTATAAGGTTCACCAAGTTTGAAGAGGGTTGACAATGGTTTAATAAGGTTGACCATAGTCAACCATATATTACAATAATGTTAAAAATATGGTGACATTATTTCTTGAAGAGGGTTAGCAAATGTTGGTTAAGGTAGAGCATGGTTGACTAAAGTTGATCTAGATTGACCATGATCAACAACGATTACCATGGTTGGCCATGGATAACTATGGTTGGTTATGATGTTGACCATAATTCTTGACGTTGGCTGAGGTTGAAGATGGTTGTACATGGATAACCATGGTCAACTGTTAATGCAATAACCTATTTATGTTACATTAATCTAATAATGTAACATTAATGTTGATTTTTTCTACATTTTTACATTAATGTTACATTAATATTGACCATGGTAAATGTTAGATTAATATTGACTAGTTCTAATTGATGTAGTTTCCACACGTTGTTGTGGGTCAATCTGATTAAATAAGAGATTTTGTAGGCGTATGCATTTTTTAGGCATGTGATTCATATTGTACTGTCAATAGCACATTGAAAAGAAAACATTTTATGAGACAAAATAATATGTTCAACTATGAAGTGGTAGTGGAGATCTTAGCAACATGGGATAAGCCGAATGTAAATTGGCATGCATGCGACCAAATCCTGTTACAACAGTATAGAGAGTCCGGTGTACTCAATTTTGTCGACATCATAGACATGTGAGCTCTCACAAAACTCTGTAAAAGCGACCATGCATTCTTTTGAGTTTGGTCCTTTGAAAATATTATTGGGTCAGACGTTCTACACAAAAAAAAAAAGATGGAGGTTTATGTTAAGTTATAAATGGTCACAAGTACTTTGAGCTTTTCCAACATAGAAGACTATGAGGAGCTTTTTTTATTTTGAGTTGACAAGATTCAGGGTTGAAATCAGGGAAAATTTTAATATTTTAATGTTTAGAAACCTTGGCGAATCTTAGTAGTCCATAATATGCCAAATATAAATTTTTTGGCAACAAGCTTCTAAAAATATTCAAATTTCTAATAATTTCATATAGTCTCTATAAAAATTTGGCGATTTTTACGGTAAAATGATTTTATAATAAAAAATTTGGGCGAATCATTCTTAGAAAAAATGGAAATTGGAAAATATTGTTTTTGGAAAAAACATGGAAAAATAGCCCACCTGTTAATATTAGCCCCTAAAATTTTCCCTAGTTCAAATACTTGTTTAGTTCTTTAAATTCAGTGTGTGATTTTTGATTTGATTGGGATCTTGGTTAAAGGTTCAAACCCTTTGTGTGCCTTTATATATGGGAGGATGTCTTAGGAGATTGGACATATGTAAGTCACATTTACCATTCAAGTCCTTTATTTTGACTTCACTAATGCCAAGGATGTTATGTCTATATATGAGCTAGAGTTAAACTTGGAGGGTAGTGAAATAAATATAAGGAACATAACATGTCACTTGCAAGATCAACATCGATGACTAAGTTAAAAAGTATGCTTAGAAAAGGAAATAAGGCCAACATCTCTTGATGAATGTACATCATTAATAGGAAAACCTATAGTGTACCTCTGCTTTAGAACGTAAAAGTATTTTATGATCATTGGAGACAAGTAAAATGGCCTTTTGAAGGTTGTTGTATAAATTCACCAATTATATCGAGACTGTATAATGTGGTAAATTCCTGCCATATTACTGTGTTTTTAAATGGAAGTGGCTTGAGAGGGCGGCCTAGAAAATTTGTAATTTTATGTATATTTTTCCTAGTGTATCTAGTTACACCAAAGGTTCCCCTTTCTAAATTTGTTCACGCTAGGCATTTCTCTACCTTTTTCATCTTCGTTTCACATCTATCCATCTATTTTTTTTTCCATTAAGTGACATATGTTTGTTTGATGTTTTTCCTATTAAGTGACATATGTCTATTTGTTGTTTTGAGTTTGAAAAGGTGAGTAATTTTAGAAGAAATTTGTTGGTGACGTTTCATGAAGGAGGAATTGTGATGTATTTCGTGCTGCAAAAAAATCATAGTCCAACAATGAGTCCTAATTCAAGTCAGAATTTTCAAGATCAGGGAATGAGAAACCTAGCTCACCCAGTGGAACAACATTGCTATCATTTTTTTTGGGATTGGCCTCGGGCTTTGTAGGGGCCTTTGATAGGCAGGATCTCAGAACCGAAGTTGGTGAGGAAACTAAAAATCCATCCTCACTAAAGGACTCCTTGTCTTAGCAAAAGAAATGCTTAACTCCACAAAGGGGAGGAAATCTCACCTGGAGCATTTCTTAACTAGTGTAGCTAAATTAGGGGAGCTCTACCCTTTACTAACTGTAGCTCCATATAATCAATTGGTAGCCGTGGCTATCTTATCAAATCCAGTTTCAATTCTTACAGATGTGGAAGGAGCTCTCTTGTGTATGGTCCCTAAAGTGGTAGTTTCAAGGAAATTAGTTTCGAATACAGTACCTCTCACATTTCAGGAAGCATTATCATAGTCCCTAACATCATCTTCTATAACTTCAAATGTTACTAACTAGAGACGGGCTACCTTATCATTTCCCTGGATCTCTGCAACCCATTTTCCCCATGGCCTCTGCCTAACTCCCATGAAATTCTTCTTACTAGATTCAAACACATCATATTTCTTGTTGCATTTCTTATCACTCTTCTGAATATTCCTCAGAGCACACTTGAAAGAACTCTCGATCTCATTTTTTGCAAGAAATATGGAAAAAGTAGACTTTTCTTGGATCCTCTCCCTTCTCTTGTTGCTTTTTCTTGGTTTTGTCATGCATTGAAACTCTTCTCTTTCAACCTATGGTCATGAAGGTGACCCATCCAACAATTCAATATTAATTTCTTCTATATGTCACTTAACTCATCCAGAATACAAGGGCTTCCCACTGCTATCCTCATTTTCTTCTTCTAAGGACGAATTAGTAGCATCAGGGTCCATGTATTATTATGAAGGTCTTCTGAGGATGAATCGCTAGCATCAAGATCATGTATTATCACATTATCCCAGAGCATCAAAGTGATGAGATTTTGTCTACTACCTTAAGGAGGTTCAGTAAGGTCCAATATGATACTCATAAGGTCTCTCGTAAGATAGTCACTTAGGATTGTTATGTTTGTGCCTGGACATATTAGTGCCCACCTGTATGATCATGATATTTACGTTGATGGAAAAATATTCGTGAAGGGCATCGATAAGGTCCTATTCACACCGAAAGAAGCGAAAAGCACTATGTTAAGGGAAAAATATAAAAGAATAGTAGAAGAAGGTTGAGAAAACAAAGAATCCAAGTAAAGGTAAGCCATTCCAAGCATTGAATTTTAATTTGCTGCAGTAAGAACTGTATTCAGAATCCCAAATTACCCCCAAAAAGGGAGGGGATGGTTTCCTAATTGAGAGAATTTTCCTATGTCCTCATCTATAAATCCCAACATATGTGGTATCCCCTACTAATATAATGGTTAATCAGTTGCGGATTGAGTATGATTTTTTGGTTGGCCTTCTCCCTCCTCTATGGGATATGTTGTGTGGGTGTACGTGAAATAGTTAAATAATCTTATATTGTGGTGACTTGGAGCAACTTCTATGTCTACGAAATCTGCTTGACACCCCTTTTTGGAAACCAATCCCACAATGATATTTTTTTTCTTTTTCTTGGGTGTGTGTGTCCATTTATAAGGAATATAGTCTTCATGGATTTCTAGGTTAAAATTACTCTTGTTTCGGCCTCAATTTTTTTCTTAATCAAGGTTTACTCCATTTGTAAGGAATCTAGTCTTCATGTACTTCCAGGTTAAAAATGCGTTTGTACTCTGTTTTATTTAGGCGTAAATTGATTTCTTTTCTGGGTTTACTCCTATATATGTTTATAGTTCCTACTGCGGTTATTATCTTAAGCATGCAAATTTTTGTTGCTCCCTCTGATCATCGACTCATTCCATCTATGGTTGGGATGCTTGCATTTTAAGATGTGTTTATATGTATTAATAATTAGTATACAATGTGAATTATTTAAGGACTACTAGATTAAGAAGACTTATCTAAGCTATTCTATTTTGGCCCTAGGCGACTTTCCGATGCATGATATTTTCTTTGTTTCTCCCTTATAACGTCTATGCATTCATCTATTGACGGGAAGCTTACATTTTGGATTTTTGTGAGGATATATGTGGTAGGAATTACTATGCATTCTTCATGGACTACCAGGATAAGAAGACCCCTCCACTCTCTTCTCATTTAGTCACAATTTATTTCTCAATCATGGTTTAATATTATGGTATTTTTTCAGTACCTACACATGCTAATTTCTGATACACATTGTTTATTACTTTCTCCTTATAGCATCAAATATTTTCATCTATGGCTCAGAAGCACGCATTTGGATTTGTCAGTGTGCATGTGTTTGGAAATGGTATTCGTTCCCATTACAATGAAAATTATAATCTTCATAAGTAAATGTGTTAAGAATTTTGATACACAATACTATGATTTGGATTTCATTTAATCATATTGCATTTTTCATCTTTCTACTTAGCCAATCCCTTATCTGCAATGATGCTTTGTTCCCCCTTACAACATTAGTTTTGAGTTCATTCCATTTCTATTTGGGAAGCCTACGTTTTGTGTGTTTTCATGTGAGGAATTTGTATTTGATGTCGATCCCTAATATAATCCAATCATGACGTGATGTCATGTTAAGAAGACTAATATGCTCTGATTTATCCATATTATGACATCCTTTATTTTTAGTGCTAGTACGCAATGATGTATTGTAGACAGATTAGAACATTAGGGCATTTTTTTTTTTGTTGGGAAGCCTGTGTTTTGGATTTTCATATTCAATAATGGAAATTCTCTATTGGTAATTTTACAAGTTCACATACTTATGTCTGTATATGCACGCACAAGTATGTTGTGTCCATTCATGATGCAACAAAATCCTCACTCACCAATATATCTAGTGTTATCAGAACTAGAGTGGGAGTGGTGTAACTAGCTAGTCCGACCAGTTTGGGGGTCAAATGGGTCAGGTTTGAGGTTTGGAACTAGAAATGGTTGGTTTGGTATTGAACCAACATTTTTTCATTGAACTAGCCAGTTCAATCCAACTTTACCTAAGAAATTCCAAATGTAATTTTTTTTTCTTATATTTATTGAAAACAATAATATTCTAGTTCAGTACCCTAAAATTCAAGCCTAAAGATTGATCTATGCTGGTATTTTTTGGCCGTGATTTGGTTGTAGTTCAGACTTCACTCATACCATAGGTTCTACTGAGCCATCCCCCAATGCACAATAATTCTTTGTATCCCCTTAGAATATTATGTCATTTATTCTTATGGTACCAAACTCAATTATGAGTGATCTAGTCGAAACTTGGTCATGCTTAATCCATTGTAGAATTATGTCTACTTATATCTCTACGTCAACTTCAACAACTCAAAAT
The DNA here is from genome assembly GCA_034641835.2 of Pinus albicaulis. NCBI lineage: Eukaryota > Viridiplantae > Streptophyta > Pinopsida > Pinales > Pinaceae > Pinus > Pinus albicaulis. The sequence goes on along the minus strand of CM076579.1, from coordinate 1,253,096,902 downwards.
TTTGAAGCGATTTCAACAAACAATTTTTCATCATCATCAATCATTTAAAAATTGCACAACATTAGGTGATTCACATTGAAAACCAGATAAATGCTCATGTCTGGTTGTCAATCCAACTTGAATGCATTTTCTCTAGTTTTATTGTTGATGGTGTATGAGACATATTTGAGTGGTTTTATATCCATTCCTCTCTCCTTAAAGTTATTTATTGGTTTGATATTCCTACCCCTCTCCTTAATTTTCTCCTTTCGAGGAAACCCAAATTTTATCTCATGCCAAAAATTGGTGATATGAAAAGTGTTTATCATGCATGGAATTGTGTTTTTGTTGATTCTAATGCAAATATTCTCTATATTTATCATGAATATTCTTGATGTGGTCTATAAAACGTTTCCCTGTGTGTAATGACCTCTTTCACCATTGTTTCCTTAGTTATAGGACCCAAAATGGCTATTTGTATCTACAAAAAAAAATACTATGCATGCTTCAAAAGGTGAAGTTCATGTTGTGCTATGTAGTGTGCAATTGTACCCATTTTTAACCATACAACTCCAAATAAGTGAGATGAAAAGATGCCACATGTGAAATACATTTATATTTTTGTTATGTAGTGTGTGATTATAACAATGTTGTACATATCGCATGTTGGAATACCGTTTATTTTAATGTTTTTGGTTAAAAATGTTTAACACTTGAACAATGTTGTGATTTTTTACCTTTGTTTGACCAATATTTGAAGGATGGAAGGGAATACTTCTCCTTATTTTGGTGTCCATCAGTCCTCACTACACTTGTTAAAATTACGTCAGAAATATTTTCTATTGATATGAGATGATCAACGATGGTAGACCAAAGTGCATCCAAACCCTTTCCAAAAACCATTGTCTGGCTTTTTTTGTTGAATTTGTTTTGTTGCAAGGTATTATCAGTTATTTTATTGAACCATCCACAACTAGCTTCAGATAGTCATTGCCCCTACAAGTTGTCAAAGAACCTAAAGGAAATTCATTGAAATTGATTCTCATGGTCTACTTAGGATCGAAAGTAGAGTATACTTTCTCAATTTATGATTTGTTGGCTTTGAAAGTATATGAAGGAAACCACTTCTTATGAAATTATTATCAACACTATGAATCTGATTACTAGTGGTCATGGAAGGTAATGTGGTACTTTACTCTCTCTTCATTTTCAACACTTTATCAAAATGAAAATAATTGTACCACTTAATGTGGTGTGCATTGTTGATCTTGATCAATGTTCAAAGGATTCGTGAGACCTATGGTTGCTATGAATGACGACCTCTTTTCCAGTCAAACAATGTCTACAATGATATGTTGTTTGAAGCAATGTGTACATATCTTTGTCATATAATGTGTAATTAAGAATGCTTGAAAAAGTATAGGAGTGATGTGAAACTAATCTTAATGTTGCATCAATGATGTACCCAAGGAATTTTTACATGAATCCATGTTGATATTGAGGGCTTGTTGAATGTGAGGTAAGGAAATAATAGTAGGAGTCAAAACTTGACACATGATCTCTTTGAACAATATTTGATGTGCTTTTCCGTAACAAAAATTGAATTGGTCATTTTAGTGCATTAATAGGGTGCATGACATGGGAAAAATTCACAAGAAACATATTTACATAATTTTACATTTCCATTAAGCTTTGTAGGTTGTGATATTATTTAGTAGTCGTTAGTTCGAAATAGCTCAAATCGTTTTTAGAGCAATGTTGAGTCAATCTTGGTTCCTGAAAAATCTAATATGCACTAGTTTTGTATGCTTGAATGTATGTTTCTTTGTATTGATTAATTAATTTTATATTCTTAATATTGATAACACTTTATCCAAGTGTTCCAAATGGTACTCCCAATTTTTAATAAAAACTAGTATGTCATTCAAGTACACAATCGAAAAATAGTTAAGATACAATGTGAGCAATTTGCTCAAAATCCTTGTGAGTGTCATAGGGGCACAAATTGTATTGAATTACTTCACCAACCATTGAAAACTACAAGGAACAGACCCCCTAGTGGATGTTTATGAGGAACCCCTTATAAAAATACCCCAAACATCCGTTTCTAGTGGAGGTTACTAGAGGAGGTTGGCGAGCAGAGGTTTTTGCATATGTTTTTCATTTGGTTCGCTTATCATCCTAAACCGCATCAGTGCACTCAACAAGAGAAATCACTGGTGCACACAAAACATTAGCACACTAGATACCATGCACTTTGTACACACCCACATAGTGCATCTTATTATTGTAGAGCACCGGTGCTTTACAACTCTTCCACACCGCGGTGTCATAAAAGACTGTGCCAAAACAGAAACCGCCTAGTGGAATATTAAGAAACTGCACCAGTGCACCTATAAAACCCCATGCATTAGAATATGTTTAACTAAAAAAAATTATGGCGAAAAAACTGCATTTTTAACTTTTCTCAGTGCTCCAGAGCTCTCAAGCACCAGTGCAATTTATCCTTGTCTGAGACACCCTGACATTGATTCTCCCATTGCACCCATTGCACGCACTGCTGCTGTGTATTTCCCACCAATCCCCAGCCTGCATTTTGCAAAATGGTGGACAAATTTTATTTTGCAAATTCTACAGCCAATATGCCTCCTCGACAGCCAAATGTACATGTATTTTTCTTGTTTTTCCATAATTAAGTTTTTTAGTGGATTAGAATTTCAAATAACTTTAAAATTAACCATTTAAAAGAAGAAAAAAAATTGTCGCGCAGTGCGCTTGATCCGTTCGGCTCGCAACGGCAATTGATGCTACTTGTAAAATTTATAGGCCACACTGCAACCAGTGCTAACGGTATTTGCACCGCTTTCGGGGTGGTACCGAAAGGCGCACCATGTTATTTTAAAATTTAAAAAAAGGGTGGTGCAATCATTTAGCAGTTGCACCATTGACCATGTGGAATAGTAGCAACATGGTGCTTTGACTGAAATATCCACCCTGGGTTGGGTATGTTTTTCAGCGCACTACATACGAAATTTCAACGGGGTCAACGGTGTGGCCTGGTAAAATACCACATCGTTGACTATGTAACGAAGTTAGGAGGTTAGTGCATTGACCCAACTATACGCGTTGGGGCGTAGATTTTAGTCAGCGCACTGCACTCCTAACACCGTACATAGTCAACGGAGAGGACATATATTTTATTACAGGGCTATCAAGGAGAGGGGTGGATTTTAACTCGTTCCCAGAGGTTCCAACTGGCTATGTAGCAGGGAGTCAGTTAGTGTACTCCCAGATATTCATTGTACCAGATGTACTGCCTCCTTAAGATTTTCAGTTTACCGGAGGTCAGTTACGTATTGGTACATTTGGTAGTGAGGAGGTGAGGTGCCTCTCACTTTTGATTTCAACGATTTCACACAACACTAGTGATGGGAAATGCATTAGTTTCTCACTTCTATATTATGTTGACTCTTTAGTACAAGAGCCATGAATTTTCAGGTGGTATACCATTTTTTTGTGGCAATTATATACAACCCTAGATAGATGTCGTGCTCATGCACAAGGGATGGTAAATTTTCCTTTTTTTTTTCAGAGATTTTTTGTTTATTTTTTGAGAGGTTTCCAGAGATGAGGCCTACTTTTTTTGGGCTGCTTCGTAGGCTGATGTTCGAGGCATGGATGCACATGTGGGGGCAGATAATGACCAAGAGGGGCAAGACTGTGTTTCCAGTGAGGATATCACATGATGCACTAGAGTTGCTAGCTAGTGTTGAAGAGCTGCATCCCTTCATTATGGTCCCCTATCCTTATGCTGGATTCGTTTTCCGAGGTTGTGACAACATCCTCTTCACAGATGATGAGCCACCAGATGATAGAGGTAATATTACTATTTTATTTAAATTTATTCTAACATGTGCTTTAACTTGTTTTTATTAAATTGCGTAATGAAATTGTCTAATTATTGTTGTGTAATTGTATATGTTTTGCACACATTGGGTCTTTTGATGGCGAAGACATGGCGGCACCACCACATGATCCAGGTGTGGATCTTGATGATAATCAGGGCATGCCAGATGCCATGGATCATCAGGAGGCCAGTGCAGTGAGACTTGCTCTTGCTGGTGCACCGGTACCGCCTTTTGCTAGGTGCGGTCGGCTTGATACTAGATACAGGATGGAGTTGGGCAACCAACTTACTACATTTATTGTTGAAGCAAGCATCAGGCCCGCTAATATGAGATATATACAGGGCGATGGTAGGCTGTTACATATGTGGAGAGGGATGTCGCGTGACATGTACAGCCTGATGCGACATGTCGTACGAGCTATGACCTTAGTTACACGGCCGAGGAGGACTGTCGCATGTTATAGGTGTGGTCGAGATGCAGCACGTGATCGACAATCCATGAGTAGCGACTCGTCATGTCATGATCACTCACCTTGCGTTGTGCCAGATGAGTAGTCTCCACTAGAATTTAGCAACATTCATCATGGAGATCAGGCTAGACCATCGGCCACGTCCACTCAGTAGCCTGCAGCATCCAACAGTGCTCATGATCATGAGAAGGTTGGACAATCGACCATCGAGGCTACACCATTGACTGAGCATGCCTCGACTAGTACTGGTATTGATGTTGTACCACCAACTGATCCATGAAATTTATATTATAGTTGAATATTTTTAACATTATTCAGTGATATATAAATATATATGGTTCATGTATTTTATGTTCATGTTGCAGTTGTACTTAATTTACATGTTGGTGATCATCATGATGTGTATATTTTTAGGTCATGTTAGATATGTTCATTTGATGTGCAACTTGCAGATAGATGTGTATGTGATAGCATGAGTTATTTGACATGAGATGTATATTTGATGTTTGTGTTGTGATGATGTTATACAATGCTAATAGTGTTTTGTTAGATGATCACGATCATGATTATGTTAGTGAATTTGAATGTGTTTTTAAGTCGAATATGATGCTTGTACGATGGTTATCATGATTGTGATGTTTATTAATTAATTTAATATTAAATTACCATGATATTTATTAAATATTATGTCGTGATTTTAATTGAAATTGAAATTTTAATAGTATGTAAAATTGTAAAATTGTATTTGTACGTGTAATTGTAAATTTAACTCTAATTATATGTAAGATATTTGAAAAAAATTATTTGTAATTGTAATATTTAATTTATTGTGAAATGATTGTAATTGTAATTTTAATTGTAATTGTATATATGACAAATTGTAAAATTGTAATTGTAATTCTAATTGTATGTAATATTCTAAAATCGTATTTGTATTTGTAATTGTAATTTTAATTGTAATTGTATGTAAAATATTTGTAAAATTGTAATTGTAATTGTAAATGTAATTCTAATTCTAATTCTAATTGTATGTAAAATATTTGTAAAATTTTAATTGTATTACTCTGAAATGATTGTAATTGTAAAATTTTAATTGTATGTAAAATTCTAAAATTGTAATTGTAATTCTAATCGTAATTGTATGTGATATTGTAAAATTGTATTTGTAGTTCTAATTCTGATTTTAATTTTAATTTTAATTGTATGTAAAATATTTGTAAAATTTTAATTGTATTAATGCGAGAATTTTAATTGTATTGATGTGAAATTATTTTATTAAAATTTGTAAATTTGTAAATTTGTAAATAATTGTAAAATAATAAATCTAGAATAATATGAATTTTTGTAACATAATAAATTCTAGAAAATAATGCAAATAAATTCATGTACTTCAGAATTATCATTATTTTATTATGACCTTCCATACAAAAAAAGGAACTTTCTACAGTACCCCATTTCTAGTGGAGGTTCATGGTTTTTCGTCCAATGTGCTAATCATCATAACCCGCACTGGTGCATCTTAGTATTATAGCGCACCAGTGCGTCATAAAACACCTTGCCAAAACATAAACTGCGGTCTTACGAAACTGCAGTGGTGCGCCTATAAAACCCCACACACTAGAACAGGGTTAGATAAAACCTCACGTGAGTCAATTATGTCATTGAAATATATTTTCTAAGAAGGAAATTTTATTTTTTAAATTGCAGTATTGGAGTAGTGGAGGGTTCGAATTCCGAGCAAGAATTTTTCTGAGGAGATGAGGGTTTGAAGAAACGAGAGTTTGAATTTTGGCTACGAAGTTTATAGCAAAGAAAATGAGTGACTCAAATAGAAATATAGACAAAGATGCCTACAGGGATGCAGATGGGTACAGAGCTCGACAGATTACCGAAGGAGAAAAATATTTATGAAAAATATAAGAAGGGCGGTCGAGAAAGCTCAGTTGAGAACATCGATAGGGTTAAGAGGCCTATTCATGAGGGTAATTATTTTCTTTATCATGGTAGAGAGCATTCGATTGAGGCTGGAGATAGGGTTAAGAGGTCCCATGATGGAGAAAGGGAGAGCAGAGTTGATGGCAGAGAAATACTTGTCGATGCTTTGGCAACTAGCAAGGTGAAACGGTCCTTCAAAAGCAAGGAGTCTTATTTGCTAAGGGATGTCAAAGAGAGATCAATTGATTCTCTTAAACAAGCTAAGTGATAACATGAAGGTAAAAATTCTCATTCTTACAAGGATGGCAGGGAAAGATTGGACAATAGAGAAAGATCAATCGAGGTAGTCGATAAAGCCATGAGGCACCATGAAGGGAAGGATTCCCATTCTCTTAAGGACAGAAGAGAAAGATCAATTGACGTTGTTGATTGGGCAGGTAAGTCCCATGAAGGGAAATATTCTCATTTCTATAGGGCTTGTTCGCTTAGATGACCATGTTCACTTGCTCTCTCCATAATGCAATTAAAAGCTGGGAGTATTATCCGAGCTTCGGTTGGCTTACATAAAATTTTACCGGAAAAGCTCACATCATATAAAATCACATCTTCGGCTTTCAATTGAACTTGAATGGCATCTCTAACTTGTCTGAGTTGTGGTCCTATGGATAATAAGGAATATCACATGGAAGGTAACCAAAAATCAAAATGTTTTAAAGTATAGGTGAATTAGCACTTATCAAGAACGAAATTCCAAAGAAAATGTGAACGAGATACACTTAAGGATTCCCTGGTTCCATTTGTTATTGAAAATGATGCTCTATCTGGACAAAACTAGTAAAAAATATGCTTGTATTATAAATGGAAATCCAGTGACCATTTCTGTGGGAAGAAAAGCATATATACCTGCAGCTACCATATTTCCACCTACAAATCGGTTTCCCATTGGAAAAGCTAATGTAATAGCCCATTTTGCAATGTCTTTCCTCTGCTCAATGGTATACTCATTTTCTACGAGAAACCATTTCCTCCACATGTAATAACTGCATCGTCTAGTCGAAAATTGATCTTCTTATACTAACAAATGCAGAATGAAGGACTCGTCATTTATCCCAGAACATTCAAGGTCAGTTTTTCGTAAAACAGAGATTGTATAAATTTTGTTAAGATCAAGTTATAAAGAATAAAGGAGAAAAGAGGAAATTGGATTCCAAGATGGAGGAGAAACTTACAAATGAGCAAGAAGATCATGGGTAAGCAAGTAAATCATGGGGAACCTTTTCTTGTTGCAGGTTATGGAAAGGTTAAAGTTTCTTTTTCTAATAGAAGAAGAGGTGTAGTTTTGAAAATAAATGGCCAAAACATTTTCACAAAAAATTGTACATTTCCAACATGTCTAATTTTGGTGTAAACACGTAAAAGTAATTTCGGTGCCTTAACCAAAAGTCAGTGTTAATGTACAGATAACCACACTGGTGCTTTTTAGTTACTACACACCGGTGCGTTTTATGCACTACGCACCAGTGTCGTGTTACCAATGGATGTACCGGTGCAGTGCGATTATGTGACACACTGATACAAATAGCCATAAATAAAAAAAGTGCAACTCTATTTTCTTTAAGTGAAAAAATAGTGGAAAATTGAAAAATGGATGGCAAAATATTTTTGAAAATCTAATTTCATAAAACAATTCTTTAATACTAAACATTTTTCATTATTTCACTATTTTTGCTAAAATTTTCAGCTAGAGATTTGTAGGAGACATACTTGGAGCAAGAGAGCATGAGAGCATTGTGGAGCAGCGAAATACGTTTGAACAAAAGTATTCAGACAATCAAAATCCAAACCTCTGGTGATTCAAACCCCGTAGCATAGAATTTCAAACGATCTCCTGATTAAATTTGATTTTTTTTTTAGTTTTTCTGCATTTTTTTTACGAAGTAAGAAAAAAAATTCAATTTGTTTTTCATTTTCAGAAAAAAAATAAAAAAAAATAAATAAATAAATAATACAATTTAAAAAAAAAAAAAATCCATTTTTACCCTAAAAACTTCATTTTTTTGTTTTTGCTCTTTATTCTCCATGTTTCTGTGATTTCAGAATTAGGGTTTTTTCATTTTATATTGACATCTAACCCACGGGATGACTTGCATAGTCAAATTCCAATCCATGTCGGCCCTTGCGTGAATTTTTGAAAAATATGGATATTTTTTGTTCATTGGTGCGCCCTGCATAACCTAGCGCACTGGTGCGTTGTATTATATAGTGCACCGGGCAAGTACTGTGTAATAAAAAATTTAAGAACATTTTTTTTAAATCAGTGCACCATATCTAAAATAGGGCTATGTTACGAGGAGAGAACCGTACGGTCTATTATACTATTTTTATGGTGCATTTATAATAACCCCACGCACCAACGTCAGTGTGTACAACATGAAAGGCACACCCGTTTCTTGAGATTTATTTTTTCTTGAAAAGTTGACAATTTATTTATAAATATATTAATGAATGATATGGCATATGTTTAAGATTGATAAAGAAATAACTGACAAGAGATCGAGTAACAAAAATAATGATAACACATTAAGAAAAGAAAAAAAGGTAAGTTCTTTGTAAATTCTTTACAAAACATATTATTTTTGAACTATATTTAAGTTTAAATAATATGTATTTTTTACTATGTATCATGTAAAGCCACAATATGATGAAGCTCAATAAGATTATTTCTGATCTAGGACCAGAAGAACGTAAAAGCTTGATGGAAAAATTGCAAAAGGATGAATTAGGTGAATGAAAAAATACTATCAATCCAATATGAGTTTCTTTTTTTAATTTTCATTAATAATATACTTAAAATTATGAGATAACATGTGTCAAACATTATATTAATTCACATATTTTTAATGTTCGACAAAGACCAACAACTCAGAAAATGAATTTTGTTCTAAGAAAAAAAAATAAAAATAGAACATGCAAATGAAAATGAATTGCTCCTTAGCTCATTCGGAGTGGTGCTGGAGGTTAACAAAAGGGGGGAAATTTTTACAAAACTTTTAGGGATCTAGTGGAACGAATGTATAGATGTTCTTTCCACTTACAATACAAAAGCAGATCCAATGATTCTGAGAACCAAATTTTATCTAAACTACAGGAAGAGTTTCCAGAGAGTTGGTCAATGAGACATGTCATACTTTTATTAGCAAAATGTACAACAACAAAAAAATAAGGAATGAAAAAGCAATATTCCTGTAAATGTTTGTCTAGAATTATTTACAAATATCACTTTTGTTATATTTAATTTTCATATATCAATATAAAAATTAAATAGTTTATTGTCATGTTACATTTTCAGGAAGATTACGAAAATCTCAAAATATGAACGAGATGATATCAAAAATATGCCAGTAGGAATGTCCAAAAAGGTGTACAAGGAGAGGGTCAAAGAAATGGACAAAATTGCATCACAGGAGGAGCCATCTCAATAACAATGTGCTTCAAATGTAATATGTAATCATTGAATTTTTCGATCATTAGGTAGAATAAATAAACAATTTAGCATTAAATATTAATTTTCAAGTATTTTCTTGCAAAAAATAAAAGAAAATGGAACCCATTTAGCACATAAAACAAGATAACAAGGAAGAAAAGGGTTGATAACTAAGTTTGTGAGTAATTGTTACTTCCTTATAAAAACTTAACTAGATTTCATTTTGTATTTCTTAAGTTGTTTTACAAAAATCGTCATTGAATGTCTTCAAATAGGTGCTAGCATACAAAGAAGAACCATCAGACGAATTGATTAAAATTGGGTTAAATATGGGTTGTGAGTATATGTTGGCATATCAGAAATTAATTGTGGAATTTGTAAGCATCCATAGATCTTGTTTTACTTAGCTCTATCTATAATTAATAGAACAAAGAAATCTTTTATATTAAATATATGATTTGTTATGGGGTATAAAACTTGGAGGAAAGAAAGTATGGAACTGCGCCAACAGATGAAATTTTGAAAGATGGCATGGTACATGGTTTTGAAAGAATGCGTATATTCTATGAGTCAATTGTTGCTATGGTACATCATTTTTATTTTCGATTTACATTGACGTATATTATTTAATATTTCAATTTTCATTATTATCACCAATGTATATACACTCATTTCAGTTTATTTTTATGTTTGTAGATGGAAGGTGAAGAAGAAGAAAACAATCAACACTGTGAACAAAAAATTCCTAAAAATAACCCAAGTAATGGAAGTAGCTCTAGTAGTGACAATAGTTCAAGCGAAGAATGATGATCACTATGTTTGGATATCAAAGCAAGGCGTTGTATTTTCTGAAATATTTGTCTGTGAAATCAGCCATTTTGTTTTAATGTAATGGACATAGTGTCCCAATTGAAAGACAAAGGGATACCAATAATTGTCCCATTTTGTATGACAAAGACTCTCTTATATATGTGTGTGTGTGTGTGTGTGTGTGTGTGTGTTTTAATTTATTCTATTGCATTCTCCATTATCGTTCTCATATGCACTAATAAAAAATTAATCCATATGAATATTGTTATAAGATTTATATGTGTCGACTTTTGATGAATAATGAATTTTAAAAAAGTACAATAATTATGATATGATATAACAAATTAATCCAAACATTACATTCAAATGCATTAATAAAAATTTAATTAATATGAATATTGTTATAAGATGTGTTGACTTTTGATGAATAATGAATTTAGAAAAATCATAATAATTGCATTATCACAGGTTGATGTTTCTAAAAAATACAAAATGGACACCAGGGCATGTTAGTTATTGTACACCAATGCTATTAAAAATCTCAGTGCATTTTGTGTGATACTACACATCGTTGTGTTTATGTGATACTACGCACCAGTGCATTTGTACGACGTATTGGCACCGAAAAAATACCAATACCAAATATAAATATCGGTGCGTTTGTCTGATACGAAGCACCGATGTGTTTCTATAAGTCTATGTACTAGTGCGTTGAGAGAACCTATGGGCACCGCACAAATCCCAAGACCAATTGGTATGGCCTTGTGCGTTGTATCAGCAACACTGCGCTTGGTGTGGTTTTATACGTTGATGGCCCAGTGCAGGAACCTTCAACCGTCCCATGGCCACCATCTAGATGACACACACCAATGCATTGAAACCTTAGTAGTGCACCGATGAAAAAAACATCCGTAATAACCTATGGCCGCCTATTTTTTTTAGTTGTGTATAATTTCCATTAAAAGCTCCACCAAAACCTCTGTAACCATAAATGGATGTTGTAGAAAATGTTTTTTTGACAATTTTGGCCAATTTTATAACACTAAAAACCTCCTTTATAACCTCTGCTAGAGGGTATTTTCCTTTTAGTGGAAAAAATATTTGTCGTGGCTCGAAAGATTTTTTTCATAAATCTTCGTGCTTGATACAGATCTATATGTGCCCGGACTTTAGGTTAAGCTTACTAATATAATTACCTTCATGAATGTAATCGATTAGGTTCTTGGTGCATGAAAATGAATACCATTTCTTGATGGTGTTTCTATTAAAAAGAGAATAATGAATTTTCCATATGACATCCTCCTTTGGAAAGAAAAAATGACAGATCCACAAAGAAATGAGTTGGTTCACATTTGTAAATTATTTATTAAGTCGTGTATCTACCTCTTGATCTCCTAGTTTTCCAACAACAAATCCCTGCACAGTGATTCATTCAATAGAAGAAAAACTTATTCCAACTCATTGATGTGTTGGACTGAATGGCTTGGAGGCATCCTATGTAGTTACCATAACAACTTGAAATAGTGCTACAATAACTTTTCCAACTTTTTTTGTTCTTCTAACTTCTCATATGTGTTGTATATGAATTTAAAAAGGCCTTGGGGTATTTTTTTTGGTTTACCACTAAATAGTGGAACTATCCTAGGCTCACAAGGCTATGGAAGAAAACTGTATTGAAGATTTTTATTAGCCTCTAGCCTATAGTGGTTGAATTAACACCAAGGGAGTTAGATAGTTTTTGTGTGGTCATTGAGTATTTTTGGCATTTTTTTACTAGTATTTATTTAGGCATTGAAAATAAAATATATCAATCCTAGAGATATGAATAGTTGAATACATGGAAAATTTTAGGGGCTAATATTCGGAGGTGGGCTAATTTTCCATGGTTTTTCCAGAAAAAAAATTCGCTAATTTCCATTTTTTTATAAAAATGATTGGCCCAAATTTTAAAATATAAAATTATTTTACGTTAAAATTCGCCAACATTATATATGCAATATATATAATATCATTATAAATTTGAATACTTTTACAAATACATCAGTAAAAATTTGATGGCTTGCATATTAGGGACTAGTGAGATTCGCCAATTTTTTAAACTTCAAAAGGATTTTCCATCCTTAAAATTTTCCCTGGTTGAATATCATATCATAGACATCGAATGAAACACCACTAAACTCCACTTCATACACATTGTCTATCAAGATGGGAAACTTCATCCAATTTTACATGCACATTCAACAAGTCCTTGTTCTTGCTAAGAAAAACCAAGGGGTAGGGTTAAGTATGCATGACTAGAGGTAAAATATGCTACTTCATCACTCCATTGTCAAACACTAAAGTCACAAGCTACTTCCCGAGTTGGATATTAATGGATAAAAGTTTCCAACTCTTTGTGTAACTAGGATGTACAATTTCCATCAAAGAGATGAAATACATAACATTGTTAGTTATTGATATCAATTTCACTCCTTATTATATCATGATCGACATTTCATGCTTCTCTAAAATGTAGTGTCCAACATCCATCTTTGGAATGTCCTTTGCACTTATCGATAGTTATAAAAGGGAAAATTTTCCTTCCTTAATGTGGTGTTGGTATTCTACTACAAAATTTTGTTGAATGGCTTTATGGTCATACCATATTTTGCAATGGTTATCTTTACTTTATTGGAATTATTGCCAACAACATTATTAAGCTTCCTCCAATTGTTTTTGGCCTCTGCTAACCTATCTTTTTGACAGGCATATGCAAGAGTGAAAATGTCGAGCATCTAAAAATCCATATAAATTGGTGCAATTAGTCCACCAATGACCTTGGTTGCTAGTTTTTCTTTCTGTTCCATCATATTTTGCTAAATTGTATAATGGTTTGGAATTTACTATTTGGTTGGACCTATATTTCCTCTATTGGTGTTGCGCCATATGATAATAAACAATATTAATTTATTCTTGGTAGTGTGATGTTTAATTTATTCCATGTCATATTTTATGTGGCATTGAGGGTTACTCTGTGATCACATAAATTCTCACATAGAAAATATTCTTTCTGAACATTGCATGAATAACTTTTCAAAGGAAAATTTAAAGTTTCACGCATGAATTATTGTGCTTCATAAAAGGAATCCAACTAGCACATCCAATTTTCCAATTGAAAGAAATCCATTTGATCATTGTGGGATGAAATATCCACCTTCGTTCCCACTTTGAGAGAAGAACCCATGTTCATTAGCGAGTCTCATCCAATACTACTTGGTTTTTAGTTTGGAATTACTTATAAAGAGTTTCTAGTGGATAGAAGCCTCTAAAGTTTCAACATGTGATGTTAAATTCTACAGAAAAATGGTGATATTAGTTATTGTTCAGTCCATATAGTCAATATTCATATTCATATTGGGAAAAATTGGCTTTGACTTTTGATTACTTCAATGGACTACATTTCATCCTCTGTTTACTTCATTCTTTGAGAATGAGTCTTTTCCATATATTATCTATAATATTTAGTAAATTCTTGCAAAACAATTCTCTAATAACAATTTGATTCCAATTGCATGCTACCAGAAGTTTCACATCCACAATAATTATAATCAATAAATATTATATACATAGTCCCTAAAAAGTGGCGCAACAATTACTTAAGCAATACAAATAAACAAAATGATTTCAAGAAATGTCATGATAAATTGGGCAATGGCTCAACTAGTAATTCTAATTTAAAGAATATGCTTGTAGAACATTATATGAACAACATGAAGCTTTAAATCACCACTAAATATCCCATATCCTACTAACTGTATGAATCCAACTTAACCCTTTTACTATTAGAAAATGTGATATAAATAATACAACCCAAGAGAAGGTGAAATATTTCATGCCCCTTCTATTCATATCCAATAGAACATTATTGTACAAATGTTGGAAATATGAAGAGACATAGAAGAACATGATGTTGGGAAAGGCAATTGCCAATAAAAACAACTACTAGCCCCTTCTTATTGAGGGTGACTCCAATGTGGCTACCCAAGATTCCAGGAAGCTTTAGCAAGGGAGCAAGGGCATAGTGTCACTCAGGTTTCCGACTATTGGCGTATTAACAAAATCTTACATAGAATCAAGGCAAGTATAGGAGAAGCAAGAGGGGTCTCTTTCATGGCTGTTAGAAGGGAGGCTAACAAGTTGGCTAACTACCTTTCTAACCAAGGAGTAAAGACCTCAGCCATACTTGTCTCTCAAGACTAGACCGCAATCAACTCACCAACGGTAAAAACCTCTTGTACAAACATAAACGAAACAGACATTCAAAAGGTGATGGTCTTGATAGAACTACCAGCTCCTTTCACTCATGATGACTTGGTACACAGTACTCCCTCTCATAGATGATCTTGGTGGTGGCTGGTCCTAGGTATGCTCGCCTCGGTACACCTCCATGCATTACCATTACTCCAAGCCAGCCTCCATCACCTCGAACTGCATGCGTAACAGATGTTCACTCGTTCCTCATTCCCCTTGGCCTGCCTCCATAAATTCCCCTCACCTAGCCTTCAAACATCATTATCTCCCTCTGTTCGGCTCCCCTTTAACCCTGAGAAGTAGTTGCAAATTACGGCTTCGGCTGCACACCTCCCTCTCTTTGTGTAAGTTGTCGCCCATGGCTCCCCGTCGTTGCCACCCTCCTCTCTATCCCTGCCGCAATCACAAATCCTACTCGAAGAATACTTCCCATCACCAGGTTACAAGGGCGGAGACCTTGGCGTGCAACATAGCTTGCATCTTTGCGGAGAACACTTCTAAGCTGGTGCAGGAAATTTTGGCTAGGATGGATGCAGAGGCTTCGGCTTCCCGTAGGTCCACCCCCTCGAAGATGGTTGACAATGCTTTCCATTGGATCCCAGACCCCGCTCTAACCAAGAGTCGCAAAAACCTTTATACTCGTGCCATTGATTTTCACTGACACACCAAAACTCTTTTAGCCATGGTGCTCCAGGAGCAGAATAGTGTTACCAAGTAGCTGGAAAAAAAATATGGATGCTCTGTTGGAAAATTTTGAAGCATACGTGAGAGCGGTTCACCACCTCTGCTTCATTGACATTTCTTCCCCCCACTACGACTTGCTCAAATGAATTTCAGTCAAGCAACATCAACCGAAGCCCAGAGTCAAGGAAGAAGTATTTGCCAAGGGGAATCTGTAGGAAGCAGGTTCGTCTCACCGCACTCTTCTCGACCTTGAGGAAGGGACCGTGGATCACCCGATAAGTGTGGATGACTATCTAAATGATGAAGAAGAGGTGAAACCCCCCTCGGGTCCTTTACTCTCTCATTTTCTCTTGGTATTTTTTTTTTTTTGTCTATATGAAGTTCACTCAGCATGCGAGATCTACTGATATTTTTTCCAACTCTAGAAATGCTTCGGTATTTTACGGTTATATTGTGCTTTTAGGTCTCCCCACTTAGCTCTTCTCCCCTATATCCCTCTCCCTCAGTGTGGGCTTGACCTTTCGAATGTGATGGACTCTAGTCTGCTGCCCATGAGGCTTTTTTGTACGATATTTTTTCCTACTTAATGTGAATAGATCTTCCAAACTTACAAATAATAATAATAATAATAATAATTTTAAATAAGTTATAATTTAATTATTTTTTATGATATTTTTATTTTTAGAAATGTGAGCCTCGACACCTAGAAAATGTTTTCTCATATTCACAAGGTGCCTAGATTGTAAACCTCAAGAGCAGAAGAAAAATTGTGGATAACAAGATCCAAAATAAATCAGTGGTTTTGTGTCCACTATGGCTCACTAGTTAGGTAATTCTCATAATCAAAGGATTTCTTATGTAGGAAAAGCTCCACATACCTAAATAAGACTTGTTATATGCCACCTCAAGCATTATGGGACGAAGATCAGTTGAAAATGAGTACTGCATAAAATTTAGCCATAATTTGGCATCTGTAAAGTGTGGGAAAAAAATTACACACAAATCAGATCATTCAAATATGGACATGGAGCCAAGAAAAATGTCGAAGCACTCAACAATGGAAACATCTGAAGGAAAGGTAGTGGTTCTCTTAGAAAATCCCTCGGGTTGGATAGACATTTGGAATAGGAAAAGAAGTAAAGCCAATGTATAACGTTGGAGCCTAATTTCAAGAAAGAAAAATTTAATGTTGTGTAAAGTGAGTAGGGGTTGATTGATGTACAATAATGTGATGAAATTATTTTTTTATGGATCAAAACGATTGATAAAAATAAAAGTAAAAAAAAATAAATAAATATGAGATATAAGATGAAATATTTTGATGTGTTTTATGGATTGATGCCTATTGGAATTTATAATTATTAATTTAATTTATATGGTTTCTTTATTTACATGAAATAGAGCTAATTAAAATACTACAATATAATATAGTGGCATGAAAGAAATAAATGAATACAAGTGAAATATGGTTTCTTTTAGCACATCAGTAATAATATAAACATGGAAAATTATAATTTTTAAATAAGTTTAAATAAAATGTAAAAAGGTAAAATGTAAGAAAACATGTGTGTTTGTGTGAATTTTTTTTTATTAGTTATATGTTTTTTAATGTTATATTGAAATTAAAATTATTTTTTTTTACAAAATTATTTTTTCAAATTTAATTATAAAATTTATTATATTCTTATTAAAATATATATATATATATATATATATATATATATATATATATATATATATATATATATATACGACTAATATCATTAGATAATAAAATTTTGTGGTATTATTCTCATGATTAATACTTTTCTCTACTCCACTAGCTTCTATACATCACGGAATGGACCTTAATGTTTCTACATCTTCCATGGCCAACATATCAATCGGGATATCAATCATTATTCTAATTAATATTTACGCCGGAGGCGTTATATTTGCTGGAGTGGGGTGGGGTGACACTGTTCACCCTACCCAATCACAACCTTTTCTCATCGCCCTTCTCACAAATCATATTCTGACCTATGTTTGAAACTTTTTGAAGGTGTTTTAAAACTCAATATTCATATTTTGACATGCATTGAAACTGTTTTAAAGTGTTTTACCGCAAGGTCAGGATTCCTTTCCCTTTGTTGCCAGGGTTTCTTGCTTTTGTTCTATTTTTAGGGTTATTCTTTTTTGTGACTGGTTTTCTTGTTTGTGCAGGGATGCAAGCCAATGGAGCGCATAGAGGTTGTAGGATTGAGTTCTGTGAGCCTGACATCTTCTTATCATCTGTACCTGGCACCTTCCTACCAGCCCAGTCCTGCATCTTCGTCTTTCACAAGCCTAGCTTCGTCATCATTTCTTCAGGCAGATTCAAAGGCGGGTGCATACCAGTATAGCTATGCACACCACCAATAGAAGCAGTGGGTTAGTTTTCTATTTTCGATTATCTTGATATGTTTTCTTGTAGATCTACTTGTTAGATTTTAGAGGACAGTGTTTTCATTCCCTGGTATTCAAGCTTTCACGAAACATGGTTAAACGGTTTTGCATCCTCCTGGAAAATGAAAAACATGTGTGTAGGTCCAGCCAACACTAGTATTTACTGGGAAATATTTTGGTATCGTAAGTACAAATGAAGGGGAGAGCATTCCTTTCTTAGTTGGGATAGAACCCTCCACCTCTGGTTCACACCGTAGTCGGTCAGCCTCTTCCATTATAAAACCAAAAGAAGAGGGCTTCTGGACTAGATCACCACCATGGTGCAGTGACGACCAATTCGCCCAAGGGTGAATGAATTATTGGTGGCACGCAGGCCGCGAGGCTGAATTCCCCCCACATTAGCGGAAGCTTCGCAGTATGGGGCAGTCTCTTCTAGGCTTTCGATTGCTTGATGGTGTACGTCAGGCAAAAAGAGGACCTATGGAATTCTATAATCACACAGACCCAAGGCCGCTACAAGGTCCACTATATTCAGCGGTGTTTTGCTTGCTTTGATAGAGGGTGTCGGGATTATGCTGAATAGGTTTTTCAGTGCACAACAACAGTTTCCGCCCATGGTTGAAGATGTGCCTAATATGCAGGGTCCTATTCCAGGGTTTCAAAGCTATGGACCCATCCCTGCTAATATTGGGGGTCCTGGGGCTGAGCCAGCTCAAGCCCTTGTGTAGAGTAGCTCCTGGTTTGGAGGATTGAAGGGGTTTTTTAGGACAAGAAAGAAGAATCATAGCATAGTAGTGGTGGTGGCAAGGCTGACGTTTTGGAGAGTTTTGATCATCCTAGCGCTCCGATGCCCACTTTTGAGTTCAAGTGATTCGGGAGATTTTGGTCTTTGTTGGCATCATCTACTAGGTAAGCGCCTAAATTTATTCTACTTTAAAATCAAACCAAAACCCATAGGAAAAAATGGGCTTTTGATGTGTATGGTTCGCTGAGATTGATTTCATAGACTGCAATACTTTGGTCTAGAAATTATTTAACATTTTTTGACTCATTATTTGAATTGGATTGAACTTCCTGGTTATGTCTCGAATTGCTTCACATTGCGTGAAAAAGGAACACACGATATCAAAAAATAAATCATTTTTCCCTAATAACCCACAATCTCCTCAAATAGTTTACCCCAAGATTTCCGGGGAAGATGAGGGGTAGGGAAACTTTTCAAAGAAAGTCACTTCTGGCTATTTAATTTTATAGGCAGAAAGCTCGTTAGATTTTAGAGTGGAGAAGTCTACGAAATTGTAAGACAATGATCTTTCTTTTTAGAAGAACGCTTGTCATATTTTTTTCCAGAAATTGTAGGGTAGTGATTACATTTGGTGTGTTTATAGTTGATTCTACATTTCTTATGGACATGTATCTATTGTAATTTCTATATTTATTTTTGAAATAATTCCTTCCTAAGATTGTCTCAAACAAGATTTATCTAACATATAGATAATGTATCCTTAATGGTTGGAATTTCTGGTCCTTTGATAAAGCTGCTTGAGTTGTGGAGCTACACAAATTTTTATCATTAATCTCTTCATTGGCAACAACTATGTCGCCTCTTGATTCCAATACAGCATAAAATTTCCTATACCCAAATACACGAAACTGGGTTATTTCCTGGGTATTCGTTTCACTTACCAATTCATGGATGCCAAATTTTGTTTGCATACCGTGATCATTCAAATAAATATCTGTGTTTTTAAGTGTTGGAACTGAGCCAATACTCTTCAAAATATTGGCTAATTTTCTCTTAAAATATAACATAGTTAGCTTTAAGCTAAGCTACTTTTAAAGAGGAAAAAGAAGGTAAATTTAGAATTTCTTTTTCCATATAACAAATATTTTCACTATCTGTAATTAACTAGATTCAGTAGGTGAAAGTAAACCTAAGTAACTAGATTTACAATTTTTTACTACATAATACTTTACTTCTTTGCTAATCTTTATCTATTCACAAAAAAATATTATGTAGAAACTGTGTGCAACTTCTGAATTGTCTAAAAGATTTACTAGAAAGACCTACATCTTTCCTGTTCTTTATATATATATATATATATATATATATATATATACTTCATAAGTTATATTACGTAGAAACTATATATATGCAATGTCATAATTGTCGAAAAGATTGTTATTAACATGGGCATGCACAAATCACTACAATTGTAAAACCCTTTTCTGATGTTGGTAGTGAAGAAATATTAAATTGTATTATCAGACACACTAATAACTTTTTTGTTTTCTGAGGCTGAAGTTATTAGATTAACCCTGGATCCTTTAAATATCTAGAAGATTTCAAAAGGGCTGCTTAAAATATTGAAGGTTAAAATTAATCTATACAACATTTTTTTACATCTATTTTTACTTTTCACATTGTTATCTTTTCAATGTGCAGAATCCCTGGATCCTTTAAATATCTAGAAGATTTCAAAAGGGCTGCTTAAAATATTGAAGGTTAAAATTAATCTATATAACTTTTTTTTACATCTATTTTTACTTTTCACATTGTTATCTTTTCAATTTGCAGAAGGGTATGATAGAATTTATATATTTTGTTATAGCTGGATTATAGGTATAGTTTGCATTTCTGCCAAAAAATGATTGTGATTAACAAATTTCCTTGTTGCCCATATGATTTGGCAAAACACTCAAGTTTGGATGTTTATAAATTTGTAGTTGGTGGGTTGACTTGCAAAGATTTTTATGATGGTTTAACTATTTCTAGATTGATGGATTCCTAATTTGGATAGTAAAAAATTGTCAACTTTCTTACATTCTTTAATATTC
The DNA here is from genome assembly GCA_034641835.2 of Pinus albicaulis. Lineage (NCBI taxonomy): Eukaryota > Viridiplantae > Streptophyta > Pinopsida > Pinales > Pinaceae > Pinus > Pinus albicaulis. Next base: position 1,253,076,081 of record CM076579.1, on the reverse strand, counting down.
AAACTGTTGAGCTCTGTTGCAATCTCTTCGCTTCTATGTCCGTGACACTAAGTACTAAATTATGGAAAAATGGCTTCGGAAAAGTGGGCTCATATTTTTTCTTATTTATGACGACCATGCATTTAGAACAACGAGTCTAGCAATTTAGCTTCTGAAAAGCTGCCTCTTGTTCTTACTTCTTTATGAAAACCATGCATCTAACTCAGTTTTTTTGTGCAGCAGAAATGTGGGTATTTTACATGGGAATGTACAAGAGCTATCCACAGTCTTACTATCATTGCCCCATAAATTTTCTAACATTAAAATGATAATATCCTCTACACTAACAAAGTGTCATGATCAAAATATGATGTGACTACTAACAATTGAGTGATTTTTCTCAACATGGACACCATTCTCTGTATTCCATAGATCTACCAGATTCGACAAGTAAGAACAATGATGAAATTGAGTAATTTATGGACGTAAATTTGTAGACTATTTCAAATGACTTCAAAACATATCTGCCGCGAAATGGAATAGAGGGAAACCTATCCTTTTGACCCTCTTAAGAAATATGGGTTTAGAATAGCAAAATGTTTTTGATTATTAAGTTACGAACTTACTAATCAGACTGGTAGATGGATAATAGGTATAGTACAAGAAGAATGGAAGAGATTCTTGCTACTAATAACATTAAACTACTATATAGTTTCTCTCTTGTTTATCGCATCTCTAATATAATGATACAATGACAAAGGATGCATACGTAGTTGACATAGCTAAGATTTAAGTCAAGTAACTTGCTGTCCACCCTCATTTATTTACATCTCTACAGTAAAAAACTAGTCTGCTTACATCTCAGAACATATGGAAACTAGTCTGGAAGTGTCAATGCTTCTTCGACAGCTTTGGTAACTAGTCTTGAAGTGTCAATGCTTCTTCGACAGCTTACTATTATGTTTGCCTACTGGAAATTTAGTGCTTATAATCAGTAATATGGGTGAAGATAAGAATTGTAGGGGGTCTACATTTCTTGTTATTTTCCCTTATTATTGAACATGTCACATGTGTTTCCGAGGTCGATGAAAGTTGGCTGTTGTTATTGACCCACCAGGAGTTCAAGTCTCAAAAGATGTGGTTTGTTCTCACCTCATAGGTCATGCTTGTTAAGTTGGGCTCGAGTTGTCATCCCTGTTATGTCAGGCCGAAGTATCCAAAGATGTGATTTGTTCTCACCATATGGGCCATGCTTGTTAAGACAGTCTAGGGTTGTCACATTCAAATCCCACTTCTTGATAGTTGGTAGATTGCTTGGACATTAGTATCAATGGTCAAGGGTTTACATGTAGATGTATTTTTTGATAGATGGATGGGACATCAAGAGTCTAAAGGGGCAAAAAGTAGTAGCATTTTTAGGTTTTTAGACATTCAGGAGTTCATGGTCATGCCTGTTAAGTTGGACTTGGGCTGTCATGTCTCTTGAGTTGGGTTGGGGTTGTGGTGCCGCCTAAGTCGGGGCCGAAGCCTCCAGAGGTGTGGGTCATGCCTGTTAAGTTGGGATGGGTTTGCCACACTTAGTGTGAGATCAAATCCCTCTTCTTGATAGGTTGTAGATCACTGGGATATTAAGAGTCTCCAGGGTTAACATGTAGATGCATTTATTGTTAGAAGGTTGGGTCATCGACACTCTCAATAAGGGGCAGCATGCTACATTTTCTGGTTTTTGGACATTCACAAAATTCTTTTTTCTCCAATGCATATTTTTTTTTGTTTGGTTTTGGATTCTTGACCGGTGAGATGGATGGATTTATTTTGATGGTAACATTACCAATGATTACAGGAACATTTGGTTGAGTGTTGGAGTGTTGGGATCGAAAATCAAAGGATCTCATGGCCATTAAAATTGTCTGTGGATTACAAAAGTATCGAGAGGCTGCAATGATAGAAGTTGATGTACTTCGTAAAGAATGAACAAAAACCTTATTAATATGTAGAAGTCGATGTAATTCGTAATGAGGAAGCTCCATCAAATCCATTATTAGATTGGATCAAACCCATTATTAATACGGCAGACTTATAAGATGGATAGAAAACCTCAAATCAATTAGCCTTCATAAGCATCATTGTTCCTCTGTTTCACCTTAAATGTGTTGGTGTCCAATTAACATATGGTTAGATCTCTCAAAAAAGAATTTATGCCATTTGGCCGACACAATTTCTTCTCTTGTAAATTCATAGGAGAATCATTTCTTGAGGCAGATTCGAAGGCGGGTGCATTCAGTTTCGAATTTAGAGCAACAAAGGTAAAGCAGATGGTAAAGTCCGGTATTATTCATAATACCAGCATAGCCATGAACAGCACCAACAGAAGCACTGAGTTAATTCATGTGGAAGAAGATCCGAACAAGAGGCTGTTTCGCCCATATGGGACTGCCGCATACTTGTTTATCTAGATGGGGGCATACTGAGGAGGTCCTGCTAAGTTTGCTATAGTTGGACTTGCTTCCCACATGTAGCACATCAAGACCCTTCCCTTCCATAGTCGCTCCACCTCCCGGCATTCCTTTGCGCCTCCTAGTGTAATTGCTAGTAATATTAGTTCTTATCTTCACACAATCTTCACGAGTCACTAACTGACGCAAGGAAGTTTATTTGCCTATAGGTGGGCCCATTTAACTTGAAGATCGTTACATATTGTTAACGTTTATCTGACTATAGGTGGATCTATTTAACTTGATCGTGGTCACACAAGGTGAATGTTAGAGTTGGTGGTGGACTGACAAGACAATGAAGCTCCCGTGATTATGTTGCACTTCAATCATACTGTGTGATAAGCTGGATACGTCTTTCTGGTATCTATCTTGTCCATCCATTTGTACTGTCGCTCAGCCTTATAAATTTGGATTATCTAATCTTATAAAAAAAATTATATAAGTTTTTATAATTTTGGTAAATAATAAGTACATGACACTGAATAAAAATTGTATATATGAGTTTTTATTCTTGGTAAATAATAAATATAAGATAGCAAATTAATGATTGCTTATTATTTTTTCATTTTATTGGTAAGAAATAATAATAAATCAGATAAAAAATAAAATAATTTATATTATAATATTTATTATTTATTTTTTTAACCTTCAAAATTATTTAAGAAATTCTATATACATATGAAATAATACTTTTCTAACATTTCTGCCCTCTCCATTATTGAGTTTAGATTGATCATTACACATCATGTTTTGTTTTGAACGCAGGATGATCAATAACTGATATGATGGTGAAAGCTTAAATCAATCAACCATATATTATATGCTAAGCATTGTCCCCACCATGCCTTCAACGTTTGAAATTAGAAACGACTCTTTTATTCTTAGTTTCAAACGTGTCTTTGCTTTTTCGAAAAGCTCTATATGCTGACCACCTCCTCTGCACTCAAAACTTTCACCTATTAATCCTATCGATTATTGAAGGTCTGGAGCTTTCTTTTTTATCATTTATCATCATTGTTGACAATAATGATTATTGGGTCGTATTAGAAAATACAAATACAAAGTTTTTCATCACGCTTCAACGAAATTGCTGGAGGAAATGGAGACAAAAAGTGCCATTGAGGGCAATTTGATTTGAGAGAATCGTGAATCACACGTACTCCATAATGGAATAATCATAAACATTTTAAAGAACTTATTTAAAATTGGATTTGAGAGAATCGTGAGTTACACGTAGTCAATGATGGAATAATGATAAAGATTGTAAGGAGCTTATCTGAATTCGAAAAAATTAGTTGACTGTAGTGAAATGAAAAGTTTTATAAACATTTAACAGAGGATTGCGACTACTTCGATACTAAAGTTTCTAATGATTCTCATCCCAAACTCTTATGCTATGACAATGTCTAACGCTTTTAAAATAGATTCCGTGCATTAAATGCCACTCGTGGTAACAAACTAGTTTCGCTATGATATACCAGGCTTTTAACAGGCTGCTTATTGCGTAAGGTATTGTTTTAAAGGTATTCCAACCGTGTAATCAAACTGCTGTCAACACACATCAATATTTAGAATATGTCTCAATTGCAAGGATTTGATATTCAAATTCCAAGATCTCCATGATTCAATAATTCTGATTCCAATATCTTAAGGAAAACTTATCATAGGGCAGTGACAGCTGATTTGATTTTACTCAATATCAGAAAACACAACTGCACCATGATATTCCAGCGTAGTTCTTGGTAACAAATTAATTAGCACAATCACATTAGTCAATGTGGTTTATAAACATTAATTGATGTTAGTTTTTTATGGCTATTGGTTGTATATCAACAAGATTTACTAATGTGGTTTTATTAGTGCACATTCAACATACATGAAATGGATTAGTTGATCATGGTTGACTATGGTTTTTGTTGTCTAACTATGGTTAAAAATGGTTTACGAGAGTTGACCATGGTCAACAAAGGTTATTGATGGTTGGCCATGGCTGAAGAGGGGATTTATGAGGTTCACTAAGTTTGAAGAGGGTTGACAATGGTTTAATAAGGTTGACCATAGTCAACCATATATTACAATAATGTTAAAAATATGGTGACATTATAAATTGAAGAGGGTTAGCAAATGTTGGTTAAGGTAGAGCATGGTTGACTAAAGTTGATCTCAGTTGACCATGATCAACAATGATTACCATGGTTGGCCATGGATGAATATGGTCCGTTATGATTTATCCTGGATTACCATCGTTGACCATAATTCTTGAGGTTGGCTGAGGTTGAAGATGGTTGTACATGGATAACCATGGTCAACCATTAATGCAATAACCTATTTATGTTACATTAATCTAATAATGTAACATTAATGTTGATTTCTTTTGCATTTTTTCATTAATGTTACATTAATATTGACCATGGTAAATGTTAGATTAATATTGACTAGTTCTAATTGATGTAGTTTCCACACGTTGTTGTGGGTCAATCTGATTAAACAAGAGATTTTATAGGCGTATGCATTTTTTAGGCATGTGATTCATATTGCACTGTCAATAGCACATTGAAAAGAAAACATTTTATGAGACAAAATAATATGTTCAACTATGAAGTGGCTGTGGAGATCTTAGCAACATGGGATAAGCCCAATGTAAATTGGCATGCATGTGACCAAATCCTGTTACAACAGTATAGAGAGTCCAGTGTACTCAGTTTCGTCGACATCATAGACATGTGAGCTCTCACAAAACTCTGTAAAAGCGACCATGCATTCTTTTGAGTTTGGCCCTTTGAAAATATGATTGGGTCACACGTTCTGCACAAAAAAATTAAATGGAGGTTTATGTTAAGTTATAAATGGTCATAAGTACTTTGAGCTTTTCCAACATAGAAGACTGTGAGGATTTTTTTTTATTTTGAGTTGACAAGGTTTAGGGTTGAAATCAGGGAAAATTTTAAGGGTGGAAAATTATTTTAATGTTTAGAAACCTTGGCGAATCTTAGTAGTCTGTAATATGCCAAATATAAATGTTTTGGCGATATACTTGTAAAAATATTCAAATTTCTAATAATTTCATATAGTCTCTATAAAAATTTGGTGATTTTTACGGTAAAATTCTTTTATAATATAAAATTTGGGCGAATCATTCTTAGAAAAAATTGAAATTGGAAAATATTGTTTTTGGAAAAAAAATGGAAAAATAGCCCACCTGTTAATATTAGCCCCTAAAATTTTCCCTAGTTCAAATACATGTTTACTTCTTGAAATTCAGTGTGTGATTTTTTATTTGATTGGGATCTTGGTTAAAGGTTCAAACCCTTTGTGTGAATTTATATATGGGAGGATGTCTCAGGAGATTGGACATATGTAGGTCACATTTACCATTCAAGTCCTTTATTTTGACTTCACTAATGCCAAGCATGTCATGTCTATGTATGAGCCAGAGTTAAACTTGGAGTGTAGTGAAATAAATATAGGGAACATAACATGTCACTTTCAAGATCAACATCGATGATTAAGTTAAAAAGTATGCTTATAAAAAGAAATAAGGCCAACATCTTTTGATGAATGTACATCATTAATAGGAAAACCTATAGTGTAGCTCTGCTTTAGAACGTAAAAGTATTTTATGATCATTGCAGACAAGTAAAATGGCCTTTTGAAGGTTGTTGTATAAATTATCCAGTTATATCGAGACTATATAATGTGTTAAATTCCCGTCATATTACTATGTCTTTAAATGGAAGTGGCTTCTGAGGGTGGCCTAGAAAATTTGTAATTTTATGTATATTTTTCCTAGCGTATGTAGTTACACTGAGGGTGCCCCTTTCTAAATTTGTTCACGCTATGAATTTCTCTACCTTTTTCATCTTATTTTGTTGTGTAACCAGCTCCAAAAATAGAAGAAAAGAGATATCAATGCCTTAGAAATAAGCCACTTCGAGGGGGCAACCTCCAATACATTACATAAATGAACAAATCTTGGATGATCCAATTCACAAAACCTCCTTTCTATATATAGGAGTCCATGGGGCCATAATGTAATCCTAGTGGGCCACAATGTAATCCTAGCCGACCTAACAATAATAATTTAAGGGCACAATAATAATAAAATGGGGGTTACAAGGGTACAATAATAACAATAAGCGGGTTACACTAACAACAATAAGGGACTATACTAGTAATATAGGGACCTAACATGCCCCTCTCCTTCAAAAAAGTGTTGTCCTCAACACTTGAGTAGCTCTGGGTGCTTCTGTATAAAATTCTCATCCTCCCATGTAGAATCTTCAGTGGGTAAGTTCTTCCACTTGATGAGATACTCTGAAATTGATTGTTTCCGTAGTTGTCAAGTTCTTGTTTCCGTGACCGCTTTAGGTTCCAATATAATTTTTTCTTCCTCATCAAGTTCTGGTAATATTGTTTGAACTGGAAGATTTTCATCGATAACCTTCTTTAAGCATGAAACATGGAAAATTGGATGTACTCGCGAAGAAGCAGGAAGCTCCAATTTGTATGCCATAGTACCAATCGTTTGCAACACCTTGTAAGGACTATAGTACTTTGTCGATAATTTATTATCCTTCTTTGCTTGCTTGAGGGACATTTGTTTGTATGGTTGTAGCCATAAAAATACCCAATCTCCTACATCAAAACTTCTCTCGCTGCAATGTTGATCTGCTTGTTGTTTCATTCAATTTTGTGCCAAATTCAGGTTATCCTTTAAGAGTTGGAGAACTTCTTGCTGATGCTCAATGTGATCTTCCATTGCTTGAACCTTCAAATTTTCCCTTAAAGATGATGTGATGGATGGTGGATGATATCCATAAAGTGCCATAAATGGGGTCATTTTTGCTGTAGTATGGAAGGAAGTGTTATACCACCATTCAGCGAGAGGTAACCACTTGACCCATTGTGTTTGTTTATCGGATACAAAACAACGAAGATATCCTTCCAAACATTTATTTACTATCTCAGTTTGACCATCAGATTGAGGATGATAAGATGAGCTATGAGCTAATTGAGTACCCAAACAAGAAAATAACTTCGTCCAAAAATTTCCAGTAAAAATGGGATCTCCGTCGCTCACAATAACCCTTGGGCTTCCATGTAGCTTTTGAATTCTATCCATAAATGTAGTAGCAACTGTACTTGCTTTAAATGGATGAGATAATGCACAAAAGTGTGCATACTTGGTAAGTCTATCAACTACCACCATGATGACACTCTTTCCTTCAGACATAGGTAAACCTATGATAAAATCCATTGAAATCTCCTTCCAACGTTTACTTGGAATGGATAAAGGTTGTAGAAGTCCTGGGGTCTTAATTTTTTCCACTTTATTCTGCTGGCAAACCAAACATTCCGCCACAAACTTTTGAATATCAGATTTAAGGCCATCCCAAAAAAATTCTTTCTTCACCCTGTGGTAAGTTTTTAAAAATCCTGAGTGTCCTCCTAAAGGAGAAGTGTGCAATTCCAGAAGAATATTTTGTTTTAGTTGTGAATTCTTACAAAGATATAAGCGATCTTTGTACCATAAGGAATCATTTTTCCAACTAAATGTATCAGATGTACTAGGATCTTGCTGCAACTTTTGAATGAGTGTCCATACATCTTTGTCCTTCTTCCATTCATCTCTTGCTTCAGTTATCCAATCTGGGTGGATAATAGAAATGGCACAAAGCAATGCTTCCACCTCTTCATTCTTTCCTGAGAATGCGTCTACAAAAACATTAAGCTTTCCTTTTTTTAGATTATTTCAAAGTCATAACCCAACATCTTTGTGACCCATTTTTGTTGCTCTTCTCACGATAGTCTTTGTTCCAAAAAGTGTTTAAGACTATCATGATCATTTTTTACCTTGAAGTGTCTTCCCATTAGGTAAGTTTGCCATTTCTTTAGTGCATGCAGTATTGCTAAAATTTCCTTCTCATAAATAGGTTTCTGTAAATACTTTCCTTTGATTGGATGACTTTCAAAATAAATGGGTCTTCCTTCTTGCATTAAAACCACACCAATTCCATTTCCTGAGGCATCACATTCCACAATAAATGTTTTTGTGAAGTCTGGCATAGCTAAGACCGGTGCTAGGCACATTGCCTCTTTAAGACATTCAAAGGCCTTAGTTGCTTCAAGAGTCCATGAAAATGCATCTTTCTTCAATAATGTTGTTAGAGGTGCTGCTATTCTACCATAATTTTTAACAAACTTGCGATAATACCCTGTTAACCTGAGAAATCCTCGCAACTGCTTTATGGTTGTGGGGACTTTCCATTCCTTAATGGCTTTAATTTTGTTAGGGTCTACTTTAACACCCTCGTGAGATACAATATGACCCAGATATTCCACTTCTTGTACTCCAAAGAAACATTTGGATGTTTTTGCATATAATTGTTTCTCCTGCAATAGTTTGAGCACCCTGTCAACATGTTCAACATGGTCCTTCCAAGACCTGCTGTAGATTAGTATATCATCAAAAAATACTAGCACAAATTTTCTAAGGAAGGGTTTGAAAATGGAATTCATCAACCCTTGAAAATGTAGAAGGTGCATTGGTAAGGCCAAAAGGCATGACCAAAAATTCATAATGACCCTCATGAGTTCGAAATGCTGTTTTTGGAATATCTTCAGTCTTCATTCTAATTTGATGATATCCCGAACGAAGATCCAACTTGGTAAAATAAATTGCTCCATGTAATTCATCCAATAATTCATCAATCACAGGAATGGGAAATTTGTCTTTAATGGTGAGCTTATTGAGCTCCCTATAATCCTGACACATTCGCCATGATCCATCCTTCTTGTGTACCAATACTATAGGAGCAGAGAAAGAACTTTGACTAGGTTGAATTATACCCGCCTCTAACATTTCTGCAATCATACGTTCAATTTCGCTCTTTTGGACATAAGGATATCTATAAGGCCCGATGTTTGGAGGAACACTTCCCGGAATCAAATGAATAGCATGATCATGATCATGAATAGGTGGGAGTCCTTTGGGAGTTTCAAACACCTTGGAATGATTGTCCAAGACTTGTTGGAGATCTGCAGAAATAGATGATTTTGATGTCGGAACTTCTAGTGAGCATAATTGTGCAATTACGCCTCGTTGTTCTTTCTTTAGAATATTTGTCATGACATTAGAGCTTATTATCCTTCCCGGCTTCCCTTCAATACCCCGTAATTCGACTTCCTTTCCTTCTGAAAAAAATTTCAAGAAAAGTTCTTGAAAATTAAAAGCTACCGTCCCTAATGATTGTAACCATTGTACTCCTAGTACAACATCAGCACCTCCCATAGGAATGGAAAGCATTGGACTAGTCAATACATATTCCCCCATGGTTAGCTTGATATTATGGCATTTTCCAGAGCAACTTATAGTTCCTCCATTTGCAACCATCACTTGACATTCTGGTGCTGGGTATAGGAAACAATTCAATTCCTTGGCTACCTTACAATGAATAAAATTATGGGTGCTACCTGAATCAATCAACACTATTACCTTTTTCTTCTTGATATGTCCTTCTATCTTGAGAGTTCGAGGAGTGGTAATTCCTGCCAATGCATTACATGATATGGTGGGACTCATTTCTTCCTCTTCTAGGGCTGGTTCCTGGTGTATATCCTCTTCTTGTTCATTTTCTTCTTCCTCTTCACAATCTATGTAAAATAATTTCTTCTCAGCACACTTATGACCTTTAGTGTATTTGCTATCGCAACTGTAGCAAAGCCCTTTTGCTCTTTTTTCTTCCAATTGTTGTGGTGTCAACCTTGTAGGTTGTGGAAATCTAGGCGTAGCAACACTTCCTTGTTTATAGAATTGAGTGGTAGGCTTCCTTGTCGCCATAATTTTACATTCAACTTTTCTTGCCAACCTGAATGCCTTCTCCAATGAATCAGATTCCAAAACACGAACTTCATGTTGGATGTTATCCTTTAGAGTACCTATGAAGAGATCAATCCTGTGTTCCTCTGGAATATCAGTTACCCTTATATTCAATTTTTGGAAGTCCTCAATGTGCCGCCCCACTAAACCCTTTTGTTTGAGATTTATCAATTGGCTAAAGAAGGTGTTGCTCTTTGTATCCTCATAATGTGCTATCATTTCCTCCGTAAAAATTGACCAAGTGACAAATTTTTTACGGGAGCAAAGCCATCGATACCATACAAATGTATTTTGTTCTAAATGTAAAGTTGCAATGCGTACCTTTTGTGTGTTTTGCACATTATGGAGATCAAAATATTGCCCCATCTGTAGTATCCATGTTACAGGATCCTTTCCATCAAACTTCCTCATATCCATTTTTGGAATATGGTGGTTCTTCCCGCCAACATTAGAGTTTATGAAATCACGATTAACATTTATTTTGTTCTGATCATGAGGTTCTTCTACTATCTTTTCACCATTAGGAAACATTTCTTGTATCAACTTTGTCAAACCTTCGATGCCTATTTTTAGATCATTCTTCATGTTTTCCATCTTAGCTTCCATGCCAGCTTCCATGCCATCCATATTTGCTTCCACACCTTTCTTCAAAACTTCAATTTCATTTTTTGTTTCTCTTTGCGAGAGTGAAATTTGTTGCACTTGCTCTTGTAATTTTGATAGATCATGTTGCAATTCTTCATCTTCATGAGTCATAGTAGAGCCTTCTGAAGGCTTAATGGGTGTTCAATTATTTTTACAGGGCATATTTTAGAACCCAATACTAATATCTATTCTACAATATGCCCTTGGAATCAATTAAAATTGATTCTTCAAACAAGACTTATGCAATTCGGAAAAAAATACACACCTTTTTCTTGCTTTTGAGGAGCTCGATATTGACATTGGATTATGTCTATGATTGCAGCACTTCAATATTTGAATTTTGGTACCAACGTATCCCTCTGAATTATCTTTCGAATGCCACAAGTCTGACCTGATTTGGATTCTCCAAGAGAAATTTGTGTCCAATATCCCACAATGACCTAATTATGGACTGGTTCAGTAGAGCGAACTTGTACGACTCTCCATGTATCACTGTTTCGTCCTTTGTATCTGAAATTGATAGCAAAGAAACTACAGTCTATGTAATTGCGACCACCTTTTACAGCACTCCAATCCGATGCCCAGAGAGAGAGTTATTGAACTTTTCCCACGATCACCTCTTTGAGATGCAATTCAGGAGCCTGAAAAAGCACTACCTTTCACAGATCATATCTCCAACAATATTGTGAACCAAGCTCTGAAATTTTTTGATGAATTTCCTCAGGATTTTATCTTTGTACCATACAAATTTCAGATTCTGAACCTTCGTAGAATAAAAATTTATAGCGCAAATGCCACGATTACTTGTTTAGGAGCTTGAAAAAATACCTAACTTCCATAGATCATATCTCCGAAAATGATGTGAACCAAGCTCTGAAATTTTTAGACAATCTTCCTCAGTATTTTGGCTTCGCACCCTAAAAATTTTAGCTTCTGAAACTTCGTAGAAAACAATTTATAGTGAAAATTCCACGATGACCTGTTTGGAGCAGCAAAACCCTAGAATCCAAAGCTTTGATACCAAATGTTGTGTAACCAGCTCCAAAAATAGAAGAAAAGATATATCAACGCCTTATAAATAAGCCACTTCGAGGGGGAAACCTCCAATACATTACATAAATGAAAAAATCTTGGATGATCCAATTTACAAAACCTCCTTTCTATATATAGGAGTCCATGGGGCCATAATGTAATCATAGTGGGCCACAATGTAATCCTAGCCGACCTAACAATAATAATTTAAGGGCAGAATAATAATAAAATGGGGGTTACAAGGGTACAATAATAACAATAAGGGGGTTAAACTAACAACAATAACGGACTATACTAGTAATATAGGGACCTAACATAGTTTCACATCTATTCTTCTATTTTTTTCCCATTAAGTGACATATGTTTGTTTGATGTTTTGCCTATTAAGTGACATATGTCTGTTTGTTGTTTTGAGTTTGTCAAGGTGAGTAATTTCAGAAGAAATTTGCTGGTGACGTTTCATGAAGGAGGAATTGTGTTGTGTTTCGTGCTACAAAAAAATCATAGTCAAACAATGAGTCCTAATTCAAGTCAGAATTATCAAGATCAGGGAATGAGAAACCTAGCTCACCCAGTGGAAAAACATTGCTATCATTTTTTTTGGGATTGGCCTCGGGCTTTGCAGGGGCCTTTGATAGGCAGGATCTTAGAACTGAAGTTGGTGAGGAAACTAAAAATCCATCCTCGCCAAAGGACTCCGTGTTGTAGCCAAAAGAAATGCTCAACTCCACAAAGGAGAGGAAATCTCACCTGGAGTGTTTCTTAACTAACGTAGCTAAATTAGGGGAGCTCTGCCCTTTAATAACTGTAGCTCTGTATAATCAATTGGTAGCCATGGCTGTGTTATCATAGCTAGCTTCAATTCTCGCAGATGTGGAAGGAGCTCTCTTGTGTATGGTCCCTAAAGTGGTAGTGTCAAGGAAATTAGTTTCGACTACAGTACCTCTCACATTTCAGGAAGCATTATCATAGGCCCTAGCAGCATCTTCTATAATTTCAAATGTTCCTAACCAGAGATGGGCTACCTTATCATTTCCGTGGATCTCTGCAACCCATTTTCCCCATGGCCTCTACCTAACTCCCATTAAATTCTTCTTACTAGATTCAAACACATCATATTTCTTGTTGCATTTCTTATCACTCTTCTGAATATTCCTCAGAGCACACTTAAAAGAACTCTTGATCTCATTTTCTACAATAAATATGGCATAAGTAGGCTTTTCTTGGATCCTCTCCCTTCTCTTGTTGCTTTTGCTTCGTTTTCTCATGCATTGAAACTCTTCTCTTTCAACCTCTGAACACGAAGGTCACCCATCCAACAATTCAATATTAATTTCTTTTATATGTCACTTCACTCATCTAGAATACAAGGGCTTCCCACTGCTATCCTCATTTTCTTCTTCTAAGGACGAATCAGTAGCATCAGGGTCCGTGTATTATTATGAGGGTCTTCTGAGGATGAATCGCTAGCATTAGGATCATGTATTATCACATTATCCCAAAGTATCAAAGTGAGGAGAGTTTGTCTACTACCATGAGGAGGTTCATTAAGGTCCAATATGATACTCATAGGGTCTCTCATAAGATAGTCACTTAGGATTGTTATGTTTGTGCATGGACATATTAGTGCCCACCTGTATGATCATGATATTTACGTTGATGGAAAAATATTCGTGAAGGGCATCGATAAGGTCCTATTCCCACCAAAAGAAGCAACAAGCGCTATGTTAAGGGGAAAATATGAAAGAATAGTAGAAGGAGGTTGAGGAAACAAAGAATCCAAGTAAAGGTAAGCCATTCCAAGAATTGAACTTTAATTTTGTGCAATAAGAACTGTATTCAGAATCCAAAATTACCGCCAAAAAGGGAGGGGATGGCTTCCTAATTGATGAAATTTTCCTGTGTCCTCGTCTATAAATCCCAACATATGTGGTGTCCCCCACTAATATAATGGTTAATCAGTTCCAATTTGAGTATGATATTTTGGTTGGCCTTCCCCCTTCTCTATGGGATATGTTGTGTCGATGTACGTGAAATAGTTAAATAATCTTATATTGTGGTGACTTCAAGCAACTTCTATGACTGTGAAATATGCATGACACCCCCTTTTGGAAACCAATCCCACAACTATATTTTTTTTATTTTTTTTGGGTGTGTGTGTCCATTTATAAGGAATATAGTCTTCATGGATATCTAGGTTAAAAATACTCTTGTTTCGGCCTCAATTTTTTTGTTAATCAAGGTTTACTCCATTTGTAAGGAATCTAGTCTTCATGTACTTCCAGGTTAAAAACACTCTTGTACTCTATTTTATTTTGGCGTAAATTGGTTTCTTTTCTGGGTTTACTCTTATATATGTTTATAGTTCCTACTGCGGTTAATTTCTTAAGCATGCAATTTTTTGTTGCTCCCTCTGATCATCGACTCATTCCATCTATGGTTGGGATGCTTGCATTTTAAGATGTGTTTATATGTATTAAGAATTAGTATATAATGTAAATTCTTTAAGGACTACTAGATTAAGAAGACTTATCTACCCTATTCTATTTTGGCCCTAGGCGACTTTCTGATGCATGCTATTTTCTTTGTTTCTCCCTTATAACGTCTATGCATTCATCTATTGATGGGGAGCTTAAATTTTGGATTTTTGTGACGATATATGTGGTAGGAATTACTATGCATTCTTCATGGACTACCAGGCTAAGAAGACCCCTCCACTCTCTTCTCATTTAGTCACAATTTATTTCTCAATCATGGTTTAATAGTATGGTATTTTTTCAGTACCTACACATGCTAATTTCTGATACACATTGTTTATTACTTTCTACTTATATCATCAACTATTTTTGTCTATGGCTCAGAAGCATGCATTTGGATTGTGAGTGTGCATTTGTTTGGAAATGGTATTCGTTCCCATTGCAATGCAAATTGTAATCTTCATAGGTAACTGTGTTAAGAAGTTTGATACACAATATTATGATTTGGATTTCATTTAATCATATTGCATTTTTTATCTTTCTACTTAGCCAATCCCTTATCTTCAGTGATGCTTTGTACCCCCTTACAACGTTACTTCTGAGTTCATTCCATTTCTGGTTGGGAAGCCTATATTTTGTGTGTTTGCATGTGAGGAACTTGTATTTGATGTCGATCCCTACTACAATCCAATCATGACGTGATGTCATGTTAAGAAGACTAATATGCTCTGGTTTATCCATATTATGACATCCTTTATTTGTACTACTAGTACGCAATGATGTATTGTACTCAAATTAGAACATTAGGGCATTTTTTTTTTGCTGGGAAGCCCATGTTTTGGATTTTCATATTCAATAATGGAAATTCTCTATTGGTAATTTTTCAAGTTCACATACTTAATGTCTGTATATGCATGCATAAGTATGTTGTGTCCATTCATGATGCAACCAAATCCTCACTCACCAATATATCTACTGTTATCGGAACTAGAGTGGAAGTGGTGTAACTAGCCAGTCCGACCAGTTTGGGGGTCAAACGGGCTAGGTTTGAGGTTTGGAACTAGAAATTGTTGGTTTGGTACTGAACCAACATTTTTTCATTGAACTGGCCAGTTCAATCCAAATTTACCTAAGACATTCCAAATGTCATTTTTTTTTTCTTATATTTATTGAAAACAATAATATTCTAGTACGGTACCCTAAAATTCAAGCCTATAGATTGATCTATGCTAGTATTTTTTGGCCCTGATTTGGTTGCAGTTCAGACTTCACTCATACGATAGGTTCTACTGAGCCATCCCCCAATGCACAATAATTCTTTGTATCCCCTTAGAATATTATGTCATTTATGCTTATGGTATCGAACTCAATTATGAGTGATCTAGTTGAAACTTGGTCATGCTTAATCCATTGTAGAATTATGTCTACTTATATCTCTACGTCAACTTCAACAACTCAAAATTTTGAAGCGATTGCAAAAAACAATTTTTCATCATCATCAATCATTGAAAAATTGAACAACATCAAGTGATTCACATTGAAGACCAGATAGATGCTCATGTCTGGTGGTAAATCCAACTTGAATGCATTTTCTCTAGTTTTATTTATGATGGTGTATGAGATATATTTGAGTGTTTTGATATCCATGCCTCTCTCCTTAAATTTATTTATTGGTTTGATATTCCTACCCCTCTCCTTAATTTTCTCCTTTCGAGGAAACCCAAATTTTATCTCATGCCAAAAATTGGTGATATGCAAAGTGTTTATCATGCATGGAATTGTGTTTTTGTTGATTCTAATGCAAATATTCTCTATATTTAACATGAATATTCTTGATGTGGTCTATAAAACATTTCCCTGTGTGTAATGACCTCTTTCACCATTGTTTCCTTAGTTATATGACCCAAAATGGCTATTTGTATCTGCAAAAAAATATACCATGCATGCTTCAAAAGGTGAAGTTCATGTTGTGCTATGTAGTGTGCAATTGTACCCATTTTTAACCATACAACTCCAAATAAGTGAGATGAAAACATGCCACATGTGAAATAAATTTATAGTTGTGTTATGTAGTGTGTGATTATAACAATGTTGTACATATGGCATGTTGGAATACCATTTATTTTAAAGTTTTTGGTTAAAAATGTTTAACACTTGAACTATGTTGTGATTTTTTACCTTTGTTTGACCAATATTTGAAGGATGGAAGGGAATACTTCTCCTTAGTTTGGTATCCATCAATCCTCACTACACTTGTTAAAATTACCTCAGAAATATTTTCTATTGATATGAGATGATCAATGATGGTAGACCAAAGTGCATCCAAAACCTTTCCGAAAACCATTGTCTAGCTTTTTTTGTTGAATTTTTTTTGTTGCAAGTATTATCAATTATTTTATTGATCCATCCACAACTAGCTTCAGATAGTCATTGCCCTTACAAGTTGTGAACGAACCTAAAGGAAATTCATTGAAATTGACTCTCATGGTCTAGTTAGGATCGAAAGTAGAGTATACTTTCCCAATTTATGATTTGTTGGCTTTGAAATTATATGAAGGGAACCACTTCTTATGAACTTATTATCAACACTGTGAATCTTATTACTAGTTGTCATGGAAGGTAATGTGCTAACTTACTCTCTCTTCTTTTTCAACACTTTATCAAAATGAAAATAATTGGACCACTTAATGTGGTGTGAATTTTTGATCTTGATCAATGTTCAAAGGATTCGTGAGACTTATGGTTGCTACGAATGATGACCTCTTTTCTAGTCAAACAATGTCTACAATGATGTGTTGTTTGAAGCAATGTGTACATATCTTGGTCATATAATGTGTAACTAAGATAGCTTGGAAAAGTATTGGAGTGATGTGAAACTGATCTTAATGTTGCATCAATGACATACCCATGGAATTTTTACATGAATCTATGTTGATATCAAGGGCTTGTTGAATGCGAGGTAAGGAAATAATAGTAGGAATCAGAACTTGACACATGATCTCTTTCAACAATATTTGCTGTGCATTTCCCTAACAAAAATTGAATTGGTCATTTTAGTGCATTAAGAGGGTGCGTGACATGGGAAAAATTCACAAGAAACATCTTTACATAATTTTACATTTCCATGAATTTTTGTAGGTTGTGATGTTATTTAGTAGTCATTAGTTGGAAATAGCTCAAATCGTTTTTAGAGCAATGTTGAATCAATCTTGGTTCCTGAAAAATCTTATATGCACTAGTTTTGTATGCTTGAATGTATGTTGCTTTGTATTTATTAATTAATTTTCTATTCTTAATATTGATAACACTTTATCCAAGTGTTCCAAATGGTACTCCCAATTTTTACTAAAAACTAGTATGTCGTTCAAGTACACAATCAAAAAATAGTTAAGATACAATGTGAGCAATTTTCTCAATATCCTTGTGAGTGTCATAGGGGCACAAATTGTATTGAATTACTTCACCAACCATTGAACACTACAAGAAAAATACCCCCTAGCTGATGTTTACGAGGAACCCCTTATAAAAATACCCCAGACATATGTTTCTAGTGGAGGTTACTTGAGGAGGTTGGTGAGCAGAGGTTTTTGCGTATGTTTTTCATTCGGTGTGCTTATCATCCTAAACTGCACTGGTGCACTCAACAAGATAAATCACTGGTGTGCACAAAACATTGGCACACCAGACACCATGCACTCTGTACACACCCGCCTAGTGCATCTTATTACTGTAGATCACTGGTGCTTTACAACTCTTCCGCACCGGGGCATCATAAAACACCGTGCCAAAAAAGAAACCGCCTGGTGCGGTATTAAGAAACTGCATCGGTGCGCCTATAAAACCCCACACATCAAAATAGGGTTAACTAAAAAAAATTATGGCGAAGAAACTGCATTTTTCACTTTTCTTAGTGCTCCAAAGCTCTCAAGCACCAATGCAATTTATCCTTGTCTTCGGCGCCCTGACATTGATTCTCCCATTGCACCCATTGCATGCACTGCTGTTGTGCATTGCCCACCAATCTCCAGCTTTCATTTTGCAAAATGGTGGGAAAATTTTCTTTTGCAAATTCTACAGCCAATATGCCTCCTCGACGGCCAAATGTACATGTATTTTTCTTGGTTTTCCATAATTAAATTTTTTAGTGGATTATAATTTCAAATCACCTTAAAATTAACCATTTAAAAGAAAAAAAAATTTGTCGTGAAATGCGCTCGAGCTGTTCGGCTCGCACCGGTAAGCGATGCTACTTGTAAAATTTACAGGCCGCACTCCAACCAGTGCTAATGGTATTCGCACCGTTTTCGGGGCAGTAGCAAAAGGCACACCATGTTATTTTAAAATTTAAAAAAAGGGTGGTGCGATCATTTAGCGGCTGCACTTTTGACCATGTGGAATAGTAGCAACATGGTGCTTTGACTGAAATATCCACCCAGGGGTGAATATGCTTCTCAGCGCACTGCATACGACATTTCGACGGGGTCAACGGTGCGGCCTGGTAAAATACCACACCATTGACTATGTAATGAAGTCAAGAGGTCGGTGCACTAACCCAACTATACGCGTTGGGGCATAGATTTTAGTCAGCGCACTGCACTCCTGACACCATACATAGTCAACAGTGCTCAGAAAATTTTCAGGTGCACCACCTACGATGCATTGAATATCATCTGGGGCATTGCCACCAGTGTGCGACAAACAAAAGACGCACCAGAACCGTTGCATTATTGCTTTTTGTGGCACACTAACTATTTTTTTTTCTCCAAAAATCATTATATATGTATATTCCTAAATACACATGTCTCATTTAATAAAAACAAATTATTTAATATGTCAATCATTGAGAGAGAAGAGTGGGAACAACAGTAAGAACAAGTGGAGTAGTATGACATGCTTCGCCTGTGGGAGGCATGAGAGAGGGAGAGATATGCGTACCCTCGCCCTATTACAGCAGTTACCCAAGGGCTCCTAAGGCAGGTAGATCTCCTCAAGTTCTATGAGGAGGCTACTTCCCTAAACGGCCATGGTGTGTTTTTGAGACATCTTATACATAGGCTGAATGCCCACCGATAAGCTTTCTAGGTTGGTCCTAACCAGTGGTACACCCCCTTTGAGGAGGACATATATTTTATTATAGGGCTATCAAGGAGAGGGGTGGATTTTAACTCGTTCCCAGAGGTTCCAGCTGGCTATGTAGCAGGGAGTCAGTTAGTGTACTCCCAGATATACATTGTAGCAGATGTACTGCCTCCTTCAGATTTTCAGTTTACCGGAGGTCAGTTACGTATTGGTGCATTTGGTAGTGAGGAGGTGAGGTACCTCTCACTTTTGATTTTGATGATTTCACACAACATAATATGAATTTTTGTAACATAATAAATTCTATAAAATAATGCAAATAAAGTCATGTACTTTAGAATTATCGTTATTTCATTATGAACTTACATACAGAAAAAAGAACTTTTTACAGTACGCGATTTCTAGTGGAGGATCCTGGTTTTTCGTCCGATGTGTTAATCATCATAACCTACACCAGTGCGTCTTAGTACTGTAGTGCATCGGTGCTTCACAACTCTTCTACACCGGTATGTCATAAAACACTGCGCCAAAACATAAATCGTGGTCCTAGGAAACTGCACTGGTGCACCTATAAAACCCCGTGCACTGGAACAGGGTTAGATAAAACCTCACGCGAGTTAGGTATGTCATTGAAACATATTTTCTAAGAAGAAAAAAATATTATTTAAATTTCAGTATTGGAATAGTGAAGGGTTCGAATTTCGAGCAAGATTTTTTCTTAGGAGATGAGGGTTTGGAAAAACGAGAGTTTGAATTTTGGCTACGAATTTTTTAGCTGAGAAAATGAGTGATTCAAATAGAAAGACAGAAAAATATGCTTATAGGGATGCAGATAGGTATAGAGCTCGACAAAGTACAAAAGGAGAAAATATTTATCAAAAATATAAGAAGGGCAGTCGAGAAAGCTCGGTTGAGACCAGCAATAGGGTTAAGAGGCCTAGTCATGTGGGTAGGTATTTTATTTATCATGGAAAAGATCATTCGATTGAGGCCGATGATAGGGTTAAGAGGTCCCATGATGGAGAAAGGGAGAGCAGAGTTAATGGCAGAGAAATACTTGTCGACGCTTTGGCAACTAGCAAGGTGAAACGGTCCTTCGAAAGCAAGGAGTTTTATTCGCTAAGGGATGTCAGAGAGAGATCAATTGAGTCTCTTAAACGGGATAAGAGATCACATGAAGGTAATGATTCTCATTCTTACAAGGATGGCAGGGAAATATTGTCAGTAGAGAAATATCAATCGAGGCAGTCAATAAAGCCATGAGGCACCATGAAGGGAAGGATTCTCATTCCCTTAAGGACAAAAGAGAAAGATCAATTGACGTTGTTGATCGAGCAGGTAAGTCCTATAAAGGGAAAGATTCTCATTTATATAGGGCTTGTTTTCTTAGATGACCATGTTCACTTGCTCTCTCTAGAATGCGTTTAAAATCTGGGAGTATTGTCCGAGCTTCGGTTGGCTTACATAAACTTTAACCGGCAAAGCTCACATTGTATAAAATCACATCTTTGGCTTTCAATTGAACCTGAATGGAATATCTAACTTTTCTAAGTTGTGGTCGTATGGATAACGAGGAATATCACATGGAAGGTACCCAAAAATAAAAATGTTTTAAATTATAGGTGAATTAGCACTAATCAAGAACGAAATTCTAAACAAAATGCGAATGGGATACACTTAAGGATTCCCTGGTTCCATTTGTTATTGAAAATGATGCTCTCTCTGGATGAAACCAATAAAAAGTATTCTTGTATTATAAATGGAAATCTAGTGACCATTTCTATGGGAAGAAAAGCATAGATACCTATAGCTACCATATTTCCACCTGCAAATCGGTTTCCCATTTGGAAAGCTAATCTAATAGCCCATTTTGTAATGTCTTTCCTCTGCTCAATGCTATACTAATTTTCTATGAGAAACCATTGCCTCCACATGTAATAACTACATCGTCTAGTAAAAAATCGGTCTTCTTATGCTAACAAATGTAGAATGAAGGACTCGTCATTTCTCCCAAAACATTCAAGGTCAGTCTCTCGTAAAACAGACATTGTATAAATTTTGTTAAGATCAAGGTAGAAATCATAAAGGATAAAAGAGGAAATTGGATGCCAAGATGGAGGAGGAACTTACAAATGAGCAAGAAGATCATGGGTCAGCAAGTAAATCAGGTGGCACTCTTTCTTGTTGCAGGTTATGGAAAGGTTCAAGTTTCTTTTTATGAAAGAAGAAGAGGTGTAGTTTTGAAAAGAAATGGCCCAAATATTTTCACAGAAAATTTCACATTTCCAACATGTCTAATATTGGTGTACAAACGTAAAAGTAATTTCAGTGCCTTAACTGCAAACTAGTGCTAATGTACAGATAACCACAATGGTGCTTTTTAGTTACTGCACACCAGTGCGTTTTAGGCACTACACACCAGTGTCATGTTACCAATGGACGTACCAATGCAGTCCGATTTACTGACGCACCGGAACAAATAGCCGCAAATAAAAAAAAGTGTAACTCTATTTTCTTTAAGTGAAAGAAAGGCAGAAAATTGAAAAATGGGTGGCAAAATATTTTTGAAAATCTAATTTCATAAAACAATTCTTTAATACTAAACGCTTTTCATTATTTCACTATTTTTGCTAAAATTTTTAGCTAGAGATTTACAGGAGACATACTTGGAGAAAGAAAGCACAAGAGCATTGTGGATCAGCGAAATACGTTCGAAAAAAAGTATTCAGACAATCAAAATCCAAACCTCTGGTGATTCAAACCCTGTAGCATAGAATTTCAAATGATCTCGTGATTAAATTTGATTATTTTTTTTTACTTTTTCTACAGTTTTTTTATGAAGTAAGAAAAAAATTTCAATTTTTTTTTCATTTTTAGAAACAAAAATAAATAAATCCATTTTTACCCTAAAACCTTCAATTTTTTGTTTCTGCTCTTTCTTTTCCCTGTTTCTGTGATTTCAGAGTTAGGGCTTTTCATTTTATATTGACATCTAACCCACAGGATGACTTGCATAGTCAAATTCCAATCCATGTTGACCCTTGCATGAATTCTTGAAAAATATGGATTTTTTTTTATTGGTGCACCCTGCATAACCCAGTGCACCGGTGCGTTGTATTCTATAATGCATCGGGCAAGTACTGTGTAATAAAAAATTTAAAAACATTTTTTTTTAATCAGTGCACCATATCTAAAACAGGGCACTGGTGCACTATGTTACAAGGAGAGAACCGTATAGTCTATTATACTGTTTGTGCAGTGTGTTTATAATACCCCCACGCACCAACGTCGGTGCATACAACATGAAAGGCGCACAGGTTTCTTGAGATTTATTTTTTTCCTGAAAAGTTGACAATTTATTTATAAACATATTAATGAATGATATGGTACATGTTTCAGATTGATAAAAAAATAACTGACAAGAGATCAAGTAACAAAAATAATGATAACACATCAAGAAAAGCAAAAAAGGCAAGTTCTTTGTAAATTCTTTACAAAAAATACTATTTTTGAACTATATGTAAGTTTAAATAACATGTATTGTTTACTGTGTATCATGCAGAGCCACAAAATGATGAAGCTGGATAAGATTATTTCTGATCTAGGACCAGAAGAATGTAAAAGCTTGATGGAAAAATTGCAAAAGGATGAATTAGGTGAATGAAAAAATACTATCGATCCAATATGAGTCTCTTTTTTTAATTTGCATTAATAATATACTTAAAATTATTAGATAAAATGTGTCAAACAGTCTATTAATTCACATATATTTAATGTTCTACAGGGACCAACAACTCAGAAAAAGAATGTTGTTATAAGAAACTAAAAAAATAGAACATGAAAATGAAAATGAATTGCTCCTTAGCTCATCTGGAGTGGTGCTGGAGGTTAACAAAAGGGGGAAAAACTTTTACAAAAGTTTGAGGGATCTAGTGGAACAAATGTATAGACGTTCTTTCCACTTACAATACAAAAGCCAATCCAATGATTCCAAGAACCAAATTTTATCTAAACTACAGGAAGAGTTTCTAGAGAGTTGGTCAGTGAGACATGTCATACTTTTAATATCAAAACATACAACAACAAAAAATAAGGAATGAAAAAGTAATATTCCTTTAAATTTTTTTCTAGATTTATTTATAAATATCACTTTTGTTATATTTAATTTTCATATATCAATATAAAAATTAAATAGTTTATTGTCATGTTACATTTTCAGGAAGATTATGAAAATCTCATAAGATCAACGAGCTGATATCAGAAATATGCCAATAGGAAGTTCCAAAAAGGTGTACAAAGAGATGGTCAAAGAAATGGACAAAATTGCATCATAGGAGGAGCCATCTCAACAACAACGTGCTTCAAATGTAATATGTAATAATTGAATTTTTCGATCATTAGGTACAATAAATAAAAAATTTAGCATTAAATATTAGTTTTCAAGTATTTTCTTGCATAAAAGAAAAGAAAATGGAACCCATTCAGCACATAAAACATGACAACAAGGAAGAAAAGGGTTGATAACTAAGTTTGTGAGTAATTGTTACTTCCTTACAACAACTTAACCAGATTTCATTTTTTTGTTTTTTAAGTTGTTTTACAGAAATCATCATTGAATGTCTTCAAACAGGTGCTAACATACAAAGAAGAACCATTAGACAAATTGATTAAAATTGGGTTGAATATAGGTTGTGAGTATATGTTGGCATATCATAAATTAATTGTGGAATTTGTAAGCATCTATCGATCTTGTTTTACTTATCTTCGTCTGTAATTAATATAAGAAAAAAGTCTTTTATATTAAATATATGATTTGCTATGGGGTATAAAACTTACAGGAGACAAAGTATGGAACTGCGCCAACAGATGAAATTTTGAAAGATGGTATGGTACATGGTTTTGAAAGAATGTGTATATTTTATGAGTCAATTGTTGCTATGGTACATCATTTTTCTTTTCGATTTACATTGATGTATATTATTTAATATTGAAATTTTCATTATTATCACTAATGTATATACACTCATTTCAGTTTATTTTTATGTTTGTAGATGGAAGGTGAAGAAGGAGAAAACACTCAACACTGTGAACAAAACATTCCGAAAAATAACCCAAGTAATGGAAGTAGCTCTAGTAGTGACAACATATCTAGCGAATAATGATGATCACTATGTTTGGATATCAAAGAAAGGCGTTGTATTTTTTGAAATATTTGTTTGTGAAATCAAACATTTTGTTTTAATGTAATGGACATAGTGTCCCAATTGAAAGAAAAAGGGATACCAATAACTGTCCCATTTTGTATAACAAAGACTCTCATATATGTGTGTGTGTGTGTGTGTGTGTGTGTGTTTTAATTTATTCTATTGCATTCTCCATTGTCGCTATTGCATTCTCCATTGTCATTCTTATATGCACTAATAAAAAATTAATCCATATGAATATTGTTATAAGATATATATGTGTCAACTTTTAATGAATAATGAATTTTTAAAAATCACAATAATTATGATATGATATAACAAATTAATCCAAAAATCACATTCAAATGCATTAATAAAAATTTAATTAATATGAATATTGTTATAAGATGTGTTGACTCTTGATGAATAATGAATTTAGAAAATTCACAATAATTTCACTGTCACAGGTTGATGTTTCTAAAAAATACAAAATGAACACCAGTGCGTGTCAGTTACTGTACACCGATGCAATTAAAAATCTCCGTGCATTTTGTGTGATACTACGCACTGGTGCATTTATGTGATACTACGCATCAGTGCATTTTTACGATATATCGACACCACAAAAATACCAATACCAAATATAAATATTGGTTCATTTTTCTGATACAGAGCACCGATGCGTTTCTATAATTCTACGTACCGGTGCGTTAAGACGACCTATGGGTACTGCACAAATCCTAAAACCAATTGGTATGGCCTCATGCATTGTATCACCAACACTGCGCTTGGTGTGGTTTTATAACTTGATGGTGCGGTGAAAGAACCTTCAACTGCCCCAGGGCCACCGTCTAGATCACACACACCGGTGCATTGAAACCTTAGTAGCGCACTGATGAAAAAAAATCCGTAATATCCTCCAGTCGCCGATTTTTTTTAGTTATGTATAATTTTCGTTAAAATCTCCACCAAAACCTCCGTAACCATAAACAGATGTTGTAGACAATGTTTTTTTGACAATTTTGGCCAATTTTATAACACTAAAAACCTCCTTTATAACCTCTGCTATAGGGTATTTTCCTTGTAGTGGAATAAATATTTGTCATGGCTCAAAAGATTTTTTTCATAAATCATCGAGCTTGATACAGATTTAGATGTACCCAAACTTTAGGTTAAGCTTAGTAATATAATTACCTTCATGAATGTAATCGATTAGGTTCTTGGTGCATGAAAATGAATACCATTTCTTGATGGTGTTTCTATTCAAAAGAGAATAATAAATTTTCTATGTGTCATCCTTCTTTGGAAACAAAAATTGATAGATCCACAAAGAAATGAGTTGGTTCACATTTGGACATTATTTATTAAGTCATGTATCTACCTCTTGATCTCCTAGTTTTCCAACAAAAAATCCATGCACAGTGACTCATTCAATAGAAGAAAAACTTATTCCAACTCATTGATGTGTTGGACTGCATGGCTTGGAGGCATCCTATGCAGTTACCATAACAACCTGAAATAGTGCTACAATAACTTTTCCAACTTTTGTTGTTCTTCTAACTTCTCATATGTGTTGTATATGCATGCAACAAGGCCTTGGGGTATTTTTTTTGGTTTACCACTAGATAGTGGAACTATCCTAAGCTCACAAGGCTATTAAAGAAAATTGTATTGAAGAGTTTTATTAGCCTCTAGCCTATAGTGGTTGAATTAACACCAAGGGAGTTAGATAGTTTTTGTGTGGTCATTGAGTATTTTTGGCATTATTTTCCTAGTCTTTATTTAGGCATTGATGATAGACTATATCAATCCAAAAGATATGTATAGTTGAATTATCATATCACAGACATCGAATGAAACACCATTAAACTCCACTTCATACACATTATCTATCGAAATGGGAAACTTCATCCAATTTTACATGCAAATTCATCAAGTCCTTGTTCTTGCTAAGAAAAGCCAAGGGGTAGGGTTAAGTATGCATGATTGGAGGTAAAATATGCTTCTTCATCACTCCATTGTCAAACACTGAAGTCACAAGATCATTCACGAGTTGGATATTAATGGATAATAGTTTCCGACTCTTTGTGTAACTAGGATGTATGATTTCCATCAAAGAGATGAAATACATAACATTGCTAGTTATCGATATCGATTTCACTCCTTATTCTCTCATGATCGACATTTGATGCTTCTCTAGAATGTAGTGTCCAACATCCATCTTTGGAATGTCCTTTTCACTTATCGATAGTTATAAAAGGGAAAATTTTCCTTCCCTAATGTGGTGTTGTTATTTTGTTAAAAAATGTTGTTGAATGGCTTTATGGTCATACCATATTTTGCAATGGTTATCTTTACTTAATTGGAATTATTGCCAACAACATTATTAACCTTCCTCCAATTGTTTGTGGCCTCTGCTAACCTATCTTTTTGACAGGCATATGCAAGAGTGAAAATTTCGAGAATCTAAAAATGCATATAAATTGGTGCAATTAGTCCACCAATGACCTTGGTTGCTAGTTTTTCTTTCTGTTCCATCATATTTTGCTACATTGTATAGTGGTTTGGAATTTACTATTTGGTTGGACCTGTATTTCCTCTATTGGTGTTGTGCCATATGATAATAAAAAAGATTAATTTATTCTTGGTGGTGTGATGTTTAATTTAATCCATGTCATGGTTTAGGCAGCATTGAGGGTTACTATGTGATCACGTAAATTCTCACATAGAAAATATTCTTTGTGAACATTGCATGAATAACTTTTCAAAGGAAAATTTAAAGTTTCACGCATGAATTATTGTACTTCATAAAAGGAATCCAACTAGCACATACAATTTTCCAATTGAAAGAAATCCATTTCATCATTGTGGGATGAAATATCCACCTTCGTTCCAACTTTGAGAGAGGAAACCAGATTCATTAGCGGGCCTCATCCAATACTACTTGGTTTTTAGTTTGGAATTACTTATAAATAGTTTCTAGTGGATAAAAGGCTGTAAATTTTGAACATGTGATGTTAAATTCTATAGAAAAATGGTGATATTAGTTATTGTTTAGTCCATATAGTCAATATTCATATTCATATTGGGAAAAATTGGCTTTGACTTTTGATTAGTTCAATGCGACTACATTTCATCCTCCGTTTACTTCGTTCTTTGAGAATGAATTTTTTCCATATATTATATATAATTTTTAGCGACTTCTTGCAAAACAATTCTCTAATAACAATTTGATTCCAATTGCATGCTACCAGAAGTTGCACATCCACAATAATTATAATCAATAAATATTATATACATAGTCCCTAAAAAGTGGCGCAACAATTACTTAAGCAATACAAATAAACAAAATTATTTCAAGAAATGACATGATAAATTGGGCAATGGCTCAACTAGTAATTCTCATTTAAAGAATAATCTTGTACAACATTATATGAAAAAAATGAAGCTTTAAATCACCACTAACTATCCCATATCCTACTAACTATATGAATCCAACTTAACCGTTTTAATATTAGAAAATGTGGTATAAATAATATAACCCAAGAGAAGGTGAAATATTTCATGCCCCTTCTATTCATATCCAATAGAACATTATTGTACAAATGTTGGGAATATGAAGACACATAGAAGAAGATGATGATCGTTAGTTATTTTTGGGTTTCCATGTGTAACCATAAGTTGAGATACTTGTCCACTTCAGTCTCCCTATTGTGAATTGAATTGGGTGTGACTAAGATGAAAGGCCCATGAAAAAGTAGTGCAACAAACTACAATGGAAGCTAAATTCTGAATAGTGCAAGCAAGTTGCATTGTGCAGTGCTCAAAATCTCAAGTTTAAGCACGTTTATAATGCATTTCTCGATTGTGATTTTGATACATACCAAAATTGTGTGCATGAAATTTGAGATACTTTTCTATTTTTAATTCACTAGCATGATTCCTTAAACCATGGATTTAGTGAATCTATGAATCCATCCAAGGTCAACTTTATTTTTATTTTTCATGGGTTTTGTCATAGTTAAGAGTTACTCATACTGTAGGTTTCTACTTTTGTGAATTCTTGATGTGCAATGATTATTTTTACTTCTTTACAACATTAGTTCATTTATTTTCTGGGTGGGATGATTGGATTATTCATTTTCAATATGGATAAGTTTATATCTGCAATTTGGAAATTTCATATGCCTCTCATTGTGTAGATGGTCTAGCTAATTATGCAATTTGGATACTATAATAATTTACTCATATGAAATTAGTGAAATATGATTTATCATTTTTCTTCAGCACTAAAGTCATAAAACTTCCATAAATTTGAAATATCGAAACTTTTGTAGAGAAATATCAAGTCTATTATGAGTTTTTTCATTTCATTTTTTGCAAAGTTCTAGGAGCGGAAGTGAATTGCTTGAATTCAACTCAACTTTTTTTTATTGGATTTTTATCCTTAGAAGGTTTTAGTGTAGGTTTGGATGATTTGGTTATTTCTCACTATGTTTCTCGAAGAAAGATATTTACGAAAGAGTTAGGAAATGAACTTACTAAAATTTCTAGACTTATGAATGTAAGGGGAGGAAGATATGATAACACCATCATTTCCCAATTGGAGAAGCATCTACTTGGAGTGAAGGAAAATGTTACCAAGCCTATTTCTTTTTCAAGGTCCTTTTTTATGATGGTTGACAGTGGAAATGAAAGATCTGCTAAGAAAGTGTTTCAATAGCTTGATTTCCTAGGGCTTCAAATGTTTCAAGGGAGGAAAACATTTCCTAGAGATTGGCTTAAAAAAATTTCCATGATAAGGATTTTGTTTTTATTAATGGTCCTCCAAGTGTCCACAAACATTCATTACAACCATTAAAATCATACGTAGATTTAGGCTGTATAGTGATTAATAACCATCTCTTATGTTGGCCACCTGGTGCAGATTTTGATGGGGATTGCATTCATATTCTTTTATCCCCGATATTTAGAATATTAAAATAATATTTCTCATCTTTTAAGTGTGGATCAACAAATTTTTAGTTCCCATTTTGGAGAGGCAAACATAGCACTGAGTGTTGATACTTGATACATTGTTGGCTGATAATATTTTCTCCATCAAATCTATGCTAGGTAAAACCACACTGAACTGGATATCAATATGGACTTATGGAAACTTTCCTGAACCAAAAGTCACTAAAGTGCATGATGGAGGGCCATTTTGGAAAACTAGGAAACTTCTTCATATGGATTTACCTCTGGAATTGAATTGTGAGGAGAATGGGATTCTCATAAGCAATAGTGAAATTATATTATTCAATGGTGATAAAACACAATTTCTGAGTTTTATTTCTCAAATTTTTAATGCAATTGTTAAGTGTGAAGGCCCATGAGTGGTAGTGAAGTTATTAAATTATGTTGAATGTTTTTTGATTGAATTTTTATCCTTATATTGTTTTAGTGCATGTGTGGATGATTTGGCTCTTTCTCATATTGTGTTTCTCGGAGAAATATATTTACGGATGACCTAGGAAATGAACTTACTAAAATTTCTATGCTCATGAAGCATGTGAGGGGAGGAAGATATGATAATGGCATCATTTCCCAAGTGGAGAGTGTAGGAAAATTTTACCAAGGATATTTATTTTAAGTTCCTATTTTCTGATGGTTGACAGTGGAAATGAAATATCTCCTAAGAAATTGGTTCAACAACATGGATTCTTAGGGCTTCCAATGTTTCAAGGGAGGAAAACTTTTCCTAGAGATTGGATTAAAAATATTTCCATGATAAGGATTTTGTTTTGATTAATTTTCCTCCAAGTGTCCACAAACATTCATTACATGCATTAAAATAATACGTACATCTAGGCTCTACAATGATTATTAACCCTCTCATATGTTGGCCACTGGGTGAATATTTGGATGGGGATTACATTCATGTCCATTGTCCCCAATATTAAGAACCTTAAGATGAGATTTATCAAATTCTAAGTGTGTATCAACAAACATTTATTTCCCATTTTGGAGAGGAAAAAATATCACTGAGTGTTGATACTTGATACATTGTTGGCTGCCAAGATTTTAACCATCAAATCTATGTTGGATAAAACCACATTGAATCAACTATCAATGTGGAATTATGGAACCTTACATGAACCAGCAGTCACTAAAATGCATGATGGAGGGCCATTTTGGACATATAACCAACTTCAGATGGATTTACCTATGGAATTTAACTCTAAGGAGAATGTGATTCTCATAAGCAATAGTGAAATACTCTTATTTAATGGTGATAAATTATAAAACACATTTTTTGAGTTTTCTAACTCAAATTTTTAATACTATTGTTAAGTGAAAATGTCTAGGAGCAGAAGTGAAGTGCTTGAATTCAATTCAAAATTTTTGGATTGGACTTTTATCCTTAGTTGGTTTTAGTGCAGGTTTGGATGATTTGGTTCTTTCTCACTATGTTTCTCGAAGAAATATATTTACAGAAGAGCTAGCAAATGAACTTACTGAAATTTCTAGGCTTATGAATCATGTGAGGGGAGGAATATATGATAGTGCCATAATTTCCAAGGTGGAGAATCATCTACTTGGAGTGCGGGAAAATGTTACCAAGGTTATTTATTCTTCAAGTTCATTTTTTTCTGATGCTTGACAGTGGAAATGAAATATCTGCTTAGAAAGTGGTTCAACATCTTGGCTTCTTAGGGCTTAAAATGTTTCAAGGGAGGAAACCTTTCCCTAGAGATTGGCTTAAAAATATTTCCATAATAAATATTTTGTCTTTATTAATGGTCCTCCAAGTTTGCAAAAACATTCATTATATGAATTAATATCATAAGTACATCTGGTATCTATAGTGATGATTAACCCTCTCATATGGTGGCCACTTTTTGTAGATTCTGATGGGGATTGCATTCATGTTTTTTATCCCCAATATTTAGAATCTTAAGCTAATATTTCTCAGCGTCTAAGTGTGGATAAAAAAATGTCTAGTTCACATTTTGTAGAGGAAAACATAGCACTGAGTGTTGATACTTGATACATTGTTAGCTGCCAAGCTTTTATCCATCAAATATATGCTGGATAAAACCACATTGAATCATCTATAAATGGTGACTTATTGAACCTCTCTTGAACCAGAAGTCACTAAAGTACATGAAGGACTACCATTTTTGAAATCTAACCAACTTCTTCAGATGGATTTACCTGTGGAATAGAAGTGCAAGGAGAATGGGCTTCTCATAAGAAATAGTGAAATACTATTATTCCATGGTGACAAAAGAAATATTTTGATTTTTCTGAATCAATTTTTTATTTCTATGGGTAAGTGAAAAGATCCAGGAGCAATAGTGAAGTGCTTGAATTCAACTGGAAGTTTTTTAATTGAATTTCTATCCTTATATGGTTTTAGTCCAGGTTTGTATGATTTGGTTCTTTCTCATTGTGTTTCTCAGAGAAATATATGTACAGAAGAGCTAGGAAATGAACTTAATAAATTTTCTAGGCTTATGAAGCATGTGAGAAGAGGAAGATATGATAATGGAATCATTTCACAAGTGGAGAAGAATCCACTTGGAGCGTAGGAAAAGTTTACCAAGGATATTTATTCTTCCATTTCCTTCTTTCTCATGGTTGTCAGTGGAAATCCAAGATCTACAAAGAAAGTGGTTCAACATCTTGGCTTCTTAGGGCTTCAAATGTTTCAAGGGAGGAGAATTTTTCCTAAAGATGGCCTTAAAAATATTTCTTCACATCTTCCATTCAATGGTTCTCCTCCTTTGGATCCACATAAGAAAGATGATTCACTTGAAGTTTGTGGACTCATTAAATCATCCTATGTTTTTTGATTAAATCCCTACGAGACATTTATTCATTATATCTCTTCTAGAGAAGGTATTTTCTATCAGAAAATGAGAATGAAAGAACCACAAACACATTTTAAGAATATAATGGAATTTATACTTGATCTGATCATCTGTTATGATGGGATGGTCAGAGATATTTGTGGAAAATGTCCCCTTCAATTTGAATATTGGAACATAAAGTCTTTAGTAGCATGTAATTCCTCAAACAAGAGGAAGTATAGGAGTATCTTGTATCATTCATCTCCAGTAGAACACGTAGGGATTATGGATTTTACATCAATTGCATACTCGACTTACAAAGAAACTTTTGATTCCTCTCAAAAAAATATTTCCCCTTGGGACATCCTAAAGGTAGTTGAGATCATCTTCCTTTTTTGTCATTAATGTTCTATTTCAGTATGATTTCATTTTTTAATGTGGGAGGGATGAATTTGAGCAAGTGACAACAAGAAACGTTAATGAGTAGATATAATTCTACCTTATAACTAAATTATTTACAGGTAATTCTTCACATGAGAAGTTGTTGTGTTGTTGAAACACTTTTTGATGAGAAAGATACAAGAATTCAGTAGTCTTTGAAGAGGATTCCTTTGAAATATTTTTCTCTACAAATGGATGTTTAGTAAAAGGATCTCTATGTTGCACCCTTTGTTTCAGTTTTGTTACATATAATCATAAAGGTATCTTACTCTCTAGGTTAATCATCTAACCAATCTTATTCATAATGAGTTTTTGTATGTGAAGGTTGACCCTGATAAAATTTTGTGAATGTTAAATGAACTATTTGTTGACATACTGCCCTATTGGTATCTACTATCTAATTTTCTAGACTTGAGAGACAAAATATTATTACATATGACTATCTGAAAGAAAAAAAAAGTAGCATATTTCTTAGGCTCTAGAGCTTTTATAACTTTAATTGATTACAAAGGGAGACAAGGCACCAAGAATATAAAAGGGGAATTTCAAGGCTCTAATAATTTAGCACAATAATAGTAATAAAGTGTTGGGAAAGAACCAAGGAAAGAAACATAGACTCAAATATTTTAAGTAAATTCTTTCCCATCAGTGCCAAAATCAACCATCCAACACATAATTGATTGGTAGTGTATTAACATTGTTATTCACAATACAATTTTTCATGTGTTTTTTCTTTGTTTTTATCTTGACTATAAAAAATTATGTAGGGTACACTGTGAATTAGAGATCCTCAATATTTAGTCTGGTGTTTTCTACCAGGTTTTCTAAAAATGGATTTAGAACCAAGGTAGATTGTCCACGGAAATTATCCAACATACCTGGACCCTACTAGCTTTTCCCTCAAAGAAATATAATTTGTCATTACTGTAAATGTCTACATATCCTTAATTTTTCTACCCAAGTTGTCTTATATTTTCTTAGTTCCCTTGAAAATGCATTGACATTTGGCTTTGCAAGGCCTATTTCTCCTTTACGTATCAACTTTTCATTCCATGAATTCCTGCTTCAGAAATGGAAATATACATAAATAGAAATAGCCTATAGGTTCTCTCTTGTAAGACTTGAGTCTTCGATATTTCCTTAGGCCTCACATTGCAATAGTGTAGTATTGAATATGGGAAGTGAACACAAAAAAATAGATTGAAAGTTCAATGCTTTGCATGCAAGTAGAGTTATTTTCTTCGATAGCCTATA
Source organism: Pinus albicaulis (assembly GCA_034641835.2). Classification (NCBI taxonomy): domain Eukaryota; kingdom Viridiplantae; phylum Streptophyta; class Pinopsida; order Pinales; family Pinaceae; genus Pinus; species Pinus albicaulis. The sequence goes on along the minus strand of CM076579.1, from coordinate 1,253,041,782 downwards.
AGATTGTCTACTGGAAGGTATTCATTCCATTTTATTTTCATGTTAAGGTTATGCTAGGTATTCTTTCAATAAGTAGTGTCATTTTTCCAAATACGATTCCAAATTTTAAATTTCAGTTTTGTTGTTATTTCTCCTCCTCTCGATTGATATGATGAAAAAGTTTGACTAAAAGGAGGAGGTCATGGATTCTTTCACCAAAATCTGAATTTTTTGATTTATTTGGTTCTCCTTTCCTACTGAATTTATATGACTAATGAGGAGTCTCCAAAAAAAAATGCATTTGTAAAGTTTAATCCTTTTAATAACACCATTTATAGGCCTATGATAAGGCCCCTAAAATATGCATTGTTGTTTGTGGATGAACCTAGAACAACATGAAAAATGATTGGGAAGGATAACTTAAGAGCTTTCGATTCTCTAGCCAAACCATTACTTGGTGTTGTATATATTCCATAGTCATAAGTCATTTATACTTTAGGAATCACTGATTCATTGTCTAGGATTTATTTGTACAGAAAATTCGTGGGGGGGGGATTATTTTTTATTTTTTAAGAAATATTGTATGCTAATATAGACCCACCAAATAACATAGCTAGGAACGAGTTCCACCCAATTATTATGAAATATTTCCCTTATAGATTAAAGAGATAATTTTTTTACCATAATGAAATAAATTGATTGAAAATACCAATCCTAAGTGAAGGAAGTACCGCTACATCCCAAGTCTTCCCATACTAACCTCAATAGTTGTTTAACAATGCTATAATAGATGAAGAAACCATCAATTGAGTCCTCCTCTGCTTCTAGGAATAGGACATATCTGGATGGGCTGATGAATCATGAAACCTTTCTTCTTTAAGTTTATCATTGCTAAGATATTTATCTTCTTTACAAGCTATAAAATATATTGGCCATTTTAACTGTTGATGGCATCCAAGGGTAGTATTAGAGTCAAATATTCAGTTACAAGTAACGTTCTTTTTATCGTATAACTTCTTTCCTTGTTAATGGGAGAAAAATTTGGTATGATTCTTTCCCATTAAGTTCTCTTTTTTAAGAGTTAGAGAACTTTTTTTTTATGCTTGATGTGATCTTCCACTGTTTGAACATTAGAATTTTCTCTTAAAGATGATGTGATGGGCGATGGATGATATCCATGAAGTGCCATAAATGGGTTCATTTTTGCTACAGAATGGAAGGAAGTGTTATACCACCATTCAGGCAGAGGTAACCACTTGACCCATTATGTTTGTTTATCAGATACAAAACAAAGAAGATATCCTTCCAAATATTTTTTCACTATCTTAGTTTACCCATCAGACTGAGGATGATAAGATGAGCTATGAGCTAGCTGAGTACCCAAACAAGAAAATAATTCCGTCCAAACATTTCCAGTAAAAGTGGGATCTATGTTGCTTATAATAATATTTGGGTTTCCATGTAGTGTTTGAATCGTTTCCATAAATGCAGTAGCAACTGTACTTTCTTTAAATGGATGAGATAATGCACAAAGTATGCATACTTGTTAATTATATCAACTACCACCATGATGACACTCTTTCCTTTGGACTTAGGTGAACCTATGATAAAATCCATTGAAATATCCTCCCAACGTTGACTTGGAATGGATAAAGGTTGTAGAAGACCCAGGGTCTTAATTGTCTCAAATTTATTTTACTGGCAAGCCAAACATTCCACCACAAACTTTTGAATATCAAATTTAAGGCCACCCCAAAAAATTATTTCTTCACCCTGTGGTAAGTTTTAAAAAATCCTGAGTGTCCTCCTAAGGGAGAAGTTTGCAATTACAAAAGAATATTTTGTTTTAGTTGGGAATTCTTACAAATATATAAGCGATCTGGTGTATCATAAGGAATCATTTTTCCAACTAAATGTATCAGATGCACTAGGATATTTCTACAAATTTTGAATGAGTTTCCAAACTTCTTCGTCCTTCTTCCATTCATCCCTTTCTTTAGTTATCCAAATTGGTTGGATAATAGAAATGGCACAAATAAATGCTTCCACCTCTTCATCCTTTCTTGAGATTGCATCTACAACAACATTTAGCTTCCCTTTTTTATAGATGATTTCGAATTCATAAACCAACATCTTTGTGACCCATTTTTGTTTCTCTTCTGAAGATAGTTTTTGTAACAAAGAGTATTTAAGACTATCATGATAAATTTTATCTTGAAGTGTCTTCTCATTAGATAAGGTCACCATTTATTTGGTGCATTTAGTATTTCCAACATTTCCTTCTCATCAATATCTTTCTGTAAATAATTTCCTTTGATTGGATGGCTTTCAAAATTAATGGGTCTTCCTTCTTGCATTAAAACAACACCAAATTTATTTCCTGAGGCGTCACATTCCAAAATAAAGGTTTTTTTGAAGTCTGGAATAAGTAAGACCGGTGCTAGGCACATCACCTCTTTAAGATGTTCAAAGGTATTAGTTGCTTCAGGATTCCATGAAAATGCATATTTCTTCAATAATGTTGTTAGAGGTGCTGCTATTCTCCCATAATTCTGAAAAAACTTGCGATAATACCCTGTTAACCCGACAAATCCTCGCAACTAATTTATGGTTGTGTGGACTTTCAATTCCTCAGTGGAGTTAATTTTGTTAGGGTCTACCTTAACACCCTCGTGAGATACAATATGACCTAGATATTCCACCTCTTCTACTCCAAAGAAACATTTGGATGTTTTTCCATATAATTGTTTCTCCTCCAATAGTTTGAGCACCCTATCAACATGTTGAACATGATTCTTCCAAGACCCATGGTAGATTAGTATATCATCAAAAAATACTAAGACAAATTTTCTAAGGAAGGGTTTGAAAATGGAATTCATCAACCCTTTAAATGTATAAGGTGCATTGGTAAGGCCAAAAGGCATGAACAAAAATTAGTAATGACCCTCATGTGTTAAAAATTTTGTTTTTGGAATATCTTCAGTCTTCATTCTAATTTGATGACATCCTGAATGATGATCCAACTTGGTAAAATAAATTTCTCCACATAATTCATGCAATAATTCATCACACATGAATGGGAAATTTATCTTTAATAGTGAGTTTATTGAGCTCCCTATAATTCAGACACATGCACCATGATCCATCCTTCTTGTGCACCAATACTACAGGAGCAGAGAAAGAACTTTGACTCGGTTGAATTATATCAGCCTCTAACATTTATGCAATCATACATTCAATTTCGCTCTTTTGGACATAAGGATATCTCTAAGACCTGATGTTTGGAGGAACACTTCCTGGAATCAAATGAATAGCATGATAATGATCAGGAATTGGTGGGAGTCCTTTGGGAGTTTCAAATACCTTAGAATGATTGTCCAAGGCATTTTGGAGATATGGAAAAATAGATGATTTTGATGTTCGAACTTCTAGTGAGCATAATTATGAAATTATGCCTCGTTGTTCTTTCTTCAGAATATTTTTCATGACATTAGAGCTTATTATCTTTACTAGCTTCCATTCGATACCCCGTAATTCAGCGTCCTTTCCTTCCAAAAAAAAAAATTCAAGAGAATTTCTTGAAAATTAAAAGCTACCGTCCCCAAAGATTGTGGCCATTGTACTCCTAGTACAACACCATCATCTCCCACTAGAATGGAAAACATTAGAATATCAATACATATTCCCTGATGGTTAGCTTGATATTATGGCATTTTCGAGAGCAATTTATAGTTCCTCCATTTGCAACCATCACTTGACATTATTGTTTTGGGTATAGGAAGAAATTCAATTCCTTGGCTACCTTACAATGAATAAAATTATGAGTACTACCCGAGTCAATCAAAACTATTACATTTTTATTCTAGATATGTCCTTCTATCTTGAGAGTTTTAGGAGTGTTAATTCCTTCCAATGCATTACAGGATATGGTCAAACTCATTTATTTTTACTCTAGGGTTGGTTCTTGGTGTATATCCTCTTCTTTTGAAGTTTTTGGTTCATTTTCTTCTTCCTCTTCACAATATATGTAAAATAATTTCTTCATGGCACACTTATGAACTTTAGTGTATTTTCTATCACAACTATTGTTACACCAAATTTTGTTCATCTAACCTATTACTATTAGATGGACCAAAGTACACCATGTGAGACCAATTTTACCCTAAGTAAAATTGCTCTCACTATGAAAAATAACTTAGTAATCCTTAATTTATTAAGTTGTTTATGGTATAAATAGGAAACCCCATGAGGAAATATTGAATAAATCCACATTTGTTTGATTTTCCTCAAGGAATAATTAATTAAAGAACAGTTTAATTAATATTCCTGGTCATATTTAACTTAAAACATGAAAATTAATTAGATAAAACATTATTTATCTTATTATTTTCTAGGAATAATTATTTAAACCTTATTTAAATATATTCCTTGTTAAATTTGACTAAATCATTTATAAATAATTGAATAAATCATTATTTATTTAATTATTACTCAACCACATCCTTAAAATACTAAATAAACCCTTTATTTATTTATTATTTACAAATAAAGGGATTTGACAAAATTCAAATTATTTTTCCCTCCAACAAATATAATAAAATATTCCATAAAAGTTGGATCTAGATTTGGTTAATAATTTTTTAATTATGCACCAATATCTAGAGTAAATCAATATTGTGTTATAAATAGAAGGGGTTTTCCATTCACTCATTACCTTTTGTTGCCTAAAGATCACTCTGGATCTATACTTTTGGTCTGACTTTGACCTTCAATCATTGTCATGTTTTGCTACCATTTTTCTTGTGAGCTCCCTTTGAGTTCCATTTTTTGTCTAGGTTTTCTACACGATCAAGAGAGAGGGATATTAGATCTGAAGTGTTGAGGACTTATAAGAACCCATCCCATTGAGGGGGACTGGTAAAATCTTTCTTTCTTCCCTTCCCAGGTGTCAAAAATGCAAAAAGTTCTTTAAAAATATTCTTGTCTTGTCTATTGGATGCATGGAGCAAATCTTGATTTTGTTTACTGCTTAATGTCTTTTACTGCATAGATTTGGATTTTGTAGCATTTATCTTGGTCAATTAACTACAGATCTAAAGAAATTGGCATCCATCTTTGATATTATGGCTATTTGTTATGCACAGCTAAAGTGAGCTCTTTTCGTACATTTGCGATTAGAATTCATCATAACAACTATAGAAAAGTCCTTTTCCTCCTTTTTCTTCCAATTGTTGTGGTGTCAAAATTGTAGGTTGTGGAAGTCTAGGAGTAGAAACAATTCCATCTTTATAGATGTGAGTGGTAGGCTTCCTTGTTGCCATAATTTCACTTTCAATTTTTATTTCCAACCTTAATGCCTTCTGCAATGAATCAGATTCGCAAGGGAGAACCTCATGTTGGATGTTATCCTTTAAATTCCGTATGAAGAAATCAATCCTGTGGTGCTTTGGAGCAACATTTACCCTTATATTCAATTTTTTGAAGTCCTTAATGTGCTCCACCATTGTACCATTTTGTTTGAGATTTATCAATTGGATAAAGAAGGTGTTGTTCTTTGTATCCTCATAATGTGCTATCATTTACTCCATATACCATACTAATGTATTTTGTTCCAAATGTAAAGTTGCAATGTGTAACTTTTGCGTGTTTTGCACATTATGGGATCAAAATATTACTCCATCTGTAGTATACCTGTTACGAGATCCTTCCAATAAAACTTCCTCATATCCATTTTTGGAATATGGCGGGTCTTACATCCAACATTAGAGTTTATGAAATCACGATTAACATTTATTTTGTTCTCATCATGAGTTTCTTGTACTACCTTTTCGCCATTAGAAATTGTTTCTTGTATCAGCTTGGTCAAAACTTCCATGTCTTATTTTAGATCATTCTTCATGTCTTCCATGTTAAATTGCATTTCATCCATCTTAGCTTCTATGCCATTCTTCAAACCATCGATCTTAGCTTCCACAACTTTATTCAAACTATCCATATTAGCATCCATGCCTTTCTTCAAACCATTCATATTAGATTCCATGTCTTTCTTCAAACCATCCATATTAGCTTCCACGCCTTTCTTTAAAACTTCAATTTCATTTTTTGTTGCTCGTTGCGAGAGGGAAATTTGATGCACTTGCTCTTGTAATTTTGATATATCATGTTGCGCTTGTTCCTCTTCATGAATCATAGTAGAGCCTTCTGAGGGCTTAATAGGTGTTGAATTATTTCTAGGGGGAATTTTAAAACCCAATACTTATATATATGATTCAATATTCCCTTGGAATCACTTCAAACTGATTTTTCAAACAAGAATTACGTTGGGTGTGGAGCTTGATTATCTTGTTTATTTTGTATCACAACGTTGGACCCCTATACCTTAATGGGGCAACAATGCCACCCATAATTAAACGTTGTCTGGGGGTTCCAAGGGGGGGGTGGCTGCGACTTTATGGAGCCCCACCCTGGCGAGGGGTTTCAGGGACAGCACCCCTGAAGCTAAAAAAAAATGTAAAATTACCTTGTAAAAGTATAGTAATTTCTAGTCAATCTGGGCCATTCATTAGGCAGATGATCTGACAATAGAAGTTACGTTTAGTTTATGGTTTTTTTTCCCTATAAGGCAACCCCTCGCTTGTATGAGGGCATTGTATTGCGTCTGTGTATTGTATGTGTATTCTCAAAGCGATAAATAGATAGGGAGACTATGAGAGAGAATAGAGGATATTACAAAAGATTAGTTGTAGGCTATGTCTCTTCATTTTGCTAGATAATAGAAAGGAAGGACTAGCTGTTCGGGGTGGACATAGCCCAAACTGGGTGAACCATGTATATCTGTGTCTCTCTGGTTTTATGTGTCTTGTGTGCTTGTGTTTTCCACATATTTTATGTGTTTCATTTCTCTGTAATATATAATTTTGTAACTGTTATGAGAGTCGAAGGTCTATTTGGATGATAAACTCGTAGGAAAGAAGGGTCCATGGTTCGAGTGGGAGCAATGGCGGAAGATGGTAAGTTTAGGGTCGAGAAATTTAACGGCCAAAACATCCTTCTATGGAAGATGTAGATGGAATATTATATGTATCAGAAAGATCTGTACTTACCATTGAGTGGAAAAAAAAAGAATTCGATGGTTATGACAGATGAAGAATGGGAGATTTTCGATAGAAAGGCACTCGAAACAGTACGGTTGTGCCTTGTGTCATCGGTAGCCTTCAATATTTCAAAGGAAATAACAACAGAGGGTTTGATTAAGGCATCGACGAAACTATATGAGAAGCCCTCAGCCTCAAATAAGGTATCTCTTATGAAACATTTGTTTAATATGAAGATTTCAGAAGGTGGATCTGTTGCAGACCACTTAAATGATTTTAATACAGTTACCAATCAGTTAAGTTCTCTAGGGGTAAAATTTGATGATGAAGTTAGGTCTCTTTTATTTCTGTTATCATTGCCAGAAAGCTGGAATGGTTTAGTTATGGCCATTAGTAATTCTGTCTCTGGATCTGGTACTTTAAATTTTGATGATGTTGTCGGTGCTATCCTTAGTGAGGAAATGCGACGGAAAAGCTCTAGTGGGACATCGGGTAATGATTTGAGTGCAGAGTCTAGGGGAAGAAAAATGGAAAGAGGAAAGAGCTGAGGATATCGTAGTAAATCAAGGAAAGGAAGATGCAAGTCAAGATCATGAATAGTGTGCTGGAAATGTAGAAAGAAAGGACACTTGAAGAAATACTGTAGATCTCGGAAGGGAAAAGAAGGAGACACACAACAAGAAAACAATCATGAAGCAAATGTGACAGGTGATGTGTTACAAGATGTCTTGATTCTTTCTTTCGAAAATGTTACTGATTCTTGGGTAGTAGATTTAGGAGCTTCATTCCATGCCACACCTGATAAGAAATATTTTCATGACTATGTTTAAGGAGATTTTGGACAAGTCCGTTTGGGTGATGATAAACCCTGTAAAATTGTTGGAATGGGTAAGGTTCTTATAAAACAACGGAATGGAAACCAATAGCTATTAAAGGAGGTAAGGCATGTTCCAGATCTGAAGAAAAATATGATTTCAACAAGGTGGTTAGGGGGTGAAGGTTGTATGAAAACTTTCACAGATAAAACTTGGAAGGTCACCAAAGGAGCCCTGGTAATAGAAAAAGGTGAAAAGGTTGGTACGTTGTATTTATGCAATGGTATTTCTAACTCTATTAATTCTTTAACTTCCAAAGGAGAAGATGCAACATTATGGCATCATAGGCTCGGACACATGAGTGAGAAGGGAATGAAGATTATTCACTCAAGGAATTTTTTGTCGGGTTTCAAGAATATTGATTTCGATTTTTGTGAGAATTTCATTGATGGAAAACAGAAGAAAGTCAGATTTCTCAGAGTTGCGAAAGAAAAGAAGAAAGAAAAATTAGAGCTTGTACATACAAATGTATGGGGACCTGCTCAGGTATAACCTCTCGGTGGCTCTCGTTATTATCTTAATTTTATTGATGATGCAACTAGAAAAACTTGGATTTATTTTATTCAGAATAAATATGGTGTATTTGATACTTTCAAGAAATGGAAAGATTTGGTCGAGATTGAGACAGGAAAGAAGTTGAAGTGTCTCAGATCAGAAAATGGAGATGAATATTACAGCAAAGAGTTTGATAGGTATTTTTCAGAGCATGGAATTCATAGAGAGAAGACAATTCCAAGAACACCACAAGAAAATGGTGTGTCAGAAAGGATGAATAGAACAATCATGGAGTGTGTAAGGTGCATGAGATTGCATGAAGGATTGCCTTTAGAGTCTTGGGAAGATGTTGTAGATACTATTGTTTATCTAATAAATAGAGGGCCTTCAAGTTCCTTTGATGGTGGTATTCCAGAGGAAGCATGGACAGGTAAAAAGGTAAACTACTCTTTTTTAAAGCCTTTTGGTTGTGAGGCCTTTGTCCATATTAATAAAGAAAATAGAACAAAGCTTGAGGCAAAATCAAAGAAATGTACCTTTATTGGATATGGTGTTAATGATTTTGGTTATCGTTTATATGATTATGAAAATCACAAAATCATTAGGAGCAGAGATGTAATATTCAATGAAAAGGTCTTGTATAAGAATCAGTTGCAGGAAAAGAAACAGGAAAAAGAAAGCAAGGAATATGCGGTTCTTGATGAGATATCTGAAAAAGTAAAGGTGCTTGAAAATAATAATAATCAACAACCACAGCAGCAGCAACCACCACAACAGAAACAGGCACCTCAAACACCTGAAAGTGGTGTTAGAAGATCTACCAGGATAAGTAGACCCCCTGAACGATACTCTCCTTCATTATATTATTTATTGTTGACTGATTCTGGTGAACCCGAATGTTATGAAGAAGTAATGCAGGTTGAAAGTAGGAAGAAGTGGGAGCTAGCCATGGAAGAAGAGATAGACTCCTCAATGCATAACCAGACTTGGGACTTAGTCAGGTTGCTTGCAGGTAAAACTACATTGCAGAATAAATGGGTTTACAGGCTGAAGGAAGAAGATGGAGGAAAACAAAGGTACAAAGCTAGACTTGTGGTGAAGGGGTTTGCACAGAAGAAAGGTATTGATTTTGATGAAATATTTTCTCCTATTGTTAAGATGACTTCAATCAGAACTATTTTAAGTCTTGTAGTAGCGGAAGATTTACATCTTGAATAGTTAGATGTAAAGACAACATTTCTCCATGGAGATTTGGAGGAAGAGATCTATATGCAGCAACCAGAAGGATATGAGGTCAAAGGGAAAGAAAAATTAGTGTGCAGACTAAAGAAGAGCTTGTATGGCTTAAAACAAGCTCCAAGGCAATGGTATATAAAATTTGACAGGTTTATGTATGAACAAGGTTATACTAGATGTCTCTCTGATCATTTTGTTTACCTGAATAAACAAAATGATGGACGCTATATTATATTGTTATTTTATGTAGATGACATGCTTGTTGCAGGGTCTAACATGCAGGAAATAAATGTGCTCAAAAGAACATTGCAAATTCATTTGCAATGAAAGATTTGCGAGCTGTAAAACAAATCCTTCGTATGAGAATAAATAGACACGAGAAAAATCACAAATTAACACTGTCTCAGAATGAGTACATACAAAAGGTCTTGAAAATATTTAATATGCAGAATGCAAAACTAGTTAGTACACCTTTTGCTAACCATTTCAAAATTAGTAAGGAGATGTTCCCTAAGGCCCAAGAAGAAATGGACTATATGTCTAAAGTTCCATATGCATCAATAGTTGGAATCTTAATGTATGCAATGGTCTGCACAAGGCGTGATATTTCACATGCAATGGGAGTTGTAAGCAGGTACATGAACAATCCAAGAAAATAACATTAGATGGCAGTGAAATTGATTCTCAGATATTTGAGAGGTACCACAAATCAAGCATTATGCTTTGGTGGTTCAAACATTGCTCTACAGGGATATGTTGATGCAGATATGGCAGGTGACAGAGATAACAGGAGGAGCACTACATGATATGTATTTATTGTAGGTGGAACAACTGTTAGTTGGGTTTCAAAAATCCAAAGTGTTGTTGCACTTTCAATAATAGAAGCAGTGTATGTTGCTGGTACAGAGGCTAGTAAGGAAATGATTTGGTTACAAAGGTTTATGGATGTATTGGGTAAGAAGCATAATATGGGCATGTTATACAATGATAGCCAATGTGCCATTCATCTTGCAAATAACTTAGAATTTAATTCCAAGACTAAACACATATAGATCAAGTACCATTTCATACGGTCAGTATTGGAAGATAGACAGTTGAAGCTAGAAAAGATACACACTAGCCAGAATCCTACAGATATGCTAACAAAAGTTCTAACTAGGGAGAAACTGAGAATATGCTCAGTTTCAATTGGTCTTCAAGGATGACGATGAATATGAGAAAGAACCAGTCCCAAAGAGGAGTTATTTTCCAGAAAATGAAGCAGTGGTGCAGTTGCTACAATCAGTCTCCAAGTGGGATATTGTTGTGTGTGGAGCCTAATTATCTTGTTTATTTTGTATCATGTTGTTGGACCCCTATACCTTAATGGGGCGGTAATGCTTCCCGTAATTAAACGCTGCCTGGGGGGTCCAGGGTGGGGGGGTTGTGACTTTATGGAGCTGCCCCCCTGGCGGGGGGTTTCGGGGGCAATGCCCCTGAAGCTAAAAACAGATGTAAAATTGCCTTGTAAAACTATAGTAATTTCTAGTCAAGCTGCGCCATTCATTAGGCAAATGATATGACGATAGAAGTTATGTTTAGTTTAGGGATTTTTGCCCTAGAAGGAAACCCCTCGCTTGTATGAGGGCATTTTATTGCGGCTTTGTATTGTATGTGTATTCTCAGAGCGAGAAACAGATAGGGAGATTGTGAGAGAGAACAAAGGATATTACAACAGATCAACTGTAGGTTGTGTCTCTTCATTTTGCTTGATAATAGAAAGGAAGGACTGGATTTTCAGGGTGGACGTAGCCCAAACTAGGTGAACCACGTATATCTGTGTCTCTCTGGTTTTATGTGTTTTGTGTGCTTGTGTTTTCTGCATATTTTATGTGTTGCATTGCTCTGTAATATATAATTTTCTAACAACTTATGCAATTTGAAAAAAAACACACACACTTTTCTTTTTTTTCAAGAGATCGATATTGGAATTGAATTCTCTCTGTGATTTCAAATCTTAAATATCTAACATTTGGTCATGTAGTAACCCTCTGAATCTTCTTTCGAATGCCATAGGTCTGAATTAATTTGGATTCTTCAAGACAAAGTTATGCCCAATCTCCCAAAATGGCCTAATTATGGATTGGTTCAGTAGAGAGAACTTGTACGACATGCCATGTGTCACTGTTTCCTCCTTCGGATCTAAAATTGATAAAAAGGAAACCAAAGTCTGTGTACTTTCTGCCACTTTTTATAGAATTCCAATCTGATGCTCAGAGAAATAGTTATGACGATTTTTCTAAGGTAACCTCTTTTAGATAAAATTTTGGAGCCTGCAAAAAACCCTAATTTTCACAGATCATATCTTCGAAAATATTGTAAACCAAGATCTGAAATTTTTACATGAAGTTCCTCAGGAATTATTTGAAATGGGTTTTATTTTTTTAGTGCTTGAAACTTCGTAGAAAAAAAATTATAGCGAAAATTCCACGATGACCTATTTGTAGCAGCAAAACCCTATAATCCAAAGGTTTGACCACAAATGCTATGAAACCAGCTCCAAAAATAGAATAAAAGAGAGATCGACGCCTTATAAATGAAATTTTTTGAGGGGGAGACCTTCTTTACATTACATAAATGAAAAATTCATGGATGATAAAATGAAAAAACCTCCTTTCTATATATAGGAGTCCATGGGGTCACAATATAATCCTAGTTGACCTAATAATAATAATGTAAGGGCACAATAATAACAATATGGGGGTTACAGGGGTACAACAATAATAATAGGGAGGTGACAATAACAACAAGAAGCTACTACACTAGTAATATAGGGACCTAACATAACCAATATTTCCCTTTGGATTTTTCCTTATTTGATGATACCAACCAACCAGTAATTGATGGGACAATGGAATATTGCAATGTGTTTCATGCAAATCTTAATACTTTGATTTGGGCCCTGAAAAAAGGAGGCTTCCCTAATATGTCCATTATTGTGCAAGAAGTGGGTTGGTCCATTGGTGGTGATAAAAATGTGAATCTCATGTATGCACAGAGGTTCCACCAGAGCCTCCTAAAACAAATAATCAGTAGTAAAGGAACTTAGTGGATCTATCAAAGTATATTTTTTTAGCCTTCTTGATGAAGCTACTAAGAGCATAGCACCCAATAACTTTGAAAGGCATTTGGTAATTTTTCAATATGATGCAAAACCCAAATATCCACTCGATATTTCGAGTCTAGGTCATTAGAATATTCCATTGATTGGTGCAAGTGGTGCAAAATATCTACATGAAAGGTGGTGTGTCCTCTATCTAGAATCTCCATACCTGACTCTAGTGTGTCCTCAATCCAAAAGCTCCAGAATTGAAATCAAATATAGAAATGTACCTTACTTTTGTTTCACCACATGCCTAAAGGAGGTCATCTTTGTCAGCGTGAAGCTTCTCCATGGAGAAAAGAGTGTCAACTCTAACATTTGCATCCATGACAAAGTGAACACCTTCCTCTACCATTAAAAAAACACATCATTGGACAACATAAAGTTTATCTATTTCCATATTAGGAACGCCATACATCATTAGACCTCCAATTTTATCAACACATTCATAAACAGTAACAAAGTGCCCAACTTTATTAAGTTGATCACAAAAACCAACCAACTAGCCCACTCAGCACTATAGAAAAATTCTTCCTGCACCAAATGGCCAATCCATATCAAGGTCAAGTTAATCACATCATATAAAAAACCAATCTATTTAAAAAATTATAAGCATCATAAGGATGGAATTAAGAATTATAAATGAAATTTAGATACCTTGTCCTCTTCTCAGGTGAACGTGGAACCATCCAACCTTCTTAAAAAGATTTATCATTGATGGAACATTCAATACTTTTAATAGATACTAGATTTTCAATGATTCCTAGTGCACATGCACCTTCACAAGGCGCATGGCATACATGTCTAATGAATGCAGGAAAATTATTTGTTTTCAATAGCCATTCAAATGCTTCTCTCCAATTCCCTTGATGCACTAATTCATTCCACTCAGGTATTTTATTCCCAAGATGACATATATTGTTATCCTACATGGAGGGAAAGGTTTCACACATTCATAATAAAAAAAAGTATACAATCTAACAAAAAAAAACTATACATGAGAAAATTTGGGTGCCATGTCAAGAAAAAGGACTAGGAAACCACATTTGCACTTCTCCAATGCCATGATTATTGATTTCAAATACCAACTTCATAGCCAATTTACATAGGCATAAAATGGGATATAAATGCAAAGGATGAAATGTCTCATTGGACTAAAATGTTTCGTATAGACCCTTTCTCTATTATAAAGGCCTTCGACCAAGCAGTTGATACTTCCAAAAGACCCTCCTGTTTGGCATTAATAAAAAGAAATGTGAGACACTCAAAGAATAACACTCGCCCTTTCATTCCTTTCACAACTCACTTTAAAAGGCATTTGAGTGACCGATTTGGCATGTTGTTTCAACTTTCCTTGGGATTATGACTTTCTACAACAATTTTCCTAGGGGGCACTATGGTGCAGTTAGAAGAGTCGAGAGGAATTTGAAAGAAAGGATGCGAGAGCTTTGGGGCCTTGATGTTGTTTTTGATGTTGTTGTGAATTTTTTTTCTATAGTAAAAGTGAGTATGGATATCTTCCCTTGATAACAACCTTATATAAAAGCAAAGTAATTTGTCTTAGATTGTTGCATGTCTCATTTTAAATGTTTCCTTGTCAATTTTGTAGTGCTTTAGAGCTCGTTTGTTTCTACCCTTGGAATTTTAATCCAAGCCTTATCACTTTATTTATTTTTTCATTTTTATTAAATTATTATTTGTTGTATTGTAGTTCAAATCATTTTATTTTTACAAAACTAATCTATTTATCTCGGTGGCCTGGTGTTTACGTGTGACTTTTTTCTACTTGGTGACATCCTTCAAGCCAAAATTTATGCATAGAATTCTCATTAATATGAAATATAATGTAAGAATATTTTTTACAGATTCTATGTTATTTAATAGCAGTAGCTTCTACATTACATGTTTCTGAACTAATGTTTGACTTATTCCTCGATACCATGATGGAGGTTTTTAATGGATAACCTGAAATGATCAGGCATATAAAACATTTTCATGGTTCTCAAACTTTTGTGGTTATCGTTAATTGCAGAATCTGGATTATCCACAATATCATAAAACAATGGTCAATGTTTTGAATCCCAAAGGGGATCCATCTTCAGGATGAGAAATTAATGAAGAATGAAAGAAGGTCGCAAAAGGTCAAGGTATAAATAGTGAAGGATAATGAAGGATTAATAAGCTCATGTGTCTTTTATACTATACAATGATTCCTCCCTATGGTATCTACTTTCTGAGTAGATGCCCCAATGTCTCCATAGTGTATAATTATATTCTCTCCATAGAACCTATCATTAGCATGCTTGGAAACATTTTTTTCAACTTTGTATGGGCGTCGACTTCCTATTCGTTTTCCTATCCAACTAGAACTTGATCCTCTAGAAGTGTAATATTTTGTGAATAAACACGAAGAAAGTTATTTTTCATTGTTTAATTAAAACTACCAGCAACTAAGGAGCTACAAGAATCAACACCATGTCTTATTTGAACATAAATATTCATATTATCTCAAAGTATTTCCCTACTCATAATGACTAGTAGATTCTCCTCATGGATTATTTCTCTCATTCAATCTATTAGTAAAATTCATAAAATGTATCCCTACATTTGAATCTTGGGAAAAAAACACATGATTTTTATCATTTAAATTATCCATATTTATTGAGTGCAAAAATCCATTTTCTTTCAATAATATTTATCTATAGCCTCCAAAAAAACGCTATTGTAAGTTGAAGGACCATTATGTCCCCTTGAGTCTTGAAAAAGTATGATGGAATGAAAAAGGGTGAGGACCAAATCCAGGTTTACCATGTCAGAATATAGGTTCATTAAGATGACGACCTTGGTTTGAAGATAACTATACAAACTAGGACCACCCATACTTTTCGTTGCCATCTCTCTTTCATCATCAGAATAACATACTAAGGACCTGTAACCCATGGAGGCCCATGGTATTCATTGCAATGCAATTTATTAGACTAAATTTCATGTCCATAAGTTTTTATATTTAATCTCTACATCCAATGTGCCAATTTGTTATTATGAGATTTACCAGATCCATAAATGGAATCATTCACATCATTTTGAAGAATTATACAAAGGTCAACATAATTTTTTTCACATTTAAAACTTTCCTCACATTTTTTGGTTCATGAAGCTCAAGAACTTTCATAAAATAAAATAGGCAATGTCAAGCAACAAAAATGGTCTACTAGTCTATTTTCATCTGGTGATATTAAAATCAATTTTTATTAGAGGCACTGTTTTTTAATTTGTTTTGGTTAGAAAAGGGTTTTTTCTTGGTTTGATGTGACTTTTAATTTATCTTATGTAGCATGTTGAGAAATGGGAAAGAATAATGTGTGACATTTATCTTGCAGAAATGGATGCTGAATGAACGGATATAAAGTTTAACTAAGCTATAGTCCACTTTGGTAAAGGTGAAGGAACATCTTAAAAATATGCCTAAGAATACACCATCTACAAAGTTTGAACATAAGTAATATATGGATTTTCTTTTTCAGATATGTTCTTTCTTGAAACCAATATATCACACCAAGAAAAATATTAATATTGTAGAAATTGTTTGATGACCTCATTGAGGTCAATTTTACATATTTCCTACTTGATTCTCATATGTTAGGGAGACTTTAAATATGAATTAATATGTTTCTGAAGAAAATCAGATTCAAATTTTATAGATATAAAAGATAAAAACAAATAAAAATGCCTTTTTTTATTGTTACTTGACTATGTTGTGCCATGTTACAGGAAATGTGATTCGAAAACAGATGAGGAGACAATCCAGAGCATGTCTTGGATATTATTCATTTGTTTTTAGAGATCCTTGAGGTAACTGACCCATCGACTTTGGAAATGCTTCTAGTATGGATTCCTATGGTTTTTAATGTTGTATTCTTTCACGTCATGGTTATTTTGGGCAAGAAAATGTTTTAGGAATTCTAGAAAAGACATCGGTGAATAGGTAAATAATTTTTTTATAATTGAAATTTCCATTCCATGATATGCTCTCTTTATTTTTTGATTGTATTTTGGATGTTTCTTTTGATTTTTTTTTTCTCTTTTAACTATGGAATTGAAAATACTTGGTATCATGTCCATTTAATTAAGAACCGGATCTTGAAGATGAAATTAATGTTACATGATATTAGTGGAATCCTTATAACTATTCCGTCTTAAAATATTTTCATTACTATCAGAAATTTTACTTTCATGTTTTTATTTGAGCACATTTTGTTTATATACTTGAGAAAGTTCATGAGTTAGAAAATGAAATGTTATTGCAAATAAAACAACAAGGATTGAACATCACACTTCATATTATTTGTTTTCACAACTTATTTACAACTTGAGCCTTTAGCATATAACTTAGTTGGCATGATTGTGCGTAATATTTCCCTAAAGTTTGAATACTAAGTTACAAATTTGTTATTTTCTATGGTAATATTTTATTTTCTTTATTTTTATAAGTCATTTGGCCACAGAGTGGGCACTATCCCTCAACTGAAGAAAACTTGTTAGAGTTTCTTTCTTGTATGGGGAAAAATGGCTTTGACATTGCTGATGTTGAGGTATATGTCATCTAAATTATTTATAGTCTACTTTAGTTTATATTCTACTGTTCATTGTCTTTCATGTCTTACACTCTACATTGTATCTTCTTTTGTTTTCATAAAATTCTCTCAATATTTATGGTAAGAAGCAGGAATTGAAGAAAGAGAAGGGAAATAAAATTGGAGTGAAAAATGAAAAGAGAGAGAGAGAAGAGAACTAGACTAGTGATACCCTCAGAGCTAATATCCCACATAAAACACACACAAACATTGATGTTGAAGTATTCAGAGTTGGTGAATTCACCTGCAATGCCTTGGAAACACAACAATAATGTTTTGAAGTGATGAAACATCATTTAATGTATAAATTGTATTCCAACCAATATTAAGCTCGAAAATCATATTGCAATACTTCAAAATTTCATATAATATAGTTTATCTAGTTGAAGTAAGTTATAGTTGCACTTGATAGTGTTTAGTATTGTAAATAACATATGCGAGTATAATGAACATGCACATTGTATGACATTTTTTAAATTTAGTCGCAAAAGCATACTAATTAATTTATGTTGATTAATAATGAACACAAAATCAATCTAAAACTACTAAATTAGTAGTTTGTATCGATTAATGATGAAAAAAAATAAAATTTGTATACAAAACGATTAGTCATTTATTATAATTATTAATGAATGTAAATGAAATGAATATAAAATACTAAATCAATTGTTTATATAATTAATATGAAACTACCAAAAAAAAATGACTACTACAAATGTTAAATTTTCTATTACAAATGATGACTAAATTTTTCATATATACAACTATAAGTAGCTAATTTAAAATATCTTATAACACGACCAAAATTTACTCATATTTCTTTGGTCATTAATTGGCTTCAAACAATGACTAAAATTTGCATATATGTGACTATTAGTATCTAATTTACATTATCTTTTAACATGAATAACATTTTGGTCATATTTATTTGGTCATTAATTCTTCTTTTTTTGGGCAATCATATAGTAATATATTTTGTTATATATTTGGTCATTAATTGTTGCAATTAATGAATAACTCAATCATTAAATTAATGACCAAATTAATGACTAAATATACTACTAGATGATAAAATTGATACAACTAATAAATGACTAATCTAAAAACGACTAAAAGTTGGTCGCGTTATAAGATACTATAAATTAGCTACTACTTGTGACCGATTGAAAAATAGTCATTTATATGAAAATTTTAGTTTTTTTTAGTAACTAATTAGCCATTTTATACTAGTGGATTGATTATGTTAGGAATTTTTACCATGGGAAAGCATCATTTATCCAATTTCATTGCAGTTGACCATGTAGTATATCTTTGTTTATGGTTAGTAATGGATGAACATGTTCACCACCTTAGACTATGGTTAAAAATTGGTTGTCCATGGTTGAAAAAGAAATGTATCTATGGCCATGGTGACCATTATTGACTATAGTTGAGATGGTTTGAGAATGGTTGAATATGGATGATCTTGCCCATGATTGATGATGGTGAGCATGTTTGGACATTATTGAGCTTGTTTGACCATGGTTGACTATGATCACCAATGCTTTGAAGAGTGTTAAATTAATAGTTGAGGAAGGTTGATGAGGTTGACCATGGTTAAGGGGGGTTAACCAATCTTGGCTAAGGTAGAATGCAGTTGAATGAAGTTAACCTGTGTTTGTAAAGGAAAAACATGGTTGACCAAAGTTGAGAGTGGTTGACCACGATTAACTATGATTAACAATTATTATCATGGTTGACCATGGTTGATGTTACATTAATGTTAATGTTAATGTTACAAAAATAGTTACATTAATTGGTTAAGATGGTTGATGAGTTTAACCATGCGTAATGAGGGTTGAACATTGTTGATTCAGTAAACCATGGTCGACTTTGATTGATTATGGTTGGTTGTGATTACAATGGTTGACCAAGGATAAATATTATATATTATTCTTGATGTTGGTTGATTATTGTTGGATATTGTTAACCATGGTTGGCCTTAGCTGATCATGGTCAACTATAGTTGACCAGTAATGAGGAGGATACATTATGTTGGAGTAATCATGATCTTGGATGATAGTGATAACCATGGTTAACCATGGATGTGCATATTTTGACCATGTTGTCCATGGTTCACTGTGATTGACAATGGTTGAGTATTTCTTAGATAGTTTGACCATGCTTGAATGTGGTCGACTAAGGTTCAACTTGGTGATCATGTTTGACCATGGTTGTCTAACTATACATGAATATGGTTGAACTTGTGGGCTATGGCTGAGCATGGTTAACCCAGTTGGCTATAATTAATGTTTTATTGTAAATATTACACCATTGTTAATAATATTAATGATGTTACTAATAATATATTAATGTGAACAACATGTTTTTAATATTATTTATAATAATAAGAATTTTGATGTTGTTATTACTCAAATATTATTACTAACATTAATATCAATAATAACATCAATAAGAACATTATTATAGTATAATAACATCACTTCAAATAAAATAAAATAAATTATTGCATGTAATAATACTATTGCATTAATAATTATTATATTATTAATTCCATTAATAGTATATAAATGTTATTAATGTAACATAATTAATGTTATTAATAATAATACTATGTTTTTCACCATATCAATAATAATAATAACGCCTAGTCTAACAAAGAGAAGAATTGTTTTTTTTTCGAAATCTAGTAATACAATTTCGAGTAATATTGTGATTTCTTTTTGTTTAAAATTCACTTTTGAATACACACACATATTCGATACCCTAAAATTTCCTTAAGGAGCTCCAAATTTTCAGATTAAGCAACTTAAACTTATGAATCTTAAAAATTGTGTATTTTGGATAAAATTAACCAGTAAAAATTTGCCTAGAAAAGAAAATTTTCATATATTAGTTAAACTATATGTCAATAATAATATTCATGTTACTCTACTAACATCATTAATATTTATATTTTTAATAATATAAATTAGTATTAAAATTTGTATTAATATTATAACTTGATATTAATAGTAAAGTAAGAATTAATATCAACATTAAAAATTATTTAATATTAATATTAATACTAACACAATAACTTAATATTAGCATTTTTTAATATTAATGCAATAACCTAATATTAACCCAAATGTAATGGCATAACTAATTATTTGATTAATTGCATTCATTTGTTGATTCTTTGATTAATTATATTTTATCCCAGTTTGATTATTATATTTTATTAATGATTAATTTCCTCATTATTTTATCCCAGTTTGCTGGGTAGTTAGTTGGAGAACCACAAACACAACTGGTTGGGAAGAGAATGTGAATGTTTGTGTATGTATATTTCCACAATTTGTTATCATTGTGAATGTAGTTTTTTAGATATTTATGTTGTGTGGAGATTTAAAGATGTCCAATATTTAGGTGGACTCACTATCCAGAAACAGAAACAAATTTTGAATGATTGAAAAATAATGTTATATTGTTTATAAAACTACATATATGTTTTACTAACAAAAATTTGAATGTTGATGTCAATGTTCAATTATATTAAGAAATAGTAAATGATAAAAAATATATTTTAAAATATAAGGATGGACCAAGATCCAGAATAGAATGAATAATATATTAACAGAAATATTCAAAATTATAAGTATCCAAAACATGGATAGGTAAAGTATTTTCCTCGGGATTGGTTAATCAATTAAAGTCTTGACTAAACCATGGTTTGAAAAAATTGATAAAAAAGCCAAAAATAATAATTATTAAAAATCAACGCAAAATGGAAGCTGATTAAACAATTAGATAACACAATTAAACATTAGATACATATGAAGATTATTAGTAAAAGAATGAGTCTATAGAAATGCATAATAGTGTAATAAATTAATAATAAACATGGAAATAATAAATCACAATAAATTAGATTTAGACCCTATGTTCAAAGTAGTTATAAGATATTAATAATAATTATTTCATTCGATAAAGATATAAATTAAAAAGTAAATGAATAATAATAATACAATAAATTAATCAAGATAATATAAAAATAGTTAAAACAAATAATATTAATTATTATTATCATAAAAGAAATTAATGTAGAGAATGCAAATTTGACTTATGAGACTAATTTCAAAAAAATAGATTAAATATTTGGATTGGAAGGCTTTAAAATAAGTGATTAATAATAATAAAATTAAAATCTAAACATATTTTTAGGGAAGGGGTTGGGATAAAGGGAGAGATGAATAGAGAAGAAGCTTCAACACAAGGGAGAAGGGTATATATAATCATGTGGGGGAAGGGGGAAGAGGGAAGGGTGGGAGATAAGGTAATATGTTATGTACTATGGTGGTGGATAAGGTGCTTCTAAGAATTACTAATTTTGTAGCCTTATTCCTATTTACTAGGCTCTTTTTATAGCACAACGGCTTCATGAATGAGCTAGGTTGACTAGAAAGGTGTAGAACCAAGGATTTCGGTCTGGTCAAAGTTGTTGAGGTGTTTAATTTTGAAGGATTTTTCTACCAAATATGACTTCAAAACCATATTGTGGGTTGTGTTGGATATATGATCCTTTAAAGGAGGTTTAAAATACCTACCTGTTTGACAAATGTTAGACTTACCACATGAACAGGGAATTTTTGTAAACCTCAAGACCCAACAATGGAGCCAACTTATCTTTATGAAACCTAAATAATCACTCAAGGGTTTTACAAGGTTTAAATAAAGTTTTAATGTTAGTTTTTGATAAAAGAAATTAGAAATGCAATTATTATTTCCTTTGATGAACGTTTCATTGGTGGAATAAACATTTTTTATTGATTTATCCTACTATTGTAGAAAACAAGGAACATTGATTATTCATTTTTACTATTTTATTCAACTGTGAAAACGAACCACAAACACATGTGGTGGTGAAGCAGGAAACCTTAGTTAAGGAGGAGGAAATGGGATAGTACAGGTGGTGAATAAGTGCACATGCTTTAATGAGGAAGATAATCAATGACCAACTTTAATTGATCAGGAGTTCATAATTTTTTCTCAAAATTCAAGTTATGGGGTTGGGTTCGAAATGGAAAACGGGTTTAGAATCGGATCAACCAGCAGAGTGGGATCTAAATTGGTGTCTATCATGGATTATTGAAATTTTCATAAATAATCGAGGATTGCACAGCCGCGGAAATGTTGCAGGTGGAACGAACGGCCATGATCTAGTCAACAACGAGGACCGAACGAGAGAACAGTGAGAACCATTGGATCTAGAATACATCAATGATAGAGAGTTTAAATCGGAATAGGAAAGATTGCATGCATTGCAAGCGGCGATGGCTTTATTTACATGTAAGAGATCGCAAATTAAATAATGTAAGCAGTGATGCGATGATGCTAGAGGAGCCATGTGTTGATATAGAGCTTAAGCGCATATCACAGATTTCTGTGGTTATGGACAAGAATTTCACACGATAAACTATTTAGTATGCGATGTGATGAGATCGGATATCATATGCGATAGAAATAATATATTTGTTGCGGTCTGTGAAGTCAGTAAAGTGGTGGTATTGCGAAATGTTAGCATTTGCGATCTGCGATGTACCTCGTATTATGATTGCAAATTTATGTGATATTTTGAAGTCCTATAAAAGTGATATGATTTTGATCGCGAATGTATGTATGTTCAATGAAACTCAGATATTGCATTCCGTTGTTTCTGTTAACTATCAATCCATAAACGGTTGGGGCACGCATGTGTCCATCATCCTAACCATAACAGTAATTGCACTGTATTATTGGCAGAGTGAATAGGGGTGCACCAAATTTGGCGGTCAACCCTATTTTAACTCCAATTAACTGGAGTTTTCTACATTTAGTTTTCCTAGAATATATTGGGAAAAAGAGGAGAAGGCTCATATTTTTACCATTCTGATTGAATGAAGAGTCATAATTGACTAATTGGAGCATTTTGAAGCCATTGGTGCAGAGAAAACAACCATTAGAGCAATGTAACTACATGTAATAGAAAAATTTTGAGCATAATGAAACATGGACAAGCCATTGGGAGATGGACCAATAGATGTAGCACAAGAGGGGTGACCTGCTTCATCATGCATGCTATGTAAACTTCATGTGGTAACTTGTTTCTCTATTTTACACTGTCGTTCAATGGTATTTAGACTTATTGTATATTTATAATTCACAAAAGTTTGTCTATAATTCATGGGAAAACTCCTTAATCCCTATGCAAACTAATGAACCAATCATGCACATGTTTTTAAAATTGAAAGACCCTTAGCAAAGAAAAAATAATACAGTTATTTCAGATCAAATGGTATCAAAGCTAGAGTTTTTCTCTGGTGTTGTTTAGTGCAAAGAATTGTTTAATTGTTTGCAAGTTTTAGATGCTTACAAGGCTCAAGCTCAAAAGGGAAGAAGACAAACTAGGGGAAGCACGAGGGTCTCAAAATGAGCCAAAGAAAAGGAGAGAAAGATTGTCACAATCTCCACCACCTAGTTCACCTCATAAAGAAGCACAAGCTCCATTAAGCATGTCTCATAAGGAAGAAGAAATTCATGAAGAAGTTGACCCTAAGGAAGAAGAAATAGTGTTTAGGAAAGAATTTCTTGACATAACTGAGATGGTTAGAATTATTTATCAATAAAGGAATGAGAGATTAGAAGGAGATGAATCTAAACTCCAAAAGGAAGTACAAGGATCTTTAGGAGGTCAACATGATTAAGACAAGTCAAAGAAGGGAAATGGAGGAAATGGAGGCAATGGAGAGCCACCATCTTCACCCTAATCATCATAATCATCATCTTCTACCTCTTCTTCAGTAGATCAGCCACACAACTCCAAGATCACTGGAAAATATCATTTATTAAAACTTGATGTTAAATTTGAATTGCTAATGTTTAATGGTGAAGTAAATGCAGACAAGCTAGATAATTGGATTCGATAATTGGAGGTATATTTAATAATAAATAACCTTCAAGATGGTGATATAAAAATTCAATTATTTGAGAATGGAAGATGCAACGCTTGTTTGGTGGGAAGGCAAGACACAAGAGGAAATCAAGAAACATGGTAAGATTATTCTATCATGCTCAGATTTTATTGCTGCTATTAAATGACAGTTTTATCCATTAGGTCATATGAAAAAATCCATCATGAACTGGTAGAAATTTAGGCAGTTAAAGGAACAAAATGTGCAAGAATACACCCACGAATTTAGGAGAAGATCTCTTTTATTGGGGGTGGATTTGCAGAGCCAAGGCACTTTTCTAAAGTATATAGGAGGCTTATATAGCTACCTAAAACCTACTATTCTCATGTTTAACCCAGACAGTCTAGATGAAGTTTGTGTTCAGGCCACACATCTAGAAGCTAGAGGGAAGAACATTCCCGAAGAGGGTAGGAAGAAAACTTTTAGGGGTAAAGACAAGGAGAAAACCCCAAAAGGTAAAAGCAAAAAGAATGCATCTATTAATAAAGAGGGAGAAAAAGTTACTTGTAAACATTTTTCAAAAGAATGCCATGATGAAACTCATTGTTGGAAATTACATCTAGAATTGAGGCCAAAGAAACCCAATAACAAAGGGAAATAGAAAATTGCTACTACAACTCAACATGACTTAGGGTCTGATTTAGGTGATGAGACTAAAATTACAACCATGGGATTGAAAAACATGAAGGGAAAAGAAATTGAAACTAAACCCAGTATCAGTACATCAAATTGTCACATAAACACTCCAAATGAAGAAGAAAGAATATAACTTTTTCATGTGAGGCTCATATCCAAGCATACCAATATTGAATATTTGGTCAAAAAACTTAACCTTTAGACCATACCACATCCAAAACCATATCCATTGGGTTGGATTTGTAAGGTTGCAAATCTACAGGTTACAAGGAAATGTATCATTAGGGGAATTTTGTGGTCTAAAATGGGCCTCCTAAGAAAAATGTACAACAAAAATAAGCTTTATAAAAACCAATAGGATTCAAGATGATGTTGTCAACCATGGGGGATGATTCACCATTTTTGGAGTAAAAAAGTAAAAATATTAAAAAATAATAAAATAATAAAACTACTTTTTCAACTCGTATTTTAAACTTATCTCCCAAAAATTTTACTCAAATTTCGAGCGGGAGTACTCGTTGGATGCGGAATTTAATTCCTCATCCAAGGAGTACCCATGTTGCATACTTTTGATGAACTCTTCTACACGAAAAATGAGAAATACATAAAAAACGTGATTGTAATCATGTTTTTTTATGTATTTCTCATTTTTCGTGTAGTAGGACCCATCAAAAGTATGCAACATGGGTACTCCTTGGATGGGGAATTAAATTTCACATCCAACGAGTACTCCTGCTTGAAATTTTATGATGTCATCAAATCTTATTTGATTTTTTCCACTATTATTTTATAATTTCCTTAGGAGGCCCATTTTAGACCTCAAAATTCCCCTAATGATTGAGGTTTGAAATCATTGCAAGATTTTTTGACACAGTTGAATTAGATGTGGTTCCGCTTGACATAACTGGTATTGTATTAGGGAGTCCTTACTTGTATGATAGGAAAGCTATCTTATATCGCCATGAGAACAAGTATAAATTATTCAAATATGGAAACAATTTCATTGTTAGAGCACACCGCAAGAAGACAAACATTGCTTTGGTAAATGCTGGACAGGTAAAGAGGCTGGTAAATTCAAGTAAAAATTTTGTTCTTCTTATGATTAAGCCCAAAGCTAATATTAATAATGAATATTTTGAGGGATGTGATCCTAAGTTGAAATCAAAATTATATGATGTGGTTAATGGGCATCATCAGATGTTTCAAGAGCCAACATGATTGCCTCCAAAAAGGGAAATTCAAAATGAGATTCAGTTGCAGCAGGATTGTCCTCTTCCAAACATCAGTATGGATCGTATGTCGATAATGGAGAATGAAAAAATAAAGAGGCAAATCAAAGAGAGTTTGGATAAAGGTATCATAAGGCCAAGCACCTTGCCATGCGGTTCACCCATAGTCTTGATACCAAAGAAATACGAGACTTGGTGCATGTCTATACATTTTCAAGCTTTGAACAAAATTAAAGTAAAAAATCGTTACTCACTCCCAAGAATATATGATTTGATTGATTAGATTAAAGAATAAATGTTTTTCACTAAGTTACATTTACGAAGTGGATATCATCAAGTAAGAATTGCAGAAAGTGATATATGGAAAACTGCATTCAAAACCAAACAAGGACTCTTTTAGTGGCTAGTTATGCCTTTTGGTTTATGTAATGCACGACAACTTTTATGCAGGTTATGGATAATTTTTTGCGACCATTCCTTGATGAATTTGTTATTGTGTACTTAGATGATGTTTTTATTTTCATCAAAACAAGAGAATATCATGTCTTGTATGTAAATAGCGTGCTTGATCTTTTGAAGAAAGAGAAATTGTTTCTTAAGATGTCAAAATGCGAGTTTGGAAAGACTTCTTTGGTCTATTTGGGGCATATTTTAAGAGGAGGAGAATTGAGGATTAATCCTTCTAAATTGGAGGCCATTGTGAATTGGCCCACGCCCAAAACAGTTATCGAGGTAAGAATTTTCTTAGGTGCAGCTCAATATTGGAGGAAATTTATTGCTAACTTTTCTTCCATCGCATCTCGTATGCATGTGGTGATAAGTGTGAAGAAAGGCTTCCAATGGGGAGGCAAGCAGCAGAAAGCTTTCGAAGCTTTAAAATACAAGATCAGTTCAGCTCTAGTCCTTGCACTACCAAATTTGAGACATCCATTCGAGATACAAACCGATACTAGTGATTATGCCATGGGCGCAGTCCTTTTACGGCATAGTAAGCCTATCGCCTTTCATTCAGAAAATTTTAATGGTGTTGTGACTAATTATCCTACATATGAAAAAGAACTATATACGTTGGTACAAAGTGTCAAGAAGTGGAAACACTACTTGATGGGTAAAGAGACTATTGTACACACTGATCACCAACCATTATAGTACTTGCAGTCACAAACAAAATTGCAGCAATCAAGAAATTTCAGGTGGATGGGATTTCTTCAACAATTTCACATGGTTATAAGGTACAAAAAAGGTATATTCAATAAAGTTGCAGATATTCTTTCGAGACCAAACATTAGTTCTTCTACTTTACTCAAAAATGATTATGTTTTACATGAGAGTTACATAGAAAAATATGCACATGACGTTGATATCAAAGATATGCATGCTAGTTTGAGTGAAGGGAATCAAGGTGAAGAAGGATATTATCACATGCATAACAATTTGTTGTTTCATTTGGGAAATCTATGTATTCCACAAGGAGAGAGGCTAAGTGTCATGAGAGAAGCTCATTCTTCTCTTATTGTTGGGCACTTCAGGGTAATCAAAACAATGGCTCATCTATAGAGGTATTGTTACTGGCCTCACATGATAGATAGTGTGTCACATTTTATAAGAGGTTGTTCTATGTGTGCAACAAGTAAGCCTAGTAATAGCAATCTTGGGTTGTAAACACCACTACCGGTACCATCAAGGCCATGGGAGAGCATCTCCATGGAGTTTGTTGGAGGTCTACGTATGCCAAGAAAGAAACACGATTATCTTTTCGTAGTTGTGGATAGATTCAGTAAAATGTGTATACTTATGCCATGTAAGAAGACCATTACTGCTGAAAATATTGCTGAAATTTATTTTCAAAACGTTTGGGTTCATTTTGGATTTCCCACTTCTATTCTTAGTGACAGGGATTCCAGTTTCATTGGGAATTTTTGGTTGAATCTATGGAGAATGATGGACATGAAATTGAAAAAGAGTACCACTTTTCATCCACAAACTGATGGAAAAACCGAAGTGGTGAACAAAATAGTTGTACATCTATTGAGAGGATATTTCAGCAAACATCCTAAGTTGTGGGATGAACAACTGCATTATATTCAACACGCTTACAATGGGGAAAATCACTCTACAACACAAACCTCACCTTTTGAAGCATGCTTTGGGTATTTTCCAAAATCGCCATTAGAATTCATCTTTGGGAAGGATGTTGCAATTGATGGCTATATTGATATTGATAAGGCTCAAAAGTTCATTGAGAATATTCAGGTGATACATCAACAATTTCAACAACATCTTGAGAAAATTCAAGGAGAATACAAACAGAGGCATGAAAAACACCAAGTTGATCACAAGTTTTAAGAGGGAGATGAGGTATGGTTGCACATTAGCAAGAAAACGAAGCAAGGGGAAGGTAAAAAACTCAAACCCATTCCCTTTGGTCCTTTCAAGATCATAAACAAATTTGGTAATAATGCATTCCAACTCGATTTGCCTTCTTACACAAAAATATATTCAATTGTTAATGTTGAAAACCTATGCTTGTATGAGCCTCCTTTGATAGATGATTAAGGAAGTGATGTTCAACTATCTTCTATCGAATATTTCTCACCAGAATTTCTGGATGAGGTCAAAGAAGATATAATTCTTGATAGGAATACAAGAGCATCAAAGAGGGGAAGTGTTGAATACCTTCTAGTTGGGCTCAAAGGCACTAAACCAAGAAAGGAAAAATGGATGGAGATTGGAAGGGTGAGGGAATTGTACCCTCATATACTGAATAGGTAATCAAGTATTTTGGGATCCAAAAGCTTCCCAATGGGGAGGAATGATTAGGAGTTCATAAATTTTTCTCAAAATTCAAGTTATAGGATTGGGTTTGAAATGGAAAACAATTTCAGAACCGGATCGACTAGCAAAGTGGGATCCGAATTGGTGGTTATCATGGAGTCTTCAACTCTGCATAAATAATCAGTGATTTCAAATCCATGGAAATTTTTTAGGTGGAATAGAGTACCATGATATAGTCAACAACAAGGATTGAACGAGTGAATGGTGAGAACCGTTGGATCTAGAATAGATCAACGATAAAGAGTTTAAATCGCAACAAGAGAGATTATGCACATCGCAATTGACAATGGTTTTATTTACATGGAAGAAATCACAAATTAAATAATATATGTGGCAATGCGATGATGCGAGAGGAGCCACATGTTCATATAGTGCTTAATCACATATCACAGAATTCTATGGTTATGGATAAGAATTTCGCACGATAAACTATTTAGTATGCGATGCGATGAGATTGCATATCGTACGCAATAAAAATAATGTATTTTTTGTGGTTTGCAAAGTCAGTAAAGTGGCGGTATTATGAAATGTTAACTTTCACGATCTGCGATGAACCTTGTATTACGGTTGCAAATTTGTGTGATATTGCGAGGTCCCATAAAATGGATCCGATGTTGATCACGAATGTATGTATGTTTAATGAAACTTTGATATTGTATTCCACTATTTCCGTTAATTGTCAAGTCATAAACTGTTGGGGTGCGCATGTGGCCATCAACCTAACTATAATAGTAATTGCACGAAATTTTTGGTGGAGCGGATAGGGGCATGCCAAATTTGGAAGTTAGCCCTAATTTAACTCTAGTTAACTAGATTTCTCCACATTTAGTGGAGTTTTCCTAGGAGATATTGGGAAAAAGAGTAAGAGGCTCAATTTTCGACCATTCTGAGTGATTGAAGGGTTATTATTGACTAATTGGAGCATTCTGAAGCAATTGGTGCAGAGAAAATAGCCATTAGAGCATTTTAACTACATGGAATAGAAAAATTTTGAGCATGATGAAATATGGACAAGCCATTGGGAGCTAGACCAATAGATGTAGCCCAAGAGGGGTGAACTGTTTCATCATGTCAGTTATGTAAACTTCATGTGGTGACTTATTTCTCCATTTTACACTATTGTTCAGTGTTATTTAGATTTATTTTATGCTTCTAATTCACTAAAGTTCATCTATAATTCATGGAAAAACTCCTTAATCCTTATGCAAACTAATAAACCAATTATGCACATATTTTTAAAACTAAAAGACCCGTAGCACACCAAAAATAATATAGTAATTTCAGATCATTAATTTAAAAAGAAAAAGGGGAAAATGCGCAAGATGACTGTTTGAGATAAATCTCAACCATGTATTCATATATATGATGAAGAATATTTGGTCAAGGTTAAATCTCAAACATACACCTAATTATGAGTCATAATTAAATTATTAACTTGGAAGCCCTATTTCAAAATAGAACACCTATTAACATAAATATACCAATCAACAAGACAACATTTAATGGTATTATTAGATTACTATTAATAGAGATTAATATATTATAACAAATATCATTTCCACATTTTTATTTTCAACACATTACAACCCTTTCTCATGCTCACTCATACGTCGAGTTGATATAATGTCATTCCAAGCCTCATGAAACCCATGCTTCACTAACTACCAATCCAACTTCTTGCTCTCATGATTCTAAATAATTTTGAATGATTATATGTTGATTAAACTACTATATATCATGATCCTAGAAATACCTATAGAAATTATTTTTTTTATAACAATAATAGTGCAGAGCATACCATTATTCATCATTAACTCCCTATGGATGTAGTTGTGAATGATGATTCCATGCTCATCTAGAGAAATATGTTCCATAATGTAAAAGAGCTATTAGTGATTATTGTTGTATTGTGCATAGTATCCTATATTACAAACGAATGTTTCTTTTGAATTTGATTCAGCCTCAATTAATTAGCCTCTCTTGAATGAACACGTATTATCAACGCTTCACTCCTCATCACTGGACTCAATTTTAGTCTCTATTTTCACCTTCAAGTCAATTTATTTTCCAAACATTATAAACTTATCAAACTTGATTTGGCTAATATCAAGATAGTTCACAATAGTTTCCTTTTATGCATTATTATTATTAACACAATTACATTAATAAAACACCACTAAATTAATAAATAGGCTCACATAAGCAGATCCATTATTTTTCACATTTGAAAATTAATTGTGCTAATCGGTATATGAAAGTTTTAAAATGATGTTGTTTTTTCAAAAAAAATCAACCACTTTATTAATGTTGTTGTGTTATTTTTATCCTTTTAAAATTAATGGTTACAAATGGTGTATCAAAGTTTGAAAGTGATGTTCATTTTTTAACATATATCAATAAATTTATCAATGTTGTTGTGTTAATGGGTGGATTAATATACCATGGTTGATTATGGTTGGCCTTGCTTTATTATCACTATATATGGTAATGGTTAAGAAGGGTTGATTAGCGTGAATAAGTAGTTGACAATGGGTGGTCATGGTTTTTCAAGTTAAATTAAAGTTTTCTATGACAAATTATAATTGACTATAGTTGATCACTATTCACCATGTTACATATCGTTGAATTTTGTGTACCATGGTTCACCATATTTACCATGCGTGAAAATGGTTGACTGTGGTTTGTCCATGGTTTCCCATGGTTAACTATATTTGGCCATGTTAACCATGGTTGACTATAGTTGGACATGTTGACAATAAATGACCATGGTTTTCCCCTTTTTCATATGGCTCACCTTGGTTGACTATTATTAAATATGGTCAACTTATGGTTGTAAATTTCTAACTATAGTGGATAAAAATTAGTTATAGCTAGTTGTGGTTGGAAAATATTGACCATGCTTGATGATATTTGACCATGAAAACAATGTTTGGCCTTGGTTTGATCATATTTTACCTAGGTTGCCTATCAATGTCCATGATAGTGCATGCTGACCATGGTTGTCTATGGTTTCACCATATTGATCATGGTTGATCATGTTCGACCATGGTAAACCATGGGTAATCGTGTCGACCATGGTTTAACATGCCTGGTTTTGGTTCACCATGGATGAGCAAGGTTGACAATGATTGAACCCTTCCTACCTTGCTTGAATAATTTTTCCCATGGTTGAAGAATTTTTCCCATGTTTTAACATGGTTTATCTTGTTCAACCATGGTTGACTATGGTTAACATATGGGTGACAATGGGTGAACATGGTTGATCAAGGTTTTTAGTGTTTACCTATAGATAGTTGGCATAGACCATGGTTAACTATGATTTCCATGTTGAATATGGTTGACCATGTTTTACAACTATTAACCTTACTTAGCAATGTTGACATAACCAATTATTCATTTGTTGTTCATCACAATATAATGATATTTTTTTTTCATCACATTTTGATTTCGTAATAATGTGACATTGTTTTTTGTTCATCACATTACCACATAATTATTTTTTCCAAGATATAATTTTGTGTTCAATACATTATGACAGGATTTACTATTTATTAGGCTGTAACACCATTTTTTGATTTCCACTATTATCCTCCCTCCTATTGCTTTGTACTATCTCAGGATGCGGGAGGTGTCACTTATTGAATTGACCTAACCTCCAATGTTTATTATGAAGGAAGGATTACGAAATTCCCTTATCTAGAAGTCCTCAAATCTTAAAAAAAATGCAACCATTGCATTAAGCTAGTTGAGAGCTTTCCGAAGACATAAAATTTGTCTTGATTCAATCTCTCGATAAAATGTTACATTTGTTTAGAGTTTTTCATATAGAAAATAGGGGATGTTAGTATGCAGATGACATGATTCCTATGTGTCCTCCATGTAGTCCTAACAAATAAAATCGGTAGGTCTTGGCACTACAACCATGTCATATTATTGCAGCCTTCACTACCTGTGAAGTTCTGTACTAAACATGGAATGGTAGCGGTGGGCATTGAGTAGTAAGGCAACAACATGGTTCAATGAGGGAATTCTATTTGCGTCAATTAACCTCTACAGAAATTTCAAACCCATTCTATCATGTAATTACTTTGGTGGCTGGTGGTGATAGATAAACCCTAGTCCGAACTCTATACATCAGGGAAGAAAAACACAAGCAAAGAGTCTTAAATATTACACAACAATTTCTAGCTTTGACAGCTCATCCTGGTTCATGCTAAGCTATCATGTCACTAAGATTACAAAGAGTCTCTTTTGAGATTCATTCCAAACAAACTACATACGGTTCAAATAGCCAAATCCAAAAGTGTCACAAATAGAGAAGGCATTGAACAATATTTAGATACAAAAATTAAAGTAATGTACCACCCGATTTGCTTACTTATTGTTTAGGGGAGAACTAGAAAATAATGGAAGAAACTGCAGAATAGGTCATTATTTGCAATGAAAATCCTGTCACATTGAAAATGCAAAATGTGACAAGGGAAATAAAATATTGATAAATGAAAAGTTAAAAGTTCATAATAAAAATATTATTAATCAATAACAAATGGATATCAATCTGTTCAGTGTTGGAGCCAAGAGGCTCATGGTATTAACATTCATGCACTTGAAAAATCTATTGACGAATATATTGTGGAAACTATGAGACTCAAAAGAAATATTAAAAGGAATAGAAGACACCCTAAATCTAAGTCCTCTGCTAATGAATCCACTAGAAATATAGTCACCACCATTATTAATTTATGCTCATACAACACCGCTCATATCTAATAAAGTTATTAATATGCTTAATTCAGTCAAATCATATATCATCAATGGCATATGCCAAATTTTAGAAACTATTAATCATGCATGGAAAGAAGTTTTCGATTTAAGACATCTACAATAGGAAATTAAGACATTTATGTATTTGGTTAATACTAATCTTGATCTAGAGAGGAAATATATTGAGAATGATTTAGTTAATTTAAGTCAAAGGTTTGCATTAATCTCTGATATAGAGAAAAAAAAACAAAGTACTTCCAAATGTTAATAAAATAAAGTGTAAGTTGGATTGTCAAAAAGAATCAATACACTAGATGAAATCATTTCTGAATGTGATATCCTGAGAAGTAGAAGAGGTGATGCCTATTCGATAACAATAGAAATCGTAAAACAGCTAAATGGTACAAACATCGTATGAAAAATATGAATTAATTTCAACAGACACGCTAAAATATGAATTTGACAAGACAAAGCAATCAATGGCAACGGATTTTGATGATATAATTGATTACTGCAAAATAAATTACGAAATGGCTAATTACTTTTGTTAGAATCAATAACGAGAAATATGTCTAAACTATACAATTGCAAGAAGAACCTAGAAAATTGAGAAGGATATATTCAGTAAAAAATTCAAAATGGAAATTATAGATTCTCTTGATAGATATGTCATTAAAACTAGGGTGAAATCATTTGTTGAAGAAATCATGAAACCGATAGACATCTAACAGAAAAACAATCACAGTGCAAAATTTTACATATTGTAACTGTTCTCAAATCCTTCAACATTTGATTTTTTGTTTACTAATATTAGATAATTCAGTGTTGTTGATTATGATATGATGAAATTAGATAATTATTATATACAAATTCTTGTTTTTTGTTGCAGATGCATTTTTTGTATTACGGTTCATAGGAGCCCAAACCTAGTTCCCATATAAATAAATACATTTATTGTTATGATTTTGTATCAAGGTTTTCAATTCTTGATACTATAATTCTAATTCTATTCAATCATTTTATTTTTATGACTATGTTTTGAATATTTTCTCATATATATCTAAATTATGGCTATGGGGATTGGAATTTGAATCTTGATATAGTTGTTGTTATTGAATCTATGTCTGTATTATTTTTATGATAATTTTTTGTATCAATTTTCAAACATATGCTTTCAAACTTTGTATTATATCTAATGTTGTGTTGTTTTTAAAATTAAAATGGAGATTTGATAATAGTTTTGGATCTCATGCATACATCTATGAAGTATGGAATATTAGCACCATGTATTTACAATTGGATAAATTTCATTTTGTGAAAGAAGAAAGTTTAGAGAAACTATTCATTGTAGTTCCTTTGCACTTACACCCATAACTTGCTTCGTCTCCTTTGAATCTCCTATATCCAATTGCTTTGCATATATGAAATAAAACATATAAATGTACTATTAGGAAAACAAATTTATTTGATATAGTACATGCTCTTGCACTTCCTGTACACCCTTTCTGCATAGAACAAAATAATTTTTGTTATTACAATTCTAATTTTATTCAACAAGTTTGTTTGTTATGCCTATGTTATGAATGTGATATTGTATATATTTTAACAATAGATATGGTGATTGTCATTTGAATATGGATAGAGTTATAATCATTGAATCAGAGTCTGTATCAATTTTAATATAATGTATTCTATGGGTTTTTGAACACACACTTTGAGACTTTGTATTATATCTAATGATGTGGTATTGATTAAAATTAAAATGAACATTTGACAATGCATTTGGATCTCATGCATACATATCTAAAGAATATAATGGTAACAACAAGTCTTTAGAATTCAATAAATCTCATTTTGTGGAATACAAAAGTGAAAATAAATATCTCAATGTGTTTCCTCCGCACTTGCGCATTCTGCATAAACAAATATCACTACCATGTACATGATTTTAATTTGAAATATCGTAAACAAGTGAAAATGTAGAAAAACTAATATAACAGAAAAAAAAATTACGTGGTATTGAACTAGTTAACGAAGAGAGATAGCCATAGGAATTATTTTTTAGTATCTTTATAATCCTTATTATCTAAGTGCATTTATCGTTTACAATTGTTTCAATTAAAAATTAGTTTAATTAAGACAATGATAGACAATGATAACTTTGCTGAGAGGTGCATTTCTCTTTGATTTATTTTCATTTGATTATTATTTAATTATATAGCTCTGCATTTTTTTCTATATTTTCTATTTACTCTCTAATATTTACAATCTAAAAAATTCTTGCACAATCTGTGCAATGGTAACATAGGCATAATCTCTTTGATACCTATGTTTTCACTCATATAAATAATTTTCTCCATTATTATGGTTCTTTGAAACCCATTTCAAAGTTGTGTTATGCATCTCCTTCTTTGCACTTCCTCATCTCTCGACATACCCTTTCACCTGCACTTTGTTCACTCTACATATCTATAGCGAGGGCCAAATTCTGAATCAAATTTTCAAGTGAAATGACAAGGTCTACAATTCACTGCCCCTCCTTTAGATATTTTATATCTATTTCCTATACATATATCAAACAAAATAGACAACTATAGTAAATATATATATATATATATAATCATTAAGCTCTTCGCACAAGGTATCAATGTTAATTGTTCTGCACCATAATATAAACATGTTATAGAAGTCAACATATGATCTCAATTAAAACATCACATTCTCTAAGAATTTTCCCTTACTAAACAAATATCTCGTACAATATTAAATTATCCTTTTGTGAAATGCAAAGAAATAAAGCTTCACCAGATATAGTCACTTATCCTACACTCCTTCCCCCCCCACCCTCTCCCTTGCTTATGTAAGCAAGTTGCAATCACGTCCGTTATTCCATATTTGAAGTTTTTAAGAACTTCGCACAATGTATGAACGTTAATTGTTCCACACCTTTGCATAATAATATAGTAAAATTAATATAATTCATAATATGCTCCTAACTTAGAACATGATATCTCTTCTTGCTAAGTAAATTTCTCCTACAATGTTAAATTAGCTTTATGCAAAATGTGAAGGAAAAAAATATTGACTCAATATAATCCATGCTCTCTCACTTCACATACACCCTTTCTCCCACATACCCTTTCTCCTAAGAACAAAAAAATAGAAACTAGATCTCCCCCCCCACCCCCCCCCTCCCTTATGAGAAATGTGGAGGAAGAAAACTTGAATCGATATATTCCTTGCTCCTGAAATTACTGCATATACTTTCTATCGCACTTTCCACACACCCTTTCTCCCGCAACTAAATTTGAAACACACAACATGGATAAGGATTCATCATGCAAAAATAACTTCATTGTGGAATTGAAATTTAATATTACTCAATATTTTCTTCATGTGAATTTCAACACTCCACACAATTTATCAATCCACACAAGGAAGACAATAATTTTCTAGATCTATTATTACTCAATATTTTCTTCATGTGAATCTTGACACTCCATAAAATCTTAGCATGTAGCGCATCTGAGCTTTCTATTATGCAGAGAGCTTTCATTGTGCGAAGAGATTTGATTGTGTGGAGATATTTCATTGTGTGGAGAACTTTCACTATGTGGAAATAATTGTGTGGAGAGCTTTTACTATGTATAGAGTTTTGTGTAGAGATATTTCATTGTGTTGAGAGATTTCATTGTGTCGTGTTTTATCTGCACTTCACACAACCTTTAATCAATTAATTAGTTTCCCTGGCTAATTCTATGTTTTTCATAGAGATTTCATTGTGAGGAGATATTTCAATGTGTGAAGAACTTTCGTCAAGAGGAGATTTTTTTGCAAAGATATTTTACTTTGCGGGGAGATTTAATTTTGTGCAGAGTTTTCTGCGAAGAGATTTCATTGCATGAATAAATTTCATTGTGTAGAGTTTTCTCCATACTCACAAAAGATTTAATCAATTAATTAGCAGTAGAGGTAAGGACTATGTTGCATTGCATCTATTGCCCCATTTTATAAAAGTAAGTGCACACATTAACATTAGTAAGTGATAATCAATGATTTTTTATAGAGGGTGTCAAATCACATCAAGCATGATAACATATATGGTAGTGGATTAAGCATCAAACTACCTCACACACCCACCATAGACACAATGAAGTGATACATGCAAAAGGAATCAAAATATATGGTGATGAATAAAGGTGGATGGTGAGGGGGTTTGGTGCCCATTGATCATTGGTTCTCTCATGTGTATATTTATGTTGAGTACTTGTAATCATGGTTGTGATTCAAGACTCAAACATCTGAACGAAGAGTTCTAAACTAAACATGGTTAAGAAATATCATCAATTTGGAATTACTCCTCCTTAGCTAAGAATTTTTTGAGTTTTTTTTTTTTTTTTTTTAAGTTAAATTGTCAAGGGTCAAAGTGAGAGTTGAGTTTTTTTTTTTTTTTTTTTTCGATTTTTTCTCAGATGAGTTAGTATAAGCATTACCAGGATCTATAGGTATTTTTTTATGGTGAATTAGAGGGTTTTAATCAACTAGGTGAAAGAATAGTTTATTTTTAATTGGTCTCTCTTTATCTATTTCGAGTTTATGGGTTCTCTCTCGTGTTTGGGTCAAAACAATATCGATGTCATCTTCTTCTCTATTCAGCTGGAGAGGGATTTTCATCTCTATTTTTAATTCCTTAGACTCTTAAGGTTTAGGTCTTTGACCTCCCTTTATTTATTTTAACTGTCACCATAGGAATGTTTTGGTTTAGAGAGTTGAGCTTAGGTTATTTCTTAAGTATTTGGAGCCCCCTTCAACTGCACTACAATCTAAGGCTCTCATCTCTCCTTCATTTCATAATTTCATGTGATTATGTTAACCTTCCCTTGGTTTTGTTTCCTCTAATTCCATGCATCCATTAGTATTTGTGTTACCTATATAGTATGAGTCATGAAGCCACCTTTAGTCCAATTTTCCATCAGGCAGCTCAATGATCTACAACAATTTACACTATTGGCATACCCATTGAAATCCATAGAGAGATTTTTTAGGTTGAGGAAGAATCCAAGGCAGATTGCAAGTTTATTTTTGATACAAATACACATGAAGAGGTTAAAATTGTAACCTAGAGATGGGTAATACCCATACACGGTTGACCCAATAAATGAAAACCATAAACATGTATTGGAATATGAAAACAAGTGGAATATTCATGTGCATAATTTCTTGTCTTTTTTCATCTATGTTTGTTGTGATGGAAGTAGTAAGGTTGCTGTCAGGTGAAAATATAGGCGCTAATCTCTGGGATATAGCTTATATATTCTTAAAACTTGATATTTCTTAAATAATGGATGTCATTAATTGTTATGATATGGAAAAAGGCATAATTTTTTTTATAAAGGTTTTGTTTCCACACTTGGAATACCATTAATAGAAAAGTAAACTAAATTATTATGAGGAATTACCCTAGAAAGAAATGATACTATAACGACCATGAATTAAAATATGGAACTAATTACATAAATAATGCTATTAATAATTGACACAAAACATTTAACTTGTTAACATAGAATTTTTAAACCATTAGCAATGGATACTTACTTGTAGACAAAATATGTATCTCACTATCAATTTGGTAGCTGTGGTGCTACTTGAATCCCACTAACCGCAACACAATTTTGGGGATGATTCTCCACCCAACTATAGGCTCAACTGCATATAAAATTTGTACAAATAGTCACCCTTGAGCACTCAATAAATTACTACTACTAGTGAATAATGTGTCTCACAATATTCTCCTTTAGAAAGAATGTTTGCTTCTCATCTCCCTATCCATCCATTAAATAAAACCAATTGTTCAAAAAATGGAAAGAGTTTAGTGAAATATATGCATGCACACAACCCATGTGTCAACATGCCCACTTTTATCTTTTTTCCTTATGTTTTACTTAACTCAACCTTTTTCTTATTTTAAGTATTTCTTATTTGATTCATTTTGTACTTTTTCTTAACTTTACATATTCTTAGTATTTTATAGTTTATATATATATATATATATATATATATAAGTTTAGTTTATTATTTATTTACTATTATGATATTTTCTTCTTTATCTTTTATTTATTTGTTATTATTATATTTTCTTTATTATTTATGGATTTATTTATTTATCTATTAATATTACTTCATTAATGATGATGATTATTATTATTATCAATATTAATATGGGGCATTACATACTCCCCATATTTAAGGAACTTCGTCTCGAAGTTAAGTTTAATAATTTAACTTTAGATTATTTTATCTATTTATTACTTTATGTTTTCTCTACACCCTCTACTGAACTAGTATACAAGTAGGCATTGAAATTTAGAAAACATCGAGGAATTCCCGAGGAAGCTCAAGTTATTTTTCCCCATTTTCAGAACCATGAATAAAGCCTCATCGATCTATACCATAGCCCCAAGGATTGCCCCAAGGCTTAGATCTCATCTACCCCAAGTCAATAATCTAGTTCCAATAATCAATCACTCTGGGTATCTTGCAAGGTCGGTCGAACTCCCTCCGCACTTACTAAGCTACAAAACCCTAGGTATCGATGTCCTCTTCCCCCCTTGAACTTTGACATCCCAATCAAATATCAGGATCTCGACCTCCTCAAAATGGTCCCATAGCCCATCAAAAGCTATCCATCAAAAGCTAAGAAGACAAAGGTACCACTAACATATATAGAGTTTATTGAGTTTTTACCTAGCCCATATGGTGTTACACATTCTCCCTCATAGGTATGGGCTCCTATTTGATCATCAAATAAAATGGCCCTCCCGACCCACTTATGAATTTCTTGCCAATCACCACACCTTAACATGCAACTATGGTATTAGATATAACATAAATATATCTATATCAAAGCTATATCATGATACCACATAATAAATGGAACCGCATGTCAATATAGGCTCATATCAATATCCATCATTCATACCAAAACTATATTTTCATTTTCAAATCACCTCATTATTTCTAAATTTACAACAACTTTATACCCTAAATTTTATATACATATATCAACCTCGGAAGTCTAACTTTTGAACCTCGTGGATCTCAATTTACAATTAAGTATTTTTGTATAAATACATTGTAAGAACAAAATTATTATTAGTTGACCATTTTTCTTACCTTCATTCATTATAATTCATTTACTTCACTTTCTTTATATTTTAATACATAAATAAAAACCTTTACAAATCCATATTTGATTTTGAGTTCCATTACTATTTTGAAATTTCACAAAACTTTAACAATTTTAACAACCAAGATTCCTTAGTTTCATATGTATAAAACCAAAAAAAATCATATTTTACTCACCATAGAACTCATTTTATCTATGTAAAATTTATTTTATATCTTATGAACTTTAATATAATATTATTAACTCCTTTACATAACATTATTATTATCATACACTTCTAATTTATACTGGATAGTATTGAAAATGAGGATAACTACTTAACAAAATATTTACTTAAATTGACTCTTCGAGTCGAGTTTTAACTACTAATTTACTCACAAAAGATCACTGATATTCCTTTGATCATATGATATAAAAAGAATAAAATACCCCATCCCTCACTATTTAATATATGTAAATTTATTTCCTTTTGTTTACTTAAACTATTTTAAATTATATTTAATTCCGCCCCAAAATAAAATCCTATAGGTCAATAATTGCTTAGTGGAATTATTTTAGGTATTAACATGTCGACCAAATTTGAAAATAGATTCAACCAGGTAGCCATATATAAACTCAAAGTATTTCCATCTATTATATTAACTTGTCTTATCTATGAATATATTCCTACTTTGAATCTTAATTGTGATGTGACAATTGAGATGCAACAGGACCAACACTTTGATTAATTATGAACTCCTTCAAGGTGAGACTTAGTTTACAAATGAGGTATAAATGTAGCATTGTCAATGTCTAAATAAAGCTGAAATAAGAAAAAATAACAAAAATCTCTCTAGTATTACTACATTATAATCCTTATAATCCAAATTGATTATATCCTAAAAAAACACCTAGTAATGTCAAAACCAATAGACAATTAATACTCCATGTGCACCATATGGAACAAATTGATCTCTACCGAAGACTAATTACCCTAAACCTAAATATAAATGACAATCCAGTCTATCCTAAAAAACACCTAGTAATGTCAAAACCAATAGACAATTAATACTCCTTGTGCACCATATAGAACAAATTGATCTCTACCGAAGACTAATTACCCTAAACCTAAATATAAATGACAATCCAAGTAGATGGACTAATTACCATACACCAAAATATAAATGAAAATCAAAGTGGACCCTTTCAAACAAGAAACAATGTTCAACCAAAATCCTCCAATTGAAAACGTGACCATGAAAACATGTCGAACCCACTTTATCCATGTAAATCTACCTATGAAGTTTTTTTACTATCATAGAAAATGAATGATGAGTAACCCAAGCTCCATTTTCAATAAACATAAACCTTGTATACATCAACATATCTTCTCAGAAATTGATAATCAATTGATAATCAATTTCTTCCTGGCGAATACAACATTGATATCTTCTGGATCCATATATGAAACTTAGAGATATAACGTCATAATGTGCTATCCATTCAGTATATAACATAGACAAGTGGTGAAGAACACGAGGAGTGATATAATAATGGATTCAACTCATTTAAAAGACATATAGGTAGCACATTTCTTTGAGGGATCTTCAAACACTTATTGTATCGAAAAAAATACTAAATTAAACAAGATTACACTAATTTTCTTTAATAGAAGAAATATCAATTGCAAATATTTTCATATATATATATATATATATATAATATTTCAAGATCATAAAAAAAAATTGAGTTACTCACCACTATTATTAAAAACATTTTTCTTAATTAAAAAAATAAAAATATTAAAAATATATATATTAATTATTTGAAAACCCTAAAAAATTAGTTACTTCAACTTGTACTTAGATATATGAATAAAAAAATATATTAAATTAAATTATAATAAAGAGTGACACTTTTATTTTCCAACCAATATGAGGTAATAAACAATTATCAATTACATATTCAAAATTTCAGCCACAAACAAACTGTAAAATTAATTTTAAAAACCAAAAAAAATAACATATTAACCCATTAATCTCATAACGGTTATGTGTCAAATGGTCTATAACAATCGTGAAAAAAAATATGTCAAATAGTCTAAACAATCATGGAAAAAAATATGTCAAATAGTCTAAACAATCATGAAAAAAAATAGCAAAAGAAATTTCAAAATTTCAAGATTATTGCAAAAAGGATACATGGTTAGGAAATTATTGAGGGCCATTTCCCATATATTACTACAAGATAGCTAAGTGTATATTTTGTGACCATAACTTAAGCTTGAGAAATTGATGGTCCCAATATACAAGCATCAAGGGTTAAAAACCACAATACATTGGTTAGGTTAAGCGGATCATTATGTATCCAACGGAAATTTTATAAACACAATAAGAATTAGTAGTAACTACAAGGAGTAAAATGAACTTTCCAACATATATAAAATATATATATATATATATATATATATATATATATAATAAAAAAACATTATTTATTTGTATTAATAAATAAAAATATAAAAATCAAAAGTTTCAATAAGCTTGAATCCTTGTTATGATATTATATATATTGACTATGAACTAAAATATACAACTAGTTATATAAAAATGTTATTAATAATTTATATGAAACATTTAATTGATGTACATAGAATTCTGAAACCATGAGTAGCGAAAGATCAATTCTGAAACTATTATTATCACATAAACTTTGTTCTCACAACATTTTCTTTTGGAAAGATTGAATGTTTCTCATTTCTTTTTTCATTCATTAAAGAGAACCAACTTTTTAAAAATATAAAGAGATTCACATGCACACAATACATGTATCAATATGACAATATATTTCTTTTTCTTAAGGTTTTACTTAACTCAATCTTTTTCTTAATTTAATTATTGTTTATTTTATTCCTTTTTATTTTTGTTAATTTTATATATATATATAGTTAGTTTATTATTCATCATTTTAGTTAATTACTATTATTAATTCATCTTCCTTATTTATTATTTATTTTTTATTATTATCTTTTGTTTATCATTTATCATTTTAATTATTATTATTATTATTATTATTATTATGAGCATTATAGATACTTAATGAAGTTTGTGTTGAAAGGAAATTTTTAACAACTTAATATAAAAAAGAAATGTTTATTTTTTTTTTCTATTTAAGATAGGAATTCATATATAACATCTAAA
The DNA here is from genome assembly GCA_034641835.2 of Pinus albicaulis. Classification (NCBI taxonomy): domain Eukaryota; kingdom Viridiplantae; phylum Streptophyta; class Pinopsida; order Pinales; family Pinaceae; genus Pinus; species Pinus albicaulis. Next base: position 1,252,997,506 of record CM076579.1, on the reverse strand, counting down.
AAATATATTATTAACAAAATATTTCAATATTACCCATAAAAAAATATTTTAATATTCTTTTCATTAACATATAAAAAATAATAATTTAATATCAAGTGGATATTACAAATTAATTAATATGATATTGACATATATATTTAAAAAAATATTTCAATGTTAATTATAAATAAAATTATTTAAAATAAAAAAGTGATGAAAGATATAGAATTTCTCATATATATTAATTAGAACAAGAATAGCTATAGAGCAGCAAGTCCCTCCCAGAAGGCAGTGTTTTTGGCTCTACAAGAAGATCGATTGGTTCACGTTCATTATCTTGGTCAACTAATTCTGTATCTGTGCGAAGTGCCGGTCCTGAATTGCAAAGTCAAGGAGTGCAGTGGTCAAGAATGTAAATATTGAGCTGCGTGATTTTAGATATAACACAGAGTGTTGTAAAGACTAAAGAGTTCTATTTGAGATAAATAGATAAATGTTACGTCACTTATGAAATTTTGAATTTCCACTTGTAACCAACTGTATTAATTGAATGGGTCACACCAGAATCTATTTAAAGGGGAATTATAGGTAAGATATTGGAGGAGAAATATGAAGGAATAGAAAATGTGTTTTAGTTTTCCTTTACACAACATTTATATCCTATGAAATGTGTTTCACTGATATCTCTTCCTTCATTTTACTAATGTATGAGACCATATGCCCAATTGATTCATGTTTTTGGTTAGTTTGTGAAGAATGTGATATATGATTTCAATAATAAAACCCAGAATTTAAAAAGGCCTAGAATCTAGCCTAATTTGTGGCAGAGTTATTCATGAAACTCGGTTATCATTAAAATTCCATTTTCTCATGCATTTGCAGATATCACCTTAACCCATGGTCACTCTAAAAAGCGACTCTTAATTTCTATGATGTACAGAGATTGTGTGTCACTAATTTTCTTGGTACCTTGCAGGAAAGTATTGTTCCCTTCCAAACCATTCCTTTAGCAAAATTAATCCATTTGTTCATCGAGCACAGCGTCCAAAATTTTTAATATTGTTTCTTCCAAAAAGATAGTACAAAAATATTTCTTTAAGTGATCCCACTTTTTGGTCAGTTCATAGAAAGTGGAGTCTTAGTGGCCTTACCTTATAAGTTTGCTTCATTCACAAATCCTAAAATGTAGGGCTCTTCATAACGCCACGTTTATACATGAAAGGAAAATAAATACTTGGAACTCCTTTATCTAACGATTGACTTATGTATGCTAGGCACTAGAACCATCTTTCCATGAGGAAAGACTCTAAATTCTGGTGTTTTCAGCTGAGGGCATCAGTGACGTGTGTAGACAAGTGCTTCTTTTACATAAATATACCTGCTTATAGAACCTCTCGAACACAAAATTTCTAATCTTTCAATTAAGGAGATTTAATGGTGTTTAATTCATTCATTGAATTGACCTTTGCGAGATTAGATATCCCCCACCTACCACTTCTAGGAAAATGAGCTTGAGTAGTTGAATGTTGTAAGAAAACTTTGCTCCATTGAATATATCTTAGTTTAAATTCCTTTTTTTTTTAGAATTAACAACATTTTTTGTTTTTAGAATATCAGTGTACACCTAAATTAAATAACAGTGACAGATAATTTGACCTAAAAATTCCAAGTTATATTGATGAAATCGGAGAGCGTGTAATCCTAATGTTGTTGTGGTCAGATCTTTGCTATGGGAATCTGTTGATCCCACACTGACCCCTTTTCGTTCCAACATCTACTCATCTCAAACAGTCAGCTTTGAATGAAAGAATAAAAAAAAGCCCAAAATTTTGATGTAAAGATATATGTAAACTCTAAATTAAATTTCCCCATTTGTGGAAACGACAAACCTGTAAACGTAATCTAGAGCAGATGTTTTTATTTCATGCTGAAAATGTCGATCAATTACAAGGCATTCCATTGTGTCAACAATCTGCAGAAGTTTGATTAAATCATAATTGGCATCTTCCATTTCGCTCAAAAGTAAATGCTTGATCTCCCCAATAAGCTTTCCAATGCGTTCATAATATGTAAGTTCCTGCTTCCAATGTAGTGCAATTAAAATATAAAATATATAAATGACAAATATAGAGATAGGTGCCATGATAGACTGGTAGCTAACAAAAAACTAAAAACTAAAAGCAAAGAATCAGCAAATGACAAAGCTACATATAGCCGGCTTGAGAGAGACTGAAAGCATACCCCATAAGGCGAGTTGAGAGAAATATGAACTCATCGTCCCACATGTTTATGTGATGATTGGGAGTGTGTCGAGGGATGGAAATTTCATTGCTGAATTTGATGCAAACAGATTCAAAAATCTCAGCCATAACACTACACTTCGCTATGCAATTTTAACACTACACTTTTCTATGTCATGAATGGACGATATGGGTTCGATGTCTATTGTGTTCCATACAGCTCCAATTCCTGCAAAAACATGGTAGCAGAGTCCATAATTAAAATCACTCTAAAGAATAGTCATGAGCTGTCATTATAAATACAATTAAAAGATTGTCATTCTTGATTGCATCAAACTAAACAATGGATATTTGACAAAAAAAAAAAAAAAAAAAAAAAATTAAACACAGATAATAATTAATATAAAGTTATGCAATAAAAATAAACTCTGTGTATACCAGAGGTTTACAAGTTGCCTCCAGGTCCTCCACACTATATATCTGGTATTTTCGTTATTAACAGAGGATCGGAAGATAGGGAGAAATGCAGGAACTATGGGAGAGGGCGAAAAGAACGTGTGATTGAGAGGAATGGATGAATGTACTACCTTCCAACGAATGGTTTTCCCATCATAGAGAGGTCAAGCCCATCACAGAGAAGCATGAAGTCTAGCTTCAACAATGCCCGCTTGTTAATGATAACATTAAAGGTTGATTTACAGATAGTGTTATATGTTTTATGGTGGATTAGGCAACAGAGGAGGATTTGCACTGATAGACACAATAACCCTGTCCTTCAATTTTGGGTCTAGTAGTAAGCATGCAGTGAATGGATTTTTGCATTTGCAGTCCGGCTAGTTCTCTCGGAGGTTTCATGGTAAATGCATTGTTCAAAATAATTCAGAGAAATAAAAGATCGTTGAATATTGGCAAGAAAAATATTTGACTAGACTACCTGATTTTATTCTTCTTGTTTATTTTGAATTGTAGCGAATGGTCACAGCCATCAGAACGGATTCGGGTTCTATGGAAGTGTTTTGTACGATAATCCGAGCAGCAACGAGGAGGTTGGGTTGTGCAATGACGATGAGATCGGCGGAGGGCTTCATTTGAAAAAGAGGAGGTTGAGGGTCCAACAGGTGAGGTCGCTAGAGACGAGCAACAGAATTAGGTCCCCAGCCGAGACAGGTAGCTGTGTGGTTCCAGAACCGTCGGGCGTGCCGGAACACATAGCAGCTCGAACGGGACTATGATGATATTCGAAATAAGGTACGCAAGGGAAAAACTAGAAAGTGTGAATCTAAACTTCTTTATAAATATCCCCTCTGTCCAGAAATTCTATTTAGAAACTAGCTCTTTGAAATCTAAGCCATCGAAGTGTGTGTCTTACTTGTAAGAACAAAATAATTCATGAGTTGAATGAATTGCCATTGTGTTGTTCTCCTTCTTAGATCGTTTGTTTCCTTCAGTATCAGTGTGGATTATGAAAACTAGGCTTTTGATTAGTGGGTATTTGATCTTGATCCAATTTTTGGGGTTATGTTTTAGTCCATGAAGACAGGGTGTCGTCAGGCACTGCCTGTTCTTCCAAAACAATAAGACCGCCTTCCTTAACACCTTGGTTAGCCATAACCTTCAGACACAATGACGTAGTGGCTTGACTCGGTGTAAAAATTTCATTTCTATATAAAAAACCGCCGTTACAATTTGATAACATTCCACCGCTCGGGAGATTACAAAAATATGGAACCTGCCTACACACAACATCCAAATCACTCTTCTCTCGTCTCACACAGAGAAATACTCGTTTCTAAAAATAAAAGCAAACACCGTCAGGCGTTCCGTAATTTTAAAACACTTCGCTATTCTATGTGATTAAAAATTACAACTCTGTTCACTCGTTCTTTAACACGCTCGTGTATATAACATTACAAACAACATTCAGTAAAATATCTCACCGTTTACTATGATCAGACATTCAACCATAAAAATTCACCGCTTGAATTCATTTATGGTTTCATTAAATTTCTGCAGTAACAACTTGGAAGTAGCATTGATGTCAAATGACTTTCCGGGGTATTGCCGTTCTTTCTTCCCGCACTTCTGTGCATTAAAAAAAATTCCTGTGTAATAACATTACAACATTCTCGCACTGCTGTCTTTTCCTTTCTTTTTATTTACACTGCTGTGTAAAAAATAAGACATACTCTTCACGGCCTTTTAATATATATGATGCACATATATATTAATTAAAACAAATAATAAAATAAAACATTAAAAAAACTGTTTTATAACATATACGCTGGGTAAATAAAATTAAACCCAAATCCTTTGAATCGTGAAATGTGGACCCCGCATACGTCAGCAGTCCGAGGGGGTAAGTTCCTCTCCTGGCCAGTCTTGCCGGACCCCCGCGGACTTTCATTGCGGCATGTTTTGTTGGGCCTCCTCGTTGATGACATAAGCAAGTCCGAGGGGGTTCATACCTCCACCGGCTCTGCCTTACCGACCCCATCGGAATTTCCTTGCCGCCTGTTATGCCGTTGAAATTATATTTCAACACTCCCCCTTAATTTCAACTGCTGGTTTTTCCTGCATACCCAAGCATTTCCTGAAATATTCAAAGCTTTTCTGCTGTAGTGGCTTTGTGAGGATATCTGCAAATTGATCCTCCGTTCTGCAATGCTGCAAAACAATCTCGCCATTGCTTACCAATTCCCGTATGAAATGAAACTTGGTGTCAATGTGCTTTGTTCTTTTATGAAAAACATAATTTTTAGACAATGCAATAGCTGAGCTATTGTCACAAAAAATCACTGTCCCTTTTACCTGTTCTTGACATAAGCTTCTCAACATTTTCCGCATCCAAACTGCTTGACACGCTGCTGCTGTAGCTGCCACATATTCTGCTTCTGCTGTAGACAACGCTACAACGGGTTGTTTCTTAGAAGCCCATGAAATGGCTCCTGAACCCATATGAAAAACATAACCATAAGTGCTCTTCCGATCATCAACACTTCCAGCCCAATCACTGTTAGTGTATCCAACTAAATCTGAACATTCTGAAGTAGTATAAAAAATACCAAACCTTTTAGTACCTTTAACATACCTCAAAATCCTTTTTGCTGCTTGCCAATGTGCATCCTTTGGCTTTTCCATGAATCTGGAAATCAAACTAACAACATGCATTATGTCCGGCCTAGTTGCAGTCAAATACATGAGGCTGCCAACTATGCTCTTGTATAAACTAGGATCAAAATCCTTGCTGCTGTCCTCTCTGCTGAGTTTTAATCCCATCACTGTGGGAGTGATAGCTGCTTTGCTTTCCTGCATGTTAAATCTTTCAAGCACCTCATTAACATACTTTGCCTGTGAGATGAAAATCCCACTTTCATCTTGTTCTACTTCTATTCCCAAGAAGTATCTCAACAAACCCATGTCAGTCATTTCAAATTCTTCCTTCATGACTGTTTTGAAATGTTCAATAAGGCAGTCATCATTACCTGTAAAAATAACATCATCAACATACAAGACTACAATCAAAATTTTACCATCTTGTTCCTTGATGTAGAGGGTGGGTTCTCCCTCACACTTCTCAAAACCATTTTCCAGTAGATATGAGTCTATCCTACTGTACCACGCTCTTGGCGCTTGCTTCAGCCCATAAAGAGCCTTCTTCAACTTGCATACTTTGTGCTCTTGGCCTTTCTTCTCATAGCCGAGAGGTTGCTCAATGTAAACCTCTTCCATTAACACTCCATTCAGGAATGCCGACTTCACGTCCATTTGGTAAACTTTCCATTTGTTTTGTGCTGCTATGGACAACACTGCTCTCACGGTTTCCATTCTGGCAACCGGTGCGAAAGTTTCCTCATAATCTATGCCATGCTTCTGCTTATAGCCTTTGACCACAAGCCTTGCCTTGTGTCTCTCTATCTTGCCTTCAACATTACTCTTGGTCTTGTAGACCCATTTAACACCAATGACATCTTTACCTTTTGGGAGTTCAACCAAATCCCAAGTTTTTTTCCTCTCTATGGCATTTATTTCCTCATCCATAGCTTCTATCCATTTCTTATCCTTGATAGCTTCTTCGAAATGAACAGGATCATCAACATGACAATATAAAGCAAACAAAGAATTGATACCTTCATTAGCTATATCTTGTTCATAAATATCTTTCAAACTTTTGAATTTCTTACCTCTTTCAATAGGTGTACAAGTGCTTGAAGAAGCACTTGAATTTCCTCCTTGTGGTGTGCTTGGAGAAGCACTTTCATTTCTCCTCAAGGGTGTACTTTGTGGTGTTGATGCTGCTGTTTGGGGATGTATTTCAGCCACCTCATCATCATTCTCATCATGAGATAAACAGTGTTTAACATTCACTGTTTTCTCTATGCTTCCATCCCAAGCTTCCTCTTCAATGAACTGAACATCTCTGCTCACAAGAAACTTCTTACTGGATGGGTTATATAACCTATATACCTTGGATTCCTCACTGTATCCAATGAAAATACATTTCTCCCCCTTGTTGTCCAACTTCTTCCTTAGCTGATTCGGAATGTGTGCATAAGCCACACATCCAAAAACCTTCATGTGTGTGACACCTTGCTTTGTGCCACTCCATGCCTCTTCCGGCACTTTGTTCATAACTGCTTTTGTAGGGCACCTGTTCAAAATATACGCTGCACAATGTACAGCTTCAGCCCAATAATCATTCGGCAAATGCTTTGCCTTTAACATACTCCTCGCCATGTCCATTATGGTTCGGTTCTTCCTTTCGGCCACTCCATTTTGCTGCGGTCTATATCTAGTTGTAAACTGCTTATGAATACCATTTTCTCTACAAAAATGTAGAAAATCTTTAGATATATACTCACCTCCTCTGTCAGTCCTTAAGACTTTGATATGCAGCCCACTTTGATTCTCAACAAGTGCTTTGAAATTGAAAATTTTTTCAAACACTTCACTTTTGTTTTTCAAAAAGTAAACCCAAGTTTTCCTTGTAAAATCATCTATAAATGTTAAGATATAGTGGCTGTTCGCAAGTGATGGAGTTTGCATCGGTCCACATACATCTGAGTGGACAATCTCTAAGGGTGCTTTTGCCCTTATGCTTTTCCCGAAAGGAAAACTTTCTCTGTGTTGTTTCCCAAGAATACAACCTTCACAAAGGCTGTCCGGTTTCTCTATCAATGGTAAACCACTTACCATTCCTTTTCTGTTCAACAGATTAAGACCTCCAAAGTTGAGATGACCAAATCTCAAGTGCCATAACCAATTATCATCCTTTGGTTCACTTTGTTAAGTCTCTTGTACAATTGCTGCTTTCTCTTCACCATTCTTCAAGTCTGCTCTCATTCTGAGAGGGAACATCCTGTTCCTTGTCATCTTCACTTCAGCAATACACAGTTTGATGGGTGGTTTATCCATGATGGTACAAACATCATTATCAAAGAAAACATTATACCCCTTATGGACAAGTTGTCCAACACTCAAGAGGTTACACTTCATTCCTGGAACATAATAAACATCTGCTATGGTTTTCCTTGCACCTAATCTTGTTAAAACATTTACATCTCCTTTTCCCATAACAGAAACTTTGCTATCAATTCCTAGTGTGACTTGTGACTGCACACTCTCATCTAACATAGAAAACATTGCTAAGTTTCCTGTCATATGGTTACTACAACCGGAGTCTAGAAACCATAAGTCTTCACTCTTTTCTTCAGCCATATTACAAGCTAAAAACAAATTACTTTGGCTGTTGTTTTCTTTTGTGAAATTTGCACTAGTTTCACTTCTTATATCATTCTGCTTCTTCTTTCTACATTCATTAGCATAATGACCATATTTCTTACAATTGTAACATTGGACATTGGATTTGTCATACCTTTGTCCTTGTGCATTCTGCTGACCATTCTGTTGGCTGCTGCCTTGGCCTTGATGCTGATTTGGATTGCTACCCCTTCCTTGAGCATTTGCTGGACTGTTCCTTCCACCTCTGTTTTGGCTTCTGCCTCTTCCTCTTTTGTTTCCTCTGCCTTGCCCTCTTCCTCTTCCGAAAGACATCTGGGTCTTAAAGGCATGTTCCAGAGATGATTTTTCACTCCTACCCAATCTCTGTTCATGGGTAATCAATGATGCATGTAATTCATCCACTGAAAACTTTGTGAGATCCCTTGTCTCTTCTATGGTGGTGACAATCACATCGAATCTTGAGGGTAAACTTCTCAAGAGTTTTTCCACAATCCTTTTGTCCTCAAGAGTCTCTCCATGAGATCTGATTTGTGTGACCATTCCAATCACATGAGTGAAGAATGAGTCAATAGTGTCTGACTCTTTCATGCAGAGAGTCTCAAAGTCTCTCCTCAGCAATTGAAGTTTTGTTGTCTTCACTTTCTCCATTCCCTGATAAGCTGTCTTGAGAGTTTCCCATGCTTCACTGGATTTCTTGGCTGTTGTTATCCTTGGAAACACACTCTCATGCACTGCTTGATACAAGAAGAAAAGAGCCTTGGCATCTTTCTTCTTATTGCTCTTCAAAATCTCTTTTTCTGCCTGAGTTAAAAGAAGAAACTCCACTTCATTTGCTGGCTCTTCAAAGCCATCCTCAACTAATTCCCATAAGTCTTGGGAGACAAATAATGCCTTCATAGTTATTGACCAGTAGTCATAATTTTTCCCATTAAACATTGGGAGATGGATATTGCCCATACCCATACCTGTGCTGGCTCCAGCCATTCTGCACTCTTAACTATGATAAAAACACTTGACTGTGTGTTTAAAACTAACCAACTGTACTGCAACAGTAACACAAAACTATATAGAGAAATACCTTAAATCCTTTATGTCTGAGTCTTCACACTGCTGGAGAAGCTGCTGCAACAAAGAATTCGTTTCCTTCAGCTTATTTGACCTTCAAATAGCCTGGATTGGCTCTGATACCATGTTGGAATTTTCAGAATTCCAAAACAATAAAAACTGCCTTCCTTAAACACAGAGAAATACAAATAAAATTTGCATACAGTGACAGAGTTTTCAACTCGAAAAATTTCTATTTCATATAAAAAAGCTATTTCGTACAATTTGATAACATTCCCTTTCTTTGAAAAGTTACAAAAATATGGAGCTTGCTTCACACCACCGGTGTCCAAATCACTCTTCTCTGTCATACACAGAGAAATACTACTGTTCTAAAAATAAAAGCAAACAACATTTGTGTATGCTTTGTAATTTTAAAACATACAATACATTCTATGTGATTAAAATTACAGATGTCTCTCAACATTCTTTTTAACAACTTCTTTGTGTATATAACATTACAAACAAATATCCCATAAAAATATCTCAGCCCTGTTTAATGCCATTCATTGACATTCAACCACAAAAATTCACCGCTTGAATTCATTTATGGTTTCATTAAATTTCTGCAGGCACCGCTTTGAAGTAGCATTGAAGTTTATTTGACTTGCTGGCACTGATGTTCTTTCTTCCCGCACTTCTGTGCATTAAAAAAAATTCCTGTGTAATAACATTACAACATTCTCGCACTGCTGTCTTTTCCTTTCTTTTTATTTACACTGCTGTGTAAAAAATAAGACATACTCTTCACGGCCTTTTAATATATATGATGCGCATATATATTAATTAAAACAAATAACAAAATAAAACATTAAAAAACTGTTTTATAACATATACGTTGGGTAAATAAAATTAAACCCAAATCATTTGAACGTATATGTGTGGGCCCCTTTGTTGTTGACGTAAGCAATTCCGGGGGCGTCCACAACTCCAGCCACAGACTTTCAATGACCCCCGCGGACTTTCATTGCGGCATGTTTTGTTGGGCCTCCTCGTTGATGACGTCAGCAGGTCCGAGGGGTTCATACCTCCGCACAAGCCTACACTTGCCGACCGTGTAGAGATCTTCTTGCCGCACAGTATGCGGGTGAAATTATATTTCAACGGTGCAGGCACTGCCTGTTCTTATGGTAATGAAAACCAGGGCCGATGCGGCTGCCCACCTAAGTCACAGACACGGTACCCCTGGCCGTGCATAGTCCCCCTGCAGTCTGCCTACAATGTTGCGTTTTTCCCGATGTCTCAGGTTCAGGCACAGAGCTCAAGTACCTTCCCTAACGTACTATGTGAACAAACAGAAGGTCTCAGCTGGCTAAGGAGATGGGTCTTCTCAAGAGACTTCATGAAACCCTGAAGGGTAGGTCTTCTAAAGTGAAAAGAAGCTTCAGTAATTGGTGAGTAAGTCGGTACCTAAGCCCTGACATTTTCATGGCTATATAGGTGGCAGTTACAAATCCACTCACCTGGCAGAGCAAGAGAGAAATCTTTGTACTTAATTCGTAAACATAACGTCATAATATAAAATGTCAAGAACTAATGCTAATATTAGTTAATTAACATTGCTAATATTAGTTAATTAACATTGAAAAGTATTTGAATCGATCCACATTTATCCTAAGTATAAGGACATCTTGCCTCGATATGAGGTCAAATAAGACCTCTAAAATGCTCATTCGTTGAAACGACGGTTGAATTAAGCTTATTGGATGATGAAAAGAAAAAAAAATTCAAACATAGATTTCAATTAGTTTGTTCATCTTTGATTTCGACCAAAACTAATTCTATGGAATAATTTTTTATTACTATAGTCCATGCCTTAGCCGCAAGCGGCAAGGACTAATAAATTATATATATTTAATTTTTTGATAATACATGTACAAAGAAAATATACAATTCTATATATATACATATTTTAAGTTCATATATATTTTTTTAATATATAAGATATTCATTTTTTTAAATCAACTTTTTTCCACAGTAAAGAATTTAAAAATATAATTATACGTTAAAAAATTCAATACCACCCAATTAAATAAATATTTCAAAAGGTTGAAAACAATTTACAAATTACAAGACTATCACATGAATTAAATAATTACAATCAATGATATCTACTTTATCAATATATGCATGTAAATAATTTTAAAATATGATTCTAAGATTTATATTTAAATAATCTTTTAATATTTAATTTATTTATTTATTCATATTTTAATTATTTTGATCCTGCATAACTCTAGTTTAGATTTTTAAGATTATCTTTTTATCAATAAGTTTATTTATCAGTTGAATAAAATGAATTAGCTGGAATGAAAAGTTTAAATTGCAAAATATGCATTATCTAATTTTTTAATAAAATTGAATTTATTTATACATTAAAAAAAAAATTTGAATTTATTTATACATTAAAAAACAATTTTAAATTAAGAGTAAGGATTATAAAAATATAATTTGAAAGATATGGAAAATAATGTGTCAATTTATAAGAAATATTAGTGTAAGAACAACTGTTTTGAGTGACGAGATATGTATGGATGTTTAAATAAAACATTATTTATTTTATTATTCTGTTTTATTTTATATATTATTATGAATGTAATTATATTATATTTTTAATTAAAATATTATTATTTTTTTTAATTATTTTTTTGTTAAGTTGTGTGTGATTTTTTACGTTTGATTTTGTCTTAAGCCATATCAGCCCTAATCTGTTTGATTTTTTCAGTGTATTTCTTCTCTTTAACAACGGGCACAATCACATCATGAGGTGGATTTTCCAGCATATCTCTTCTCCCTAACAAATGAGTTATATTCGACTTGGTTTTTCTAGTATATCTCCTCCTTCTAACAAAGGGCACAATCACACCCTGAGATCACTTTTCCAGCATATCTCTTCCCCTAACGAAAAGAACAATCACATCATGATATTTGATTATGGGATTCCTTGCTAAAGAAGCTTATCCTAAATTAGTAATGCTAGTAAAAATATAATGAAAATATATTTTAGTTTATTAATTAATATAATTAAATATTTCAATTAAAATTGTACATAATAATTTAAAAGAATTAATTTAAATTTTATTAAAAAAAAACTTTTTCAGGCCAAACTAACTTAGTTGTCAATTATAACATTAAATAACTTTTAAAAATTAAATCTTGTGATATGAAACTTCAATATATCCTATATGACATATTATAATATATAAAGACTTTTAGTTTGAATGTTGTCATTATTTTGAGAGTATTTTTTTAAGTTCAAGAAGAAGGATCTTCTAAGAAAGTAATTATAACTGATTATAATACTTCTTAATTATAAATGATTATAATGCTCGGTAATGAAAGACTTTAGGCAGGTTTCATGAAGCGCGTTATATTGTTACTCCAAATTAGTTTTTTTTTTTTTTTAAATAATATAATTTTCTTAAACAAATTCATTTTTAATAAGAAATTTAAAATTTAAAAAAATTGTAATCATCAAACACCGTCAAATTCATTTTTATAAGAAATTAAAAAAAATAAAAATAAAATAATCATTGAACACCGTCAAATTGCCAATTTTAATTTTAAGCATTAAAAATCATTTGAAATTATATAAACAATGTAACAGTCCTTCTTACGTAAATTAATATGGTAAATTCATTTTTAACTTTAGCTGTTTTAAATCAGGAATTGGTTGAACACCGAATTCTTGAATCAGTTGAAATGATAATGGAGCTGTGTATGTGGTGTTTTCCGGGAATTGGTTGAACACCGAATTCTTGAATCAGTTGAAATGATAATGGAGCTGTGTATGTGGTGTTTTCCAACGAGTTCGGTAAAAGATGTCGTAATTAGATATCAACTTGAATAGCATTAGATCTCTGTTTCGAGAGAGATATTTCAAGATAATAGTATTACAAAGCTTCGGAGAAAGTGTCGATGCGCAAAAAGAATTGGTGATTGAGAAATGTTTCGAGAGAATTGGGTATTCCAAAATGGGAGTATTACGATGCTTCTCTGAAAGTGCCGACGCCCACAAAGAAATGGTGTGCATTCCATTCGAACTATTCTCCTACCAGTTGAAGCCAAAAGGAAACTGGTAAACTGGTGAAGTTTCGACTCTGAGAACTCAGAACAAAGCCCTTCAAAGGGAGCAACTGCAATTTGATAACAGAGGTGACGGAACGACAGACTGTGGGGCACCTCAAAGACAACAGTGATATTTCATATATTTTGCATGCCACAGAAACATTTGGTAATGGACACAGAAATCTGGTAAAGATTCCCAAAAGAGTTGTTGTTTTTGGTTTTAACGAAACTACCGATGAGGGTTCTTGGCAAAAGATGACGTTGAATCTTGGGTCATAGAAGGACGCGGTTCAGAAATCTACAAACTTATTTTGCTGAATCACATCGTTCTGAATACGTGGAAGAGCATCTTCTGTTGACACAGAAAAGGTGAAGCCTTTGCTTGTGGCGAACATGCTTATTCGACCACTTCTTTTTGGTGCGGTCAGTGTATTTTTAAGATTGCTATGTTCAAAATATTTGCTGATTAAAATAGGTGTATGGTAAGTGATTAAAATATTTGCTGATTGTTATTATATAATCTTTGGGTGAGAAGAAAGATAAAGAAAAGATTATATCACTGCCAAGATAGGTGATTTGGCTTGTTTTCTTTATTAGATAGTTTTTATTTTTTTGTGAGTCAAAAGATAAAGAAAAGATTATATATATATATATATATATATATATATATATATATATATATATATATGAAGCTGCAAAGACAGATAACATTGCATATTTGCTTTTAACAACAAATGATACATCTTGTAGACAAAAAAAAAAAAAAAATTATGCATGTGTTTTGTAAGATAATTTGAAACGTTATTTATCCATATAATCTCTTTCTTATAGTGATGAAGCACAATTCCTTGGAGTTTGAAATCTCGTTCACAAAATTTGCATTAACACTCCATATCAAGATGGATAAATATATAGAAAATAATTTAAGAATAAGTTGAAGTTTTTCCTTCTTAAGGCAATATGTTTTGGTTGACATACTTCAGGAATTGGGCTTTGGTAATACTATATTGAGGTGATGCACAAATGCATGCATATCTAAAATAGGCATGTGTCTATTGTGTGTATTCATTTCATGCATGTTTGGATAAATATGCATGTTTTCATATTCTCTATACAATGTATTTAATGCATATAGATAGGAAAAACATATGCATATATTTAAAATATGTGAGATACGAATAAGATTTATTACATTGGTAAAGATTAGTTATTCAAAAAAATCCATGGATAGTTTCATAAAACCATGGGTTGTTTTTCCATGGTGTTGAAAAAGATTAATTATTTCATAAAACCATGGGTAGATTACCATGGTGTTTGCAAATATTAGTTATTTAATAAATCCATGAATAAATTACCATGGTGTCGATAAAGTTAAGTTATTTATTAATGGTTAAAGGAACTAATCAGTTTTATCTGTTAGATGAATAAACTAAGTGATTATTTTACATTATCATGATTATGATGTTAAATTCCTTTTGGAGGAAGATCTTGCATATACATGCAATATATGTATTAACTTTTACGGAAAAAGAATATACACATATGTATGTAGAAAGATAGCTTGTAGTATTAAAACTACATTGAATATTATTGTTAGTATAATTTCAAAATGAGACACGTATTTATATTCTTCATTGCGTGTTTTTACTTACGTTTACATGCTCACTAGCATTGAGACTTTCTTTGGAAAGACTCGTGAAGGAGGTTATGTGCTTCGTTGTGTAAGCACTCCTTTAGGGAAAGTCTTTTGGAATCAGTATGCATTTCGCATGCATGGAAGAGACAATTGTTATGTTAACTTGCATTCCATGCACTAAAGGTAATAGCTTAAGGGTTAGCTATTTTTATTAAATGTATGTAAGTCACATGCATAAATATCTTAGCTTATGTATCAGTTTATTTTAAACAAAAGCTTGGGAGATGTAGCCATTGTCTTGCAGGAATGTGTGCTTATGCGACGTAAGCATTAGTTATTGTGATGACCTATAACCAGCACATATGAGGTATGTGTTATTAAAGATAGAATGACAAGGTACTTTACTTGCTTGTCATGATTATACATGAGTAGATGGAGAAACTACTATAGTGATTGATTAATACTTTATGAATCTTGGCATCATTTTATGTGGAAGGCACAATAGAACGGAATGATGGTGACATGTACAAAGGAAGATTATGCTTGACATGGTGGTAGGTAAATGATTAATGTTCGTGCAGACGAGTGTGAGTTGTAGGAAGGTCCAATGTACTATGGTCCATTGTAGGTACATCCATGCCACCAAGATGTGAAGACCAGAGGGTAAATGGTATCATATTTGTTGTAATGGCTTTAAGCTAGATATTTGCATATTTCCTTGTAAGATTATATAAACGATGGTTAAGGGATGGTCTTCCTTATAAGCCATTGAGTGATGGGCTGAACACCCTCACGAGCGTTTAATAGTAAAATTAAACGTTCGTTGGTTTTCACCCTACGGGATTTCTAGGGTATATTGGTGTTCAATGATGTGATTGATTATTGTGTCAAATTGATGATGTTGATTCCTTTCTTGTTATGATTTTCATAATGGAAAGTATGTGATGACTATATGAGTAATGAATTGAATGAAAGGTTACATCATACAGTAATTGTGTTAATGTACTATAATGGAGGTTGTTAATGGTTAAGGAGTTTACTATTCCTATTCTAAAAGTTACACTGTGAAATGGTAAACATTCTATGTAATGATGAGTAAGGAATATTTAATGGTGAATGGTTAGTTACTGATGAGTAACTTGCATAAATTTTTTTTAACTCCTTACATTTCCCTGTGAAGTTAATGGTGTATGTTACAAGTGGTATCAGAGCTAAAGGTTGCAACACTGGCGCCTTTGGGAGTTAGCGAAAAGAAATTGAGGGATCTGAGATGAAATGTGCATATGTGAAGGAAGGCATCGCATCTCTAATCCAGGTTGAACAATGAGTTTCAAGAGATAAGTATTAATATCTTTCTTGTCTTGAAAGTAAATAGTTATTTCATTTATGGAAAATACACTGCTTACAAAGTAAATAACTGTTGAGTTAGAGTTTCTTTAAAAAGGATATGTATTTTCCATGTATATAAAGCTTCTATTGTTGTGTTGAAGTTTCCTTGAAAGGAGTTGGGAATTTGGTTTCTTGAAAAACAAACATGTGCGTGTTTCTCTTGAAAATTTAACTAATATACATTTCATTTTTCTGGGAAGTAAATAAGTATATTTTGAAAATAATTCTTGCATGTGAATCTTGCAGCTAAAAGAGACCAATATAGAGTAAAACATGGTTCTACTTAAAATGAAAAATTGTGTTAGTTCTTTTGGAAAGTAATAAAGCATTGCTAATATGATAATCTTTTAGAAAAATATACCATGGTAAAAGACCAAACTACTGTGCTAGTTTTGCTGAGAAGAACCCGTGTGAGTTCTTGCAAAGATTACTAGTATGTATCTTGAAAGGTGTGAGCAGTAGTAAAACATAAATAAGTAAACTTGCTTTCCTTTATATATATCTTGTTTAAGAAAAGATGGGAAGCTTGTTTTTCTTTAAAAGGGACTACGTACTTGTGTGTTAAGTGAAAAGGAATCCAAGTTCTTTCTTGAAAATAAATATAGGCTAAAGAGAATAACCTCTTGAATATACTACATTGTTAGATGGATTATGTCAACTTCTTGATTTGGGTATATTAAAGGTTAAGTTAACCTTGTTAGTATTGCGTAGTTTTTATGCATAAAAGAGGCTATCTATAATAAATTATTGGAAGCAAAGCATTATCAACTTGCATGTAGAATCATATAGGAACAAGGTTCTTTGCATGCAATAGTTGTATTAGATTTCATCGGAAAGAACATAAGTTTATATGTGGAAAATGATAAACATGTTTTTTTATCATACTTTACAAAAGATTCTTTGGCAAAGAAGATGAGTTACATGTACAAAAACTAAAGTAATGTTTTGGTTTCCTTGAAATACATACATGGCTAATGTGGGTATAATATTTCAAGAATAAGGTACGTATTCTTATGTTTTATTCCATTAGTTTTATGGAAAGGAAAACCATGTTTGCATAACTAATATGTTATATGTCCTCGAAGAGGAATCATGAGTTTTCCTACTTGATTATGTTAAGTAATCTATTGGGAAATTAATCTTTATGCATGGTATGCATAGGAACAACAGTCAATGTGTTAGCTTTAATATATTTGCATGCTCCAAAGGCAGAAGCTGAAGTGGTGGTTCTTTTGTAAAAGTTTAAATAAAGTGAATGCACATTGTGTCATTTTCCATTAAAGGAATTTTTGAACAGATATAGTTATTTGTGTACGAATGCGTGCGTGTGTGAAAAATGTCATAATAATGAGGGAGTTATTTAACATGAATTGATAATTACTTACTCACACTAATGTAGAGATGTTAGAAGAAAGCATGTTGTGACATTGCATTCACATCTTATATATGCACATGAATAGGTGTTAAAGGATCAATGAAAGTTTGATTATTTATTGATTAAGGATTGATTATTTGTTGATTAAGGCTTTATCTAATCATGCTATAAAATCTTATCAATGCTACTAAAAGAAAACATTGTTGTAGAGGAGCAATGTGAATTTCCTGATGGGGATGAGTACTTCAGTAGGGAGAGAAGTTCCTCAAATGAAATAAAGATAAGTATTTTATTTTAAGAAGTCTATGCATATGCATGTTGTGAAACTTAACTAAATGACTTGTTGATTGACCAGTTTTTGCATGAGACGTCATGACTGCATTAAGATCATAATGGCATGGAATGACTAGTTTTAGAGTGACTCGTGTCATGAATTCATTCAAATTATTAACAGCATTTATTAGTTATGAATGAATAACTAATGAAAGTTATATGCACAAATCAATTTGGACTAAAGCTATTTGAAAGTTGTGAACAAGTGATTATGAAAATTACTTCATGTATCAGTTTGTGGGAACAGAACATTATGGGCATTGGAAATGTGTGCATAAGATAATATGTGCTTGAGAAATGCATATTTATGATTAGCTTTGTTTCTTATTGTAAGCATGAGTAGCTTAATGGAAACAGAAAATTTGTGAAAATAAAGCATCGCAAGCATTGCAATGTGAGTTGCAACAATAAACGTTAAAGTATCATGTTTTAATATACAACACATGTATGTTACTTCCAAGGGGAAAGTTATGACATCTTCATTAAAGTTAACTAGTATTAACTAGTTCAAGACAAATTGTTTAATTCTCTTTTGTTTTTAAAGAAAAACTTAAATCATCACTGTTGATAAAGCAAGTTATTTAAATTGCTGAAATTAATTAATGAAAGAAAATCTTTCTAAGCTGATGGTAAAAATGTTTCCAAGAATAGGAAGTGGTTGGGGACAGTTGGAAAGACAGTTACCTACTCCTCTGAGGATAAGCTGGATCCCCGGGGAGGAGTAGGCGTTCTGTGAAATTGGTAAAGGGGGAGTATTTTCTTGAGCTGGTTGGGACTAGTTGAAAATAGCTTCCAGCAACCCTTGTAAAGCCAAAAACATTTGAGTATGACTGGAATTGGAGAATTGGACCAGACTGTCCCGAATTTCTCTTTCAGGCTTTTCTGAGTGTGACTAGATTGGCCATCCCGATGTCACAGCAGAAGAATCCACTGTTGACCCGTGACACTGTCCAGATTCTGGAGCTAGGGGGGCAAGTGGAGGACGTAATAGCCTCACTTGATGGTTGGGAGGACCACAGTTTGAAAGACTAAATTTCCAGATGAGTATAAAGACATTTTAGTGTGGAAAGATTGACTGTCTGGAAGTGAAAAAAATGACTCGATCCTATGGATTAGGAGGAGCACTTTGGTTACCATTGTGGTTCTCATAGTGGAACAAGTTAAGTAAAAGTTGTGTTATATTAAAATGAATTATTGAATGTATAAGTTCATTTATTTTATTACTAATGTGTTTGAATGTCTTAGCAGATGCTAGGATATGACCATGGTGCAGTGATTGACCATTGGTATGATTAGAGAGCTAGGTGCTCTCTGAGTACTTTTTGAAGTACTCTCTGGATGTCTTTAGCAGGAGCTAAGACAATGTGCACGTGATGCATTTATGAGAGGGTTGGTTCTCTCTGAGTACTTATGTAAGTACTTTGATTAAAACATTCCTTTATATTGCAACAGTGTTTGATAGTTGCAAGTATTTTCATTTTGAAAACTGTGTGACTAATGTGATTGAATTTTTAGTCATACATTACAGGCTTTTTTCCAGAAAGTGTTGATGGGTGTTCAACCATTCTATGAGAGCTTGTGTAAAAGCCATGATTACTTCCAACATCAATTGGTAAGTAATGGTAAGCTTGTATAGAGATTTTTCCATACTTTTGTGAATTGAATAAGGGATAATCAGTTAGAAATGGAAATGAAATTATCTTTGCGCTATACATGCTTATGAATATAGATAAAAACATTATTGTTTTAAATAATGACATTTAAGGAAACGAAAGTGTTTCATTGCCAAGGGGAAGGAACCCCTTTGGGTTTTTTATATTATTATATCATGATTATAATTTTTAATTCAGTAAGAGAAGCACACCGAGGACAATGTTCCCTTAAGGGGGGGAGTATGTAACAACCCTTCTTACATAAATTAATATGGTAAATTCATTTTTAACTTTAGCTGTTTTAACTCAAGAATTGGTTGAAAACCGAATTCTTGAATCAGTTGAAATGGTAATGGAGCTGCGTATGTGGTGTTTTCCAACGAGTTTGGTAAAAGATGCCGTAATTAGATATCAACTTCAATAGCATTAGATCTCTGTTTCGAGAGAGATATTTCAAGATAATAGTATTACAAAGCTTCAAAGAAAGTGTCGACGCGCAAAAATAATTGGTGATTGAGAAATGTTTCGAGAGAATTGGGTATTCCAAGATGGGAGTATTACGATGCTTCTCTGAATGTGCCGACGCCCACAAAGAAATGGTCCGCATTCCATTCGAACTATTCTCCTACCAGTTGAAGCCGAAAGGAAACTGGTAAACTGGTGAAGTTTCGACTCTGAGAACTCAGAACAGAGCCCCTCAAATGGAGCGACTGCAATTTGATAACAGAGGTGACGGAACGGCAGACTGTGGGGCACCTCAAAGACAACAATGATATTTCATATATTTTTCATGCCAAAGAAACATTTGGTAATGGACACAGAAATCTCGCAAAGACTCCCAAAAGAGTTGTTGTTTTTGGTTTTAGCGAAACTACCGATGAGGGTTCTTGGCAAAAGATGACGTTGAATCTTGGGTCATAGAAGGACGCGGTTCAGAAATATACAAACTTCTTTTGCTGAATCACGTCATTCTGAATACGTGCAAGAGCATCTTCTGTTGACACAAAAAAGGTGAAGCCTTTGCTTCTGGCGGACATGCTTATTCGACCACTTCTTTTTGGTGCGGTCAGTGTATTTTTAAGATTGCTATGTTCAAGTCGTGGCTCAAATGTGTGTATGGTAAGTGATTAAAATATTTTCTAATTGTTATTATAAAGAAAAGATTATATGACTGCCAAGATAGGTGATTTGGCTTGTTTTCTTTATTAGATAGTTTTTATCTTTTTGTGAGTCAAAAGATAAAGAAAAGATTATCTATATATATATATATATATATGACTGCCAAAATAGGTGATTTGGCTTGCTTTCTTTATTAGATAGTCTTTATCTTTGTGAGTCAAAAGATAAAAAAAAAAAGATTATATATATATGACTGTGAAGATGATAATTTTGGCTAAATTTATTTATCATATAATCTCTTTCTTCGTGAATTGAAAAATATATAGTTCACTTCTGAGTTGAAATATATAGTTCACTTAATTTGCAATTTATTTTCATATCAAGATGGGTAAATATATGAGAAAATAATTCAAGGGAAATAAGTTGAGATTTTCCTTCTTAAGGTGAATATATGTTTTGGTAAACATATTGAGATTAAGGCTTTGGTAACCTTATATTGAGACATTTGAAATGCATGCATATCTAAAATAGGCATGTGTCTATTGTGTGTATTCATTTCATGCATGTTTAGATAAATATGCATGTTTTCATATTCTCTATACAATGTATTTAATGCATATAGATAGGAAAAACATATGCATATATTTAAAATATGTGAGATACGAATAAGATTTATTACATTGGTATAGATTAGTTATTCAAAAAAATCCATGGATAGTTTCATAAAACCATGGGTAGTTTTTCCATGGTGTTGACAAAGATTAATTATTTCATAAAACCATGGGTAGATTACCATGGTGTTTGCAAATATTAGTTATTTAATAAATCCATGAATAAATTACCATGGTGTCGGTAAAGTTAAGTTATTTATTAATGGTTAAAGGAACTAATCAGTTTTATCCCTTAGATGAATAAACTAAGTGATTATTTTACATTATCATGATTATAATGTTAAATTCCTTTTGGAGGAAGATCTTGCATATACATGCAATATATGTATTAACTTTTACGGAAAAATAATATACACATATGTATGTAGAAAGATAGCTTGTAGTATTAAAACTACATTGAATATTATTGTTAGTATAATTTGAAAATGAGACACGTATTTATATTCTTCATTGCGTGTTTTTACTTACGTTTACATGCTCACTAGCATTGAGACTTTCTTTGGAAAGACTCGTGAAGGAGGTTATGTGCTTCGTTGTGTAAGCACTCCTTTAGGGAGAGTCTTTTGGAATCAGTATGCATTTCGCATGCATGGAAGAGACAATTGTTATGTTAACTTGCATTCCGTGCACTAAAGGTAATAGCTTAAGGGTTAGCTATTTTTATTAAATGTATGTAAGTCACATGCATAAATATCTTAGCTTATGTATCAGTTTATTTTAAACAAAAGCTTGGGAGATGTAGCCATTGTCTTGCAGGAATGTGTGCTTATGCGACGTAAGCATTAGTTATTGTGATGACCTATAACCAGCACATATGAAGTATGTGTTATTAAAGAGAGAATGACAAGGTACTTTACTTGCTTGTCATGATTATACATGGGTAGATGGAGAAACCACTATAGTGATTGATTAATACTTTATGAATCTTGACATCATTTTATGTTGAAGGCATCATAGCAGGGAATGATGGTGACATGTACAAAGGAAGATTATGCTTGACATGGTGGCAGGTAAATGATTAATGTTCGTGCAGATGAGTACGAGTTGCAGGAAGGTCCAATGTACTATAGTCCATTGTAGGTACATCCATGCCACCAAGATGTGAGGATCTGAAGATATGAAGACCAGAGGGTAAATTGTATCATATTTGTTGTAATGGCTTTAAGCTAGATATCTGCATATTTCCTTGTAAGATTATATAAACGATGGTTAAGGGATGGTCTTCCGTATAAGCCATTGAGTGATGGGCTAAACACCCTCACGAGCATTTAATAGTAAAATTCAATGTTTGTTGGTTTTCACCCTACGTGGTTTCCAGGGTATATTGGTGTTCAATGATGTGATTGATTATTGTGTCAAATTGATGATGTTGTTTCCTTTCTTGTTATGATTTTCATAATGGCAAGTATGTGATGACTATATGAGTAATGAAATGAATGAAAGGTTACATCATACAGTAATTGTATTAATGTACTATAATGGAGGTTGTTAATGGTTAAGGAGTTTACTATTCCTATTCTAAAAGTTACACTGTGAACTGGTAAACATTCTATGTAATGATGAGTAAGGAATATTTAATGGTGAATGGTTAGTTACTGATGAGTAACTTGTATAAAGTTTTTTTAACTCCTTACATTTCCCTGTGAAGTTAATGGTGTATGTTACATAAAGTAATGGTATAAATTTATTTATCTTATTAAATTTATTTATATTATTAAATTTATTTCAAAATTTATTCAAATTATAAAATTTTAAATATTATAAAAAATAATTTACAGCTCCCTTTAAGTAAGTTTTTTTTATAATGATAATCGTCCAAAAGCTATTTGAAATTTAAACTCACACGTGTAGCTTAATTATGGACAAATATGAATTGAAAATGAGAATAATAAGTTATAATAAGGAAAAATACAAATGAGAAGTTTATTTTAAAATTCAGTAATGTATTAGAGTGATGTGTGATTTTTTCCATATTTAATGTGGAATTGATATATGTTTATTTTAAAATAAAAATAAGATATTTTTTAAGCAAAAATAAGAAATTTGTTAGAATATAAAACAATAATGAATATACATATTTAGTCAATTGATATTACAAGATAATATAAAGAATATTTAAAAATATTCATTAATTTATTTAATATCAATTTCGTATACTATAACATTTCCCCATTGACACCCTTAAAAAAAAATCAAAGTGCATTACCAACACATCATATAAGAGTTGAGTGACTTATTTTTACTTAAAGGTGATTACTTGCCATTTATTCTATACAAAGGTTATAATAATCTTTTATCGTGAAGGGTATCATACTACCTCGCTTATATTGGTTATATGGTTTGTAATGTATACTAATTTATGTGGACAGGGTCATTGTATTTCATCCTCATGCAGGATACAACCACTATACCATTGTATTATATTCTTAGTGCAGTTTGTAATGTTTGTAATGTTTGATGTAAGGAATTGATAACATTATAGTTGCATATAATATTGGTTTCACCGGCTTCTCTATGATTGGACGGTCCTTACTTTCAAACTCTCTCCAAATGCGTGATTTGTCACGCACTAGTTTTCTCCATCACAAACGTGTTTGATTTACGAACTTCCTGAGGTGTCGATAGATTGACTGTCCATCAAGTTAGGTTTAGTATCAACGATGTTAAATTTTTTTTGTTGGTTTTGTTAACTAACCCCACGCTCATTGTGCTCATTCTTCTCCTCCTCTATTGTTGTGACAACTCTACCACTCAGAATTACTAAGACTCAAAACTCTAAATGTGTCATGTCCTTGTGGTGGGAGGGCTTCACATCTTCGATGGTGTATCTTGTGGAGGTATCAGTTGAGTTTTTTGTTCATCGTTTTCTTCGATGAATTATTGGATTGTCCAACATTGTGAGAAGTTATAATTGGTCTTTATGTTTTGGTTTAAATTTTTAAGGTCCTGCTTACAAATATTTTCCCTATCATATGTAGAGTTTTAATCAGACTCTCAACATGGACCTAGGGTTGGTACCCTCTGAAACTCTACTCTACAAACTTCATCGTCAGGGGAAACTTATTAACCCAATGTAATTAAAAAGACTATTAATATTGCTATGATTCATTTGAATTGGGTTTATTCTATGGTGATACATATATTTCCTTGTCTCCACTGCATAGTTTTTCTGATGCGCATAATGGGCTCTAGTGAAGTTGTCGTAGATTTTTTTTGAGACTTTCTTTATTACCTGAAGCATGCATGTAGGTTATTATTCAAGTTTATCTAGACAATATAGGTACGAACTTCCCTCTTATTCAATTACTTTAAGTTTCTACAAGCCTTCATTTTGGACTTAAAACTAGAGCCTTTACACTAGTGTCTAACAGGGTTTCCTCATGGAATACCTCCAACCCATTTTCAAGGTATCTATCAGGTTGCAAGTCTTCATTGAAAATTCATATATTGTTGAGTTTGCAATTTTCATTGCTTTATAACTCTCCCTTTATAAATTACGAAAGTATTCATTATGCATATCATCAAGAGAAAAATTTATGATTATCAGAATTCATTCCAAGTTTTTTCTAACCCTGAATTTCCATTTTCTTTGTTTATCATAAAGACTTTCACTCGAAGTCAAACAAAGGGTTATAGGATGTTTGAATATACGATTTCTAAAATTGTAGAGTTTTCACCATAGCTCTAGTTGTTGGTCCTATTTAAATTTATTTATGCTTAGACAATTTCAAAGGTTCTCACCTCTGTGTTTTGGATATGGGTGTCAAAAATATATAGACTTAATTTTATTAAACGAGTTATGTAATTTATGACTATAATTCTTTTCATTGACTTCTCAACAACAAACTGCCGAATTTGAGATTATTATTTTTGGAATTTATAATTTATTTCATTTGAAGTATATTTTGTGTCAATTAAAATACTTCATTTCTCTTAGATTATGCATCAGACTATTGTTTGTCCCATTATTGCTATTCGTTGGTTGTCTGTTATTTAGCTCAACCAATTTCTAGTTTTAATTTGTCATATTATTCACAAAACATATGCATGGTTTCATGAATAAAGGTTGTTATTTCTTTTTTATTTCCTGTAGGTTCCTCGCACTGATAAAGAAAGGAAAAAAATAGATTGTTCTTTTGAAATTTGGCTACATACCTTTGTTATAATTATCAAAGTTTTTATGTTTCTTATATCAGTTCGAAGCCTTTTGTTCATTATCTCTCAAAATTTTTATATGAGTTATGTTTATATTTTTAAACATGCATTTATCAGTATATTAGATCAAGAATCTTTGGTCGGTTCATACCCTCGGACCTACCACCATCCTCTAGATTCTATTATTTGGGATTTGGATTGTTCCAAGATAACAAACCAAGTCCTATGCTAGCTTAGACCTAAGCTATCATGTTCCCTTACTTATAAACATTGTTTACTATTAAAATTATACGATAAATAAAAAACAGTACTAAAACATCCTTTATTCATGATTAGAATTCATTCATAACAAATATTTATCTTCCATCAAAGGTATAACAAACACAGAAAGAATTGTTCACATTCTGATAGAAACATAACACAATAGTTAAAAGCTTATTTGATTTCAATTCAGTTAGGCTCCCACAAAATTACCAAGGAGAAAATACTACTCCACCCAACTAATGAGTTCAGGTATCCTTCAATGCTACAACCCCTAAGATAGTTCACTACTAGAAAAATTCTTTTAATCAAGACCAAAATAGGTCCACCTCAAGCTATCTCACCACACTAGGTTTGTCTAGGTTTGGCATAGAACTTACAAGTCTAGTATCAAGTAATACCATCCATCAACCAACTCAAGAATCCCTTTTTCTAACAGTTTCCTACCCTTCCTCAACAACTTCCTATCTAAGGAATCAATTCCATTTCCTCTCTTGGACCTCCTCTAACTAGGTTCCAAATCTATATTTTGCCTCATGTTTTTTCCCCGTCACCCTCTTCGATCCCTTTTCCCTACTGAGATTTTCTATCTCTAAGGAGAGGAATAACTATCTTTTAACTGTCTTGTAAGTGAAACTATATTTTAACATATTTTTTCTTGAGTAATTGTTTGGTTGACCATAACCAATTTTATTAATGGAAGGTAAAACAAACACTTATGTTTATTAATCATTGATAGTAGGACTTCCATATGACCCATAATTTGTCGAATCATATCAATAAAAGTAATTAAAATATCTAAAATTGTTAATGTGTGTGTGTGTGTGTGTGTGGGCAAAGAGAAGAAGCAATTGAAAGTAAAATATTCCAATTATTTCTCGATAATAATAATAAAGAAATGTGTAATTACTTTAAATTTTTAGTATAAAATTAACATGCTGCATTTATAATAATAATAATAATTTAATTTAAGTTATAAATTATGTTTCAATATGGACGATTAAGTAATATTAACATGTATTTAAAAATATATTAATAAAAGAAAATGTTTTACTATGTACAATGTCCATGATAGATAAAATATTTTGATGACCGATCTTGAGGAAAATATTTCAAAGTTTAAAAAAAAATTTATTTGTATATATTATATAAAGAAGTTAAAAAAATAATAATTCTTAGCATTAAAACATTTCAAACATTTTTTTAGATTTTAGATTTTATCCTATATTTTTTTGTTTCTAAAATACATTTTTTTTTTCAAATTGCAAATTTAATTACACATTTCAATTCAAGAAAAATTTTCAAAACATTAAATCCAGTTATGCATTAAGAAAAGAATTTAAACCCTCACAAATACCTATGTAGAATCATTTCTCTAATTTCGACCATTTCCTTCCTACACATTATGTCCTGTTTGGCAGCTCTTCCACTCGGGTTTAATTTTTATTTATGGTGGGTGCTTCTATCTATTTTCATCTATTGGGATGTGGTATTGAGTTGTCAGTTGGCATTGACCGATCACCATCACTGATCCAGGTTGTATCTACACCCAAGTTGTATATATGTATTTTTGGTTCTAGGATCCCTCATCCTTCAGATAGACGTACCCCATCCCTAGGTCTAGTCTGACATGGCATGACTAGATGACTATTTGGCCTTCCTTGAGGTGGATGTATCAACACATGAGGCATATAAAAATGCCACTATGGAAATAGAAGCTTACAACCTACAACTCCCGCAAGAAAATGGAAATGTGGGACTGACCCTTCATCCGGATTTTGCATGTAGTACAAGTGATCACATGCAACTCATCATCCTTTAGATGAGTATGCACTACAGAATAATAGATGGGTAAAAAAAAAATTAAACCTGCAAAACCTTGCAATTCAACCACTGAAACTAAAATACTTAGCTTCGACTCCGACATTATATGGGATCATAGTGGAAGCTTACAAAAAAATGCAATCATCGAGACATGGTATTTAGACAAAGTAAAAGACTGAGACATGTAGGAGTGGGTTCGTATCAAATGGACATCGATCATCAGCTACCCATTGAAGGTATGTAGGTTATTGAATGGATGGTACAATTTTCACTTCTTATCACAAGTGAACCTGCCTCGTATTTTGTGACTCCCATGGGTTCGCGGTAGAAGCTTTCTCTAACTCCATAACTAGTATATTGGATTCAACCCTACGAGGGATACACCTAAGAATCACCTAGTGTGGGTTAAGATTCCTAGTCTATCGTAGAAATTATGGACATGATACGTCATGGCATCTATTGGAAATTTGATCAGGTGTTTCATCTACATCAATCCAAAATACCTGGGAAAGATGGAAAAATGGTTTGCTTGGATACTAGGGGAACTTGCCTTCTTGGGTGGACTTCCTCCTCAAATTGATCTTGCCTCAGAACATGAAGTTCATAGACAGAGGTTGGACTACTGAAGTTTTCACTTCAGGTGTATGTCATGCCATAGGACTGTCCATTTGTTCAAATCATGCCCTAGAAGATTCTCAACATTGGATAATCGACGAAATCATGGTTTGTAACGTGGTCAACGATCTGGTGATTCTGCTCAGTACACTACTCCTATTCTTCAACGTTCTTCAGGTACGACTAGTACTCCTCAATTCTCCCATGATTTTCATGATACTTCCACATCTCCTCCTATTTTTATTCTGCATCCCCCTTTCAAAGTTGGGTCCCAACCTTTGACCCTGTCATGTGATCCACTCTCATCCTTACAACCCTCCCTTTCCCATTTCTTCCAACATCAGCCCTCATATGCTCTACCTTATATGACCTACCAACATTTGCGCTCTGATATATTGACACATACCTCAGTTCCATATCTTTATTCACTCAACAATCACACACCCCCATATACAGTTCATCTAATCCCTGATCTTCCCCCCTCTCATAATGACGTCCCACCTCCCCCCTCTCCATCCATACCTTCCCTTGACTTGTCTCCCCACAATTCTTGTTGTCTTGATGGGGCCTAGACCTAGGTTCAAAGTGACTTTTCAGCCCAACAAAGCCCACTATTACCAAAAATTTTGGCAACGATCTATGTGCGTAGACCGAAGTCTCACCTGTGGCAATATAGGGGGATGCTAGAACTAGGTTTCTGCATCTAGAGGGACACTCAACTATGGATTTATGGATTCTCTTTCTTAATAGAGCTTCGTGAGCCAAAAATATCAATAATACTAGCGTTATTCATCACATTTGTTGAAATTTCTCTCAGGTTGGTCAATATTATTCTTGCATTAAAAAAAGTAAATAATCATAAACAAGACTATGCTACTCAGTTACAGATCAAACCCTTTTCTAGCACAAATATTCAAAAACAATAAGTAAAAGAAAAAAACATCAATATAACTTAGATCTTTCTCAGTATTTCTTTCACTAACATGAAAATCCTTCTCATACATCCTCTTTCCACCTGGCGCACTCAGCTGTAGAGGTCAGTACAAACAGATGCAAGCTTCCTAAGGTCTCCGCGCATACAGGTGCAGGAGCCTTTTCATCTAACCCAAAAATAGGCTCTCACTCAAAAAAATCTTACATATAAATGCATCATTCAACTTTTACTTTCCTTCATATGACTTCTCTCTAGACTCCTTATATAGATTTGGCATTTACAATACCATGGTCCAAAACCATGGGCAGAGTCCAACGTTCAAAAAATATCCCATCCCAATACATAATAAGGGGCTTTGACACACACCAAAGACCCTATGACTCAAAATAAACTCTGTGTGGTGTGGTACACTCCTCGATCTACGGAGTCTTCTCTTTCTTGCTTACTTCATGAGGAACCTACCTCTAGTAGGCCCCCAACACAAAACTTTGACTCATCCCGAGTCACAATGATGGTGTACCATTGATCTTCACTCTGATGCCTCTCAAGGCATCCTTCAACTATGAAATTTCTTTGGCATACTGCTTTTAAAACTCCTTAACTTCTTCGACGAGTGTCTCTAAAACCTTCTTAGTTTCCTTCTGTTTAAACACTCTATGCGTTGTGCCAAGTTCCTTCAAATTATTTTCTATCATTTGGCAGAGTTGGTTGGCCTAAACTTCCTATGGTTTCAACCTGTTTTTAATTTGTTTCTCCTTCCTGTGTAACTCATCAACCTATTCCTTTAATAATTTACCCTCTTGGAGACGAGTAAGTTGTTGCATTAGTGTTAAGGCCTTAGCAGTGACCTTAATCTGATCCAGTTGTTCCTGCTTCTCATGCAATTTTTCCTGTAAATTTTTCACCTGAGGATCCTCCTGTAGCGAGGTCCATACATCGAGAACTTATCCAAAGATATGCACACACTCCTATATGAGAGACTCAACCTATTGTGTGGCCGATTTCAGATCCGTTGTGCATTGCTCTATAATATATGGCAGGGTGGAAAGTTGTAACTATAGTTGTAGCTTGAAGATTTTCATTTCCATCTTGATCCAGACTTCATCAAATTTTCACTTTGAGTCTTTGAAAATGATGGCCAACATAGCCACGGTTTCCTCAGGTGCAACTGCGGCTTGCATTTCGAGCTCTGGTAGCTCATTTCACACCTTGGAGATAACCTCCTCTAGCTTATGT
Organism: Pinus albicaulis; assembly: GCA_034641835.2. Classification (NCBI taxonomy): domain Eukaryota; kingdom Viridiplantae; phylum Streptophyta; class Pinopsida; order Pinales; family Pinaceae; genus Pinus; species Pinus albicaulis. The sequence continues at coordinate 1,252,967,176 of CM076579.1, read as the reverse complement.
TATTGCACTGCCTCAACCTCATGCTTTTGGACAATGATCTATTTCTCCACATCCATTTCTTGGCGTTCCTCTTGGATATCTTGAATATCCAGAAGATTACATTCTTCCCTTATATTTAATTCCTCGGTAATGCCCTGATGGAACTCATGCAGTGCCTGTAATGGCATCGCAAAAAGATTTGGTATTTTTTTCTTCCATGAGACCGCCTGCTTCATTTTCTCTGCCATATCGAAATGGAAAATGTCTGCAAGAATAGGCATTGCACATATATCAAAATTTAGTGCCAACTCCTGCGCAACTGTACTTGTTCCAGTTGGTGCCCCACAGGGTGGAACCACTTTCTATTGCACCTGCAATTCCTGCAAAACATTTTGGATATCTTCCATCACTCTCTTGTATTGTTCTTCTATGTTGCCCCAGAAATCCTAGTGGACTTACCACACATCATATCCTATCTCGTCAATGTCCCCCTCAGTGAGTAAAATCGCTACCTTAGTAGTGAACTTGTCAGACTTGATTTTCTTCCTAGAGCCACCATTCTATGGTTGTCTTCTATCAGTTGTAAAATTTGGTTCCACATTGATATCACCACTAATAGTGTCATCCCCTTCTATCTCTAGAATCTATGTTTCAATTTCTGTCTTAGTCATGGAGGTGACTTTTGTGTCCTGCTTTTCTATAGCTGTAGTGGGCTTCACCCCACTCATTCTTGCCATCTCTGTACCTCCAGGCAGTGGAGTTAACCAATCACTTGGCCATTGGCTAATGATGGCCTCTACATTTTCCTCTTCGACCATGTACGGGACCTTGTACCCGGCCCATGAAAGGTCCTTCTTTTCCTGAATGTGGATATGATGAAGATTCATTCTCAACTCCGCAACATGTCAATATTTCTCCATAATTCTTGGTGACAACTAAGGATTTTGGTTTATCATTGTTTGTAAGTTAATCTCAACCCCGATGCAAAATAATTTATTGGACATAACCCTTGCAGGCTCACTTGAATTCAAAAGAGAAGCATATTTGGTTGCTTCACATAGATCAGGTTCTGCAATATTGAACTACAACCCTTCAAGTTCCCTCTGTTCCATCAAGGTAATAAGAAGCAAGATCCATGCGTATTGGAACTTCTTTCCTTATTCCTACACTGCTTTGCAATCTATGAGGAATTTCGTACATAAGTATTTAGCCCAGTTGTATTTAATGCCCTTGCTGCATTTTGCAGCTAAATCTATGATAGGTACAGAGGCCTCCTCTCTATGGCTCTTCCTCATAATCTTACCCACAATGATATGCGCAGTGAAGCACACAATTCTGTCAGAAATGGAGTTAATGAGATAACCCCTGGTCCCCTTGGTCATATCATACTCATTCTTCATCTTGTCTGCCAACCTCTTATCCTGGCTCTTACCCACAAAATCCTCCGTGGGGTCCGCCCCATTACAAGGAAGGGTAGTAATTATTCTGATGAGCATCTCAGTAATTGGGATCTTCTTCCCCGACCATATACATTCCTCATGCACCAGGACTAGGAATTGGTGAACACAAATGGTATTGATGGTACTTCGCCCAAAATATTGCACACAAATCATGTTGAGTATCATTGACTGCTAGTTACCCTTGACCCATTTCATCGACTCTAATCACGTGACTCCTTCTGGGTAGGCCTTTGGCCGTAGATACCTACTAGGCTCGAATTCTGGGTATTTTCTCTGGTCATTAAAATCTGAATCCTCCATTCTGAGTTGAGGCACCTTGGCCAACAACTCTCCTTGTACTGAAACATCATATGGAATCAATGGTGTAAACAACTTGTACTTTATTGTGTTAAGATATTTCACTAGCTTCTTAGCCTCTTGCTTCCACGGAGGAATATGAGGGGGAAACTTGGAGAGAGGTATAACCTCCTCATCATCAGTTTTCTCTAGTGCTTCTTCTTCTTCTACTTATTCTGCGTTTGATTTGACCTCCAATACTTTTTCCTTCTGCCGCTCCTGAGCCCCCTTACTTTGTTTTTCCTTCGTGAATTTCTTCTGGGGCGTGGATCTCAGAATTGGTTTCTTAGGCTTCTTGGATGGCACTGCACCCACAGTCTCTTGTCTCTTTGTGACCTCGGCCCTATGGTTGTACCTAGTATTGTGGTCATCATTGCATTATTGAAACAAGGTCAAATTGTGTGCCTGAATCCTACCTTGATCAATGCTTCTCTGAAGGCTTCAAAGTTCTAATCTGACATGCAACAACTTTCTCAGCACTCTTGCAGATAAAAATTATCTCTTCTATCACTTGGCTTGCCAAAGTGTTCAAATTCGGGGTAGGAGCTTAGATTTATAGAAAATTTTAAATTCAAACCTCATCATTTCCCTTAGACACTCCTCATAAATGCTGATTTGGTGGCAGATTTTGCCAGATATGGCCATTAAATTCGCTCTTCCATCTCCTTCTAACATCCAAGTTGTTGCCAATTATACCATTTTTGTTCCAAAGATCACTTTCTAGAAGAACTTCATGAGGCTCAACCCTTTGGCGTAGTCCTTCATCCCTTGATACAGTAATCTCCAACTGCGGCTATAATCAATATGTCACGCAGTACTTCGTCTGAGTGGAATCCATCTATTAAGTCCCTATATTACTAGTGTAGTCCCTTATTATGTTAGTGTAGCCCCCCTTATTGTTAGCTTTGCACCCCTGTAACCTCCATATTTTTATTATTGTGCCCTTACATTATTATGGCTAGGTTGGCTAGGATTACATTGTGGCCCCATGGACTCCTATATATAGAAGGAGGTTTTGGTCACTTATATCATCCAATAATTTTTCATTCATGTAATGTATTGGAGGTTTCCCCCTCGAAGTGGCATATTTCTAAGGCATTGATATCTCTTTTCTTCTATTTTTGGAGCTGATTACACAACATTTGGTATCATAGCTTTGGATTCTAGCGTTTTCGCTACTCCAAACCATTCATCATGGAATTTTCACTATAACTTTGTTGATACGAAGGTTCAGAAGGTGAAATCTTTAGAGTGCAAAGCAGAAATCCTAAGGAACATTGTCACAAAATTTTAGAGCTTGGTTCACAATATTTTTGGAGATATGATTTGTGGAAGCTAGGGTTGTTTGCAGGCTCCTCAATTTAACCTAAATAGGTCATCGTGGCATTTTTCCTATAACATTTTTTCCACAAAGATTCAAAAGCTAAAATCCTTAGAGAGAAAAGTAGAAATCCTGAAGAATATCTTTGCAAAATTTCAGAGCTTGGTTCGTAATATTTTTGGAGATATGGTCTGTGGAAGTTAGGTATTTTTCAGGCTCCCGAATTTCATCTCAAAGAGGTGATCATGGGAAAATCTTCATAGCTCTCTCTCTCTGAGAATCGGATTGGAATTTTGTAAAAAGTGACCGCAAGTACACGGACTGTAGTTTCTTGTCTATCAATTTCAGAACCAAAGGAGGAAATAGCGACACGTGGCAAGTCATACAAGTTTTCTCTACTGAAACAGTTCATAATTAGGTCATCATAGGAGATTGGACACAACTTTGTCTTCAAGAATCCAAATCTAGTCAAACCTGTGGAATCCGAAAGAGGATTCAAAGGGCTACCTCAAGGAAAAATTTCAATTATTGAGGATCCAAAATCACATTGATAATTTGGTTTCAATACCGAGCTTCTCAAAAAGAAAAATTTGTGTATTTGGTTTTTAAAATTGCATAACTTTTGTTTGAAAAAGAAGTTTGAAGTGATTCCAAGGGCATATTTAAGAAATTATATCAGTATTGGGTTCTATAATGCCTTAAAAAATTAATTCCATACCCCATTAAGCCCTAGAAAGGCTATACTATGATGCATGAAGAGGAAGAATTGTAGTATGAGATATCAAAATTATGGTACCAAGTGCAACAAATTTCGATCCTATGAAGAGCAACCGAAGATGACATAGATGGTTTAAAAATAGAAATGGAGGCTAATTCAAATGGTTTTGAGGAACAAGTAATAGCTAATATGGATGATAAATTAGTGGAAGATGACATTGAGCATCAACAAAAAGTTCTCCAACTCGCAAAGGATAACCTAACTTTGGTGTAGAATCTAATGAAAAAACAGGAAGATCAACATCACATCAAAAGAAGTTCTGAAGCAGTCACAGAAATAAGAACTCGACAAGTACGATCAATTTCAGAGTATCTCAGCAAGTGAGAGAACTTTCTTGTAGAAGATTCCACATGGGAGGATGAGAATTTTATACAGAAGCATCAAGAAATAAACAAGCGTTGAGGACAACACTTGTTTGAAGGAGAGGGGCATGTTAAGTCCCTATATTACTAGTGTAGTCCCTTACTATGTTAGTGTATCCCCCCTTATTGTTATTTTTGTACCCCTGTAACCCCCATATTTTTATTATTATGCCCTTACATTATTATAGTAAGGTCGGATAGGATTACATTGTGGCTCCACTAGGATTACATTGCAGCCCCATGGACTCCTATATATAGAAGGAGGTTTTGGTCATTTGTATCATTCAAGAATTGTTCATTCATGTAATCTATTTGAGGTTGCCCCCTCGAAGTGCCTTATTTATAAGGCATTGATATCTCTTTTCTTTTATTTTTGGAGCTGGTTTCACAACACCATCTTTCGCCATACTGTGTCTGCATTTGTCCACCTTAGAATCCACATATTTCCTCTTCCAAAAAAAGCTTGTTGGCCAGGTGCATCCAATCCATCTAAACCAATGTCCTTGGCTCCTTGGTAATGTGAAGTACCCCTCCTTTCATTTCTTAAAGAGCCTCATTAATTCCTTCCCACCCATCAACGAAGCTATATGTTAACAAGAACATGTGCATCCATTCTGGTTCAGGTTCTATTCCCCAAGATTCAGTGTAGCGATCCAAGTTCTCCCTAGGATCCTTCTAGCCATTATACTTCTCTGCAATATTCGTATCGACCTAACCAAACCATAACCTTAGCAACTTGCATAACTATGTCCATCCGTCTGGACTCTCTCTATGCATGCCCCACCATCAGGCTAGAGTAGACCTCAATGTGGTGTCCAAAGCTTCATACCTATGTTCTTTAGGCACCGTTTCTGAAAATTCTTCCAGAAATAAGAAAACATTCCTCGATCCATCATAAAAAGGCAAGTTGAGCTCTTTCTATTTCACATAGCGCAGAGATTTGGTAACCATGTTACAACACTTAGCAGTTACTTCATGAAAAAGATTACACTGATGCTCCAACTCTTCATCGAAATCTAAAATGCATGAACTATCCCGCTCCAAACATAGTCTACCATTCTCAATGGGATTAATATAGTCTTCATCATACACATTAATTTGATATATTTGATCAATATTAGCATCATGATATTCATGTTATACAGGCTTTGTATAGCGCGCACCTTCAGAAGGATCTAATGGCACAACAACATGGGTACCATTCCTTTCAAATATCATCTGCCTCTTCTTCAGGTTGATTATAGTGTCGAGGTCATAAGCCCACTCTAACCCAAACAACGCAACATATGGGTTACTGTCATCAATGATCTCAATCACTTAGAAGTTGACCAACATGCTAGCACCATCAATATCTACATGAGTCCCCTTGAATCGCCTCATAAAGATGATATTTAGCTAATTTTCCATCCACAATTGAATTTGAGACCATTTCAACAAAACTATTTGTTGGCTTGATGGGGCCTAGACCCAGGTTCAAAGTGACTGCGTAGTCCAACAAAAACCACTATTACTAGCTCTTTCGGCAACGATCTTCTGGCACAGACCGAAGTCTCACCCGAGGCAATATAGGGGGATGCTAAAACCATAATTTTGCATCCAGAGGGACAATATACTATGAATTTAGGGATTTTCCTTCTTAATAGAGCGTCGTAGGCCAAATCTATCAATAATACCAGCATTTTTCAACACATCTATTGAAATTTCTCTCAGGCTGCTCAATCTTACTTATTCTTACATTAAACAAATTAAATAATCATAAACATGAATATGCTACTTAGTTACAGATCAAATGTTTTTCCAACATAAATATTCAAAAACAATAAGTAAAAGAAAAGAACATCAATATAACTCATATCTTTCTCAATATTTCTTTCATTAATAGCAATATCCTTATCCTACATCCACATTCCATCCTGTGCACTCAACTGCAGGGGTTTGTGCACATAGTTGCCAACTTCCTAAGGTTTTCATGCACATACCTGCAGGATCCTTTTCCTCTAACCCAAAAACATACTCTTACTCAAAACAATCTTATATTTAAATGCATCATTCAACTTTTACTTTCCTGCATATGACTTATATCTAGACTCCTTATATATATTTGGAATTTATAATACCATGGTACAAAACCATGGGCAGAGTCTAACATTCACAAAATATCCCATCCTGTTACATGATAAGGGGCTTTGACCCACCCCAAAGCCCCTGTGACTCAAAATAGGCATCATGTTGCATTCTCCACTCCTTGATCTACGGAGTCTTCTCTTGCTTGCTTACTTTGCGGGGATCCCAACTCCAACAATTCCATTGGGAGTGACCTCAATTTTATTCTCACTAATCCAGCCATGGATATGGAGACTTTATCTATGCATAATTAACATTCTTCTACTCCTCCCATCACTATCAGTCCAATTTTTTCTTGGAATGTCACTGTCCGGAAAAAGGGTGGTCGAAGATGATGCACCCAAAAACGAGCATCCCCTAAAAAATCATTCGGAGATTTGGACACTGTAAATCTCCATGATATTCCTATCTCTATTATTTTCAATACAATTCTTAGAGTACTATCACTTTTCCTAGGGATTTCATGATGACTTGCATCTCTATGAATTTTTGTGCCCTGGGGGACCATACTAAGCTTTTATCCCTCAAAAAAATTTTAATTTGTTGTTGTCCCTTTTTGGTGTTGATTTAAGAGACTATGGCTACTTCAGACAAAGTGTAATCATATTTTAGTAACATTTTCCCAGACTGGCACATGGTTGCGATTGACTCTTATGGTTTGTTGGGTGGATTGGTTGCTATTTGGGACCCCCATTATGCCAAGTTCTCTACATAAAATTTTTTTGCAAGTATCCTCCTCTCTGATTACATTTGCGAGTACTCCTCCAGAGTACAATTTATTATTATATATGCACCGTATTTTAATTTAGGTTCTTTCTGGAAGCGATTAGATGACTATGGCATCCTCAAAATTGGTTCATTAATTGTATTCAGTGACTATAATATCGTCTTTTCTTGGGAGGAATATTGGGTTATGAAATTTCGTAGCGATATTTTGGCGGGGTATATCTGGAATATCCTCACCTCACAAGATCTCTGAGATATTTTCCCACATACTGTCTTCTCCACTTGGTACAATAGCATACATGGGGATGGTTCCATTGCTAAGAAATTAGATAGATTCATGGTTCACGAAAACCTCTTGGAGTTACTGGGTTCAATAAAATCATGGGTGGAAGATTTTAGGATCTCTTATCATCATCATATTGTCCTACATTGGCAGATTGATCGGCCCCAGCAAGGTATTCATTTCAAATTCAACTGATCCTGGTTGGATGATCTAGAGTTAAATGCTCATATAAATGAGTTCTGGAAGTCTCATCCTCAAGGTTTGAAATTTCTCTATTGCTCCATATATGTGATGCGAAAAAAAAAAAATATGCTCTTTGAACTTAATTTTATCATTAAGGAGATCAAGGATACTTATATGGAGTCGGATCATGGGGTTTATTTGGCACACACATGGCATAGTTTAAAAGAACTAGAAACCAAAAATAGGTAGATTCTATTACATCAAGAGAAGACCTGAACATTAAAGAGTTGTGCTTGCTAGCTACGGGAGGGTAACAAAAATAATAAATATTTCCATAAATTTTCCAATCAGCAGAGAAAGGGTAACGATATATGGGAGATCAAAAATGAACAGGGGAAACTTTTTTATTCGAATCATAAGATACAAGTTGAGGTCATTCGCTACTTTAAGTAATTATTCAAGAATTTCCAAGGGTTTTTTATTGAGGACCAACTATGGGGAACCTTAAAAATCCCCCTTATGTTTACTGGTGCTGCAAATGAGATCATCACCTGCTCGGTCTTGCTGACATAAATTCTAAAGGTTCATAAATATTTTTCACAGGAAAAAAGCCCAAGGTTGGATGGGTGGATTATGGGATTCTTCACCCAGTTCTATGATCTGCTGATACATGACCTTTTGCTCATGGTGGAGGAGTTGCATAGCTGGGGAAACATTTCTGGAGCCATAAATAATACCTTCATTACTTTAATCCAAAAATCATCAGAGACTTCCACCTTCCAGGATTTTCTCCCTATATGACTCTATAATATTACTTATAAGCTCATTTCCAAAATAATTTCTGAATGCATCGAGTTTTCACTCTTGACCCACATCACCCAGGAGAAATTTTGGTTTTTACACAACCAGCTCATTCACGGCGTAGTTTCAACTACACACAATATTATTCAATCTATTCATATAAAGGAGCTGGTGACTTTGGTGATGAAGATTGACCTTTGAAAATCTTATGAATGTGTCGACTGGGCTTTCTTGTACCTCATTTAAAAAAAATGGTTTAACAAATCAAACTACATAATGCATTATGGGTAGTGTCACAAGTGAACATTTTTTTGTTCTGGTAAATGGACTACAATCAAACTTCTTCAAAGTTGGGCAGGGTCTGCATCAGGGTTGCTTACTATTTCCCTTGTTATTCATTCTTGTCATGGATTGTCTCATAAATAAGATTAGAAGAGAAGTACAGGGTAGACACTTCAGGAGTATAAAGGTAAATTTTGATTATGAGACATCTCATAGTTTTTTTTATGACATTATTTTTTTCGACATGTTGAATCCCCCATAGTGGATGCTCCTACACCACAATTTCTCTTGGTTTGGTAATGAATTTGGTATGTTGGCAAATGAAAAAAAATCACAAATTTTATTTTCCTTGGGTGACATGGAACAAATCATTCAAGTTTTTGAAGTCTTCAATTTCCATTACGGCCACTTGTCAGATAGGTTCACATATCTTGGCTTTCAACTCAAATCCAATAATTACAAATATGAGGATTCACTATGGTTAATTGACAAATATCATCACAAAATTAATTTTTGGAATCTTCTTTGGCTTAATATTGGTGGACGATATATATTGGCATAGTTTGTTTTACAACAATTAGTTCTTTATTGGGCTCACCTCGTCATAATTTCGGCTACCATCATACATAAATTATGCGTTATTATTACACACTTCATCTGGGCTTGAAGGGAGAACAAGATGAAATACCACCTCTCTTGCTGGGAGAGAATTACTGCTCCCAAAGAATTTTGGGGGTGGGGACTACTTGATATCAAAATATTTGGATGGGCTTTATTATTGAAATCACTATGTCGCGGCTTATTCAAACAAGGAATTTGGAAGGATATTTTATACTGCAAGTATTTAAAGGGTAAACATATCGAGGACTGGGTTAGGCCAGGATATATTGGTATTTATCGGGGTTCATATATATGGCATAACTTCAAAAATTTCTTGTTTTTCTTTCTCAGAAGACTTATTTGGTATTTTAGTGGAGGTAAGAAGATCTACCTTGGATCTGTTGTCATTAAGGGTGTGGAAGGGGAATTTAGTTTTAGCAGACCTCTTATATATAGACATCACTCCGGAGGCATATTTTTACTAGCGTGGGCTATTAAATCTTTGAGTGGTAACTCCACAATTTGGAACAATGTTAAATATTTGGGATTGTTTGGTGCACTTGCAATTGAATGGGAGGATTTTAGGTGCAAGTTGTGATGCGTGGGTCCGAATTGGTCAGAGAAAGGAGACTACCTTATATGGGGGGGGGGGGAGATTTCTCAAAACTTGGTTTAGACTATGGACAACCATACGTATATTTTTCCTATTATCTGTGCCCCAAAAACTCACAACTAGTTCTTCAAGGTATTGATTTTTCACATTCCATTTAAAATCACAATCTTCCACTACCTGAAATGGAAAAATAATAACCTGAATTAGGATAATTTATGTAATCTTGGACACTATTGACCAGGTTGATGTCAACTTTGTTTTATGAATTTGGAATGCAATCTTCACTCGTTTTACCAGTGTCATGTTTCCGAGGAAGTATGACCGGATTTTTCTTGTACTACGGATTCTGTATAGGTATTTTTATCACTTAGAGGAGTGTACACTCTAGCGGATGTCACGGGGATACAATTTTGGGTCTATCCCACTCTTTGTCTCTTGGCGTGTCTGGAAAGATAGAAAGAAGGTGATTTTTTAGGATGCTCGTGTATCTACTGTTCATATTACTCAGAAAATTATTCGGAGTTGGGAGGGGATCAAAACTTCTTAACCACCTACTTTGAATATTTCCCTTCATTTGTTGTCACACCATGTCTCTTATCCAGCTGGATTATTTGATGGCACAAAACAACATAATCTATTTAGATGTGGGGCATCGATTAGATATGCCATTACAAACTCTATTAGAATGGTGGCAATGAAACTAACACTCGTGTGGAGGTGATTGCACTATGGGGGATATTATGGTTTACGATGAAAATTATATTGACACCATATTCTTTTATGTGAACTCTCAGGTCATCATAAATTGCATGAATTCCAACAATGGTCCGCCCCCCCCTCCCTTCTCACTGGATGGAACACATCTATATGTTGCGGGACTCTTTCAACTACATCTCTTTCCAGCATATATTCTGGGATAAAAACACTAAGGTCGATCACTTATCCAAGCTAGTACTTTAAGAGTCTTTTTGTAGTATCCATTACACTTTATATGAGGCTAATAAAGTCTGTGCACATGGCACAATCCATCTTCCTTACTTTTTCTTAATGGTCTATCTCCACTTATTGCATTATCTCCCTTCTATTTTTTTTGGTGCTACATTTTTCTCTACACGGTTTTTTGTTATCCTTTCACTCTCATATCCTATACTATATGGCCTGAGAACTTTATTTTTTCTAGTTTTCTTCACTATATGAATGGGGGGATTTTCCAAAAGAGGGGTGATTGTTGCTGTAATTACGTAATTTGTACGTACTAGTCTTTATCTTTTATTTCTCATGGCCCTACTCTATATATGGTGTAGGACCATATTTTTTACTGGATTGGTTTATTTAGCTATATGGGGTCTTTTCAGTAGTTGGTTGATAGATTTTTAACATGAAATATTGTATATTTTCTTGGTCTTCGTTTTTATTATACTTTTTTGTCTATGTATGTCGGACATACTCATGCTACATTGTATTTGGTTAAAAATTTGTACGAGTACATTATATAAACTAGAATGTTTTTTCCTCTGAAAAAAAAAAATCCACACATATTATTTCTATGATTAAAATAAATCTAAAATAATTATTATAATATCCCATTACCTTTCAATAATCCAACTTTTGAGATAGTATTCTAGCCTTTCATATATATTCTCGTATATACAATCTTATATATAACATAATGGAATTTCATGAGCTTGCATCTTCCATGTCTAAATATATACATATTACAAATGTGATGTATAGATCAATCCAATCCATTTCTAAGCCCTCTTAAGAGTTGGAATTGCATCATGGAATTCATATCTAAACATCAAAATATAGATCACGATATTTTGAGCCACATCTATCTTATCATTAGGCACATTTACTACTAAACTATAAATGGAAGATATATTCCAACAATCATCACAAATGATCTATCTTCGAGACCATCATTCCTTTGAGTGTTGATAAAATAAAGAATCGTGATTGTTATGAAACCAACTCCAAAAATAGAAGAACGGAGAGATCAACACCTTAGAAATCATCCACTTCGAGGGGGAAATCTCCAATACATTACATAAATGAACAATTCTTGGATGATACAAATGAAAAAAGTCCTTCTATATATAGGAGTCCATTGGATCACAATATAATCCTAGGTGACCTAACAATAATAATGTAAGGTCACAATAATAACAATATTGGGGTTATATGGGTACAACAATAACAATAAGGGGGTTTCACTAACAAAAACAAGGGACTATACTAGTAATATAGGGACCTAACTTGCCCCTTTCCTTCAAAAAGGTGTTTTCATCAACACTTGAGTAGCTCTGGATGCTTTCATATAAAACTCTCATCCTCCCATGTAGAATTTTCAGTGGGTAAGTTCTTCCACTTGATGAGATACTCTGAAATTGATCGATTTCATAACTGTTGAGTTCTTATTTCTGTGACTACTTCAGGTTCTAATATGATTTTTACTTCCTCATCAAGTTCTTGAAATATTTTTTGAACTAGAAGTTTGTCACCTATAACCTTCTTTAAGCATGAAACATGGAAAACTGGATGCACTCGCGAAGAAGAAGGAAGCTCCAATTTGTATGCCATAGTACCAGTCTTTAGCAAACACCTTGTAAGGACCATATTACTTTGGCGATAATTTATTATCCTTCTTAGCTTGATTGAGGGACATTTGTTTATATGGTTGTAGTTATAAAAATACCCAGTCTCTTACATCAAAACTTCTCTCACTTCGATGTTGATCCGCCTGTTGTTTCATTTGATTTTGTGCCAAATTTAGGTTATCATTTAAGAGTTGAAGAACTTCTTGTTGATGCTTAATGTGATCTTCCACTACTTAAACCTTCACTGGAGAGTTTGCCGAATTATCCACAGTCTCACGAAACCCTTGTCGACGTTTCGAATCCCAACGGGGATCCATCTTCAGGACATTGGAATCATTATACCTTAAACCTTATAATTTTCTCTTAAATATGATGTGATGGACGATGGATGATATCCATAGTGTGCCATAAATGGGGTCATTTTTGTTACAATATGGAAGGAAGTGTTATACCACCATTCAATGAGAGGTAACCACTTGACCCATTACGTTTATTTATCAGATACAAAAAAACGAAGATACCCTTCCAAAAAATTATTCACTATCTTAGTTTGACCATTGGATTGAGGATGATAAGATGAGCTATGAGCTAGTTGAGTACCCAAACAAGAAAATAATTCCGTCCAAAAATTTCTAGTAAAAATGGGATCTGGTCACTTACAATAATCTGTGGGTTTCCATGTAGATTTTGAATTGTTTCCATAAATGCAGTAGCAACTGTACTTACTTTAAATGGATGAGATAATGCACAAAAGTGTTCATAGTTGGTATGTCTATCAACTACCACCATGATGACACTCTTTCCTTCGGATTTAGATAAAACTGTCATAAAATCCATTGAAATATCCTCCAACATTGACTTGGAATGGATAAAGGTTGTAGAAGACTCAGGGTCTTAATTGTCTCAACTTTATTTTGCTGGAAAACCAAACATTCCGCCACAAATTTTTGAATATAAAATTTAATTCCATCCCAAAAAAATTATTTCTTCACCTTGTGATAAGTTTTTAAAAATCGTGAGTGTCCTAAAGGAGAAGCGTGCAATTCCAAAAGAATATTTTGTTTTAGTTGGGATTTATTACAAATATATAAGTGATCTTTGTAGCATAAGGAATCATTTTTCCAACTAAATGTATTAGATGTACTAGTATCTTGCTGCAACTTTTGAATGAGTGTCTACACATCTTTGCCCTTCTTCCATTCAACCCTTGCTTCGGTTATCCAATCTGGTTGGATAATAGAAATGGCACAAAGAAAAGCTTCCACCTCTTCATCCTTTCTTGAGAGTGCATATGCAACAACATTTATCTTCCATTTTTTGTAGATGATTTCAAAGTCATAACCCAACATCTTTGTGACCCATTTTTGTTGCTCTTTTTAAGATATTATTTGTTCCAAAAAGTGTTTAAGACTATCATGATCAGTTTTTACCTTGAAGTGTCTTCCCATCAAGTAAGGTTTCCATTTCCAACATTTCCTTCTCATAAATAACTTTCTGTAAATACTTTCCTTTGATTGGATGACTTTCAAAAGAAATGGATCTTCCTTCTTGCATTAAAACAACACCAATTCCATTTCCTGAGGCATCACATTACACAATAAAAGTTTTTGTGAAGTCTGGCGTAGCTAAGACCAATGATAGGCACATTGCCTCTTGAACATGTTCAAAGGCCTTAGTTTCTTCAGGAGTCCATGAAAATTCATCTTTCTTCAATAATATTGTTAGAGGTGTTGCTATTCTCCCATAATTATTAACAAACTTGTGATAATACCCTGTTAACCCAATAAATCCTCGCAACTGCTTTATGGTTGTGGGGAATTTCCATTCCTTAATGGCTTTAATTTTGTTAGGGAATACCTTAACACCCTCATGAGATACAATATGACCTAGATATTCGACCTCTTGTGCTCCAAAGAAACGTTTGGATGTTTTTGCATATAATTATTTCTCCTCCAATAGTTTGAGAACCTTGTCAACATGTTGAACATGATCCTTCCGAGACCTGTTGTAGATTAGTATATCATCAAAAAATACTAGCACAAATTTTGTAAGGAGGGGTTTGAAAATGGAATTCATCAACCCTTGAAATTTATAAGGTGTATTGGAAAGGCCAAAAGGCATGACCAAAAATTCATAATGACCCTCATGGTTTCGAAATGTTGTTTTTGGAATATCTTTCATCTTCATTCTAATTTGATGATATTCTGAACGAAGATCCAACTTGGTAAAAAAAATTTCTCCATTTAATTCATCCAAGAATTCATCAATCACAGGAATGGGAAATTTATCTTTAATAGTGAGCTTATTGAGGTCCCTATAATCCAGACACATGCGCCATGATCCATCCTTCTTGTGCACCAATACTATTGGATATGAGAAAGAGCTTTTACTAGGTTGAATTATACCAACCTCTAACATTTCAATTTCACTCTTGTGGACCCTCATGAGTTTTGAATGTTAATTTTGGAATTTTTTCAGCCTTCATTCTAATTTTATCATAACCTAAACAAATATCCAACTTTGTGAAGTAAATTGGTCCATGCAATTCATCCAATAATTCATCAATTATAGGAACAGGAGATTTATCTTTAATAGTGATCTTGTTGATTTACATATAATCTAAACACATGCACCATGATCCATCCTTCTTGTGCGTCAATAATATTGGAGAAGAGGAAGAACTTTGAATAGGTTGAATTATACCAGCCTCTAGCATTTCTGCAATCATAAGTTCAATTTTTCTCTTTTGGGAATATGGATATATGTAAGGCTTGATGTTTGGACGAACACTTCCTGGAATTAAATTAATAACATGATCATGATCACGAATAGGTGGGAGTCCTTTGGGAGTTTCAAACACGTTGGAATAATTGTCCAAGACTTTTTGGAGATCTGGAGAAATAAATGATTTTCATGTTGGAACCTCTAGTGAGCATAATTATGCAATTACGCCTTGTTGTTTTTTCTTCAGAAGATTTTTCATGACATTAGAGATTACTATCTTTCCCGGATTCCCTGTGATACCCCATAATTTGACTTCCTTTCCTTTCAAAAAAAAAATATCAAGAAAAGTTATCGAAAATTAAAAGCTACCGTCCCCAAAGATTGTAACCATTGTACTCCTAGTACAACATCATCACCTCCCATTGGAATGGAAAGCATTGGACTATTCAATACATATTCCCCCATGGTTAGTTTTATATTATGACATTTTCTAGAGAAATATATAGTTCCTCCATTTTCAACCATCGCTTGACATTCTTTTTTTGGGTATAGGAAACAATTCAATTCCTTAGCTACCTTACAATGGATAAAATTATGGATACTACTCGAATCAATCAACACTATTACCTTTTTCTTCCTCATATGTCCTTCTATCTTAAGAATTTAAGGAGTGGTAATACCTTCCAATGCATTACATGATATGGTCAGACTCATTTCTTCTTCTTCTAGTGTTGGTTCCTGGTGTATATCCTCTTCTTTTCAAAAATTTTATTCATTTTATTCCTCCTCTTCACAATCTATGTAAAATAATTTCTTCTCAACACACTTATGACCTTTAGTGTTTTTTCTATCACAACTCTAGCAAAGCCCTTTTTCTCTTTTTTCTTCTAATTATTGTGGTGTAAACCTTGTAGGTTGTGGAAGTCCAAGCATAGCAACACTTCCATCTTTATAGATGTGAGTGGTAGGCTTCCTTGTCGTCATATTTCTACATTCAATTTTTCTTGGCAATATGAATGCCTTCTCCAATGAATCAGGTTCCCAAACGTGAACTAAATATTGGATGTTATCCTTTAAATTCCCTATGAAGACATCAATCCTGTGTTCTTCTGGAATATCAGTTACCCTTATATTCATTTTTTGGAAGTCCTCAATGTGCTCCACCACTGAACCCTTTTGTTTGATAGTTATCAATTGGCTAAAGAAGGTGTTTCTCTTTGTATCCTCATAATGTGTTATCATTTCCTCCGTAAAAATTGACCAAGTGAAAAAAAAATTATGGGAGAAAATCCATTGATACCATACAAATGTATTTTGTTTTAAATGTAAAGTTTAAATGTGTACCTTTTGTGTGTTTTGCACATTATTGAGGTCAAAATATTGCTCCATCTGTAGTATCTGTTGGAAATACTGAGAGGGGGGGTGAATCAGTATTCCTTACAATTAGAGCATTAGTTAATCTTCAATTATTATCAGTGTTTGTACAATGATAACAGCAAACAAAAGGAACACAAATGCACACAATTTTTAAGGTAGAAACCCACTTCGAGACAAAAACCACCTAAATCTTTTCTAATAATTATTTAATATTAAACTCCAATTGAAAATAAAGCTCCAACTTCCTAGAATGTACAAAATAATTCTTCTCCAATGCCCGATATTCTTCAGTAGTCAACTGAATGGATGCCCCAACACCCAATGAGCTACAACTCACCCTAGAACCACCCTACCACCCTATAGAAGAATAAAAGAAGAATGGACTTTCGTACCATGGAAAATGGTCCTCTTTACAACGATATAGAATGATGTAGAAGAAGAAGACACACTAGACCATAACCCCAACTATGACACAACCAAGTAATGATTATCCTAGGCCTCTCGACACTACCTCTTCAACTCTTGGCAGAAAGAAACTAGTACAATTTTTACAATAATGTATTTACAATGACTTAGTACAATGATACCTTTACAGTTACTGTATGTAGTGTTGCCCACTTGAAGACTTCATGTGATGAATTTTTTGTTGTTGTTCTACACCTTGGTTGCTGCTCTTTTCATGCTACCATCTACTACACCTTGCTTTGCTTTGTTGCCCTATAACGTCTGGTCCTTTGCAGCCCTTGACAACACATGATCTATCTTTTTCTTTCCTTCTAGGAGCTCGATATTGAATCTAGTGTATCTCTGTTATTTCATATTCCCAATATCTGATTTTTGGTCCTGTAGTATTTCTCTGAGTCTTCTTTCCAATGCCATAGGTATGACCCAATTTGGAATCTTGAAGAGAGAGTTCTTCCCAATCGCTCACAATGCCCTAATTATGGACTGTTTTAGTAAAGAAAACTTGTACGACATGCCACGTGTTATTTTTTCATCATTCGGCTCTAAAATTGATAGAGAGAAAACTACAATTTGTGAAATATCTTCCACTTTTAACAGAATTCCAATCCGATACATAGAGAGAGAGTTATGATGATTTCCCCAAGGTCACTTCTTTGAGATGAATTTCAGGAGCCTGCAAAAACACTGACTTCCACAGATCATATCTCCGAAAATGTTGTGCACCTTGGTCTGAAATTTTCACAGCAACTTCCTTAGGATTTCAACTTCACCTCATAAAAAGTTTAGCTTCCGAACCTTTTATAAAAATAGTTAGAACGAAAAGTCCACAATGACCTGTTTCAGATGGCGAAATCCCTTGCATAAGGAGGATATGAGGATCACAATTTATATAAATGCTTAGGTTGAGAAGGGCTTCAACAAGTGAACGTGGGAGGGATTTTAGAAGCTTAAAAAATATTAATTATGACTTTTCAATGACCCATGCCACAACCCCATGGGGTTTTATCCCACTAGCTAGGGTTACAAACTTCAAACATGAATATCTCTCAAACCATGAAGAATTACGTGGCGTGCCATATATCAACGGAAACATCTCAACAAGTAGAAACCATCAAAAGAATTCTTGATCCAAAATATGTTAATTTGGTAGGTCACAATTCCCATGCAATATTTGGGTAGCCCCTGGTGCTACTTCGGTTGACATCAATGACAATCGCTGATCAACAATATCCCCCTTTGGCATTCATGGCAACACAAGTACTCCCCCTGCGATCATGATGCCTCTTCCTACAACATTCTTTCCCCCTTTGACATCAATGTAAAAGGGTAACTCCCCCTGACACACAACCATCTTGCAGACTTGTACACACATCTACTCCCCCTTACATACAATCGTCCTGCGGACCTGTACACACTTCCACTCCCCCTTTATATTATGAATAAGGAAAATATAATGAGAACTTGGGAGAATCCCAAGATTTTGGTGAAGGTATTCCAATGCTTCACGAGTACTCTCACAATCATCAACACTTCCTGCCCAATCTACATTTTTAAAGGAATGAATAATGAGATTGTTACCCTTGAGATACCACAAGCCATATTCTGTTTTTCCCTTTAGATATCGAATAATTATTTTGATGGAAATAATATGTGATTCTTTTATTGCTGCATGGAATCTTTTTACTTATCCAACTGCTTTCATAACATCTAGACAGGAGGCTGTTACATATAGAAGACTACCAATCATAGATCTTTACAACCTTTGATCCACATCCTTAGATGAGTCGTCTATGCTCAATTTGAAACCTGTTACCATCGGAGTAAGGATGGGTTTGCAATCTTCCATTTTAAATTTCTTGAGCATTTCCTTGATGTACTTAGCTTGGCATATAAATATTCCTTTCTCTTGCTGAGATATTTGAAGCCCTAAGAATTATGTTAGCTCACCAAGTCAAGACATCTCGAAATCACTTTGCATAGTTGTAGCAAACTTCTTACTTAGTCGATCATGATTGCTACCAAATATTATATCATCCTCTTAGCTATTAGACATTCTTTAGTTGCTTCATCCAGAACATATTTGTCGTTTGGAGCTCGACTTGCTATAGCCAGAATTCTACCATATCTTCCTTTCCTGATTTCACATTTTCTGGAGTTGAATAGTATTGTGTGTCCTTGATCACACATTTTTCCTACACTGAGCAGATTGTGATTCATGTTGTCAACCAATAGAGCATTCTTGGCTAGAGAATCTTTGCTTCCGAGAGTGACAGTACTTGATCCTATAACATTTGAAGATCCATCATTTCCAAAGGACACGGTTCCATCCTTCTTATCTTTCAGAGATGCAAATTTATTCCTATCTCTAGTCATATGTGTTGAGCAACCACTATCAACATACCACACATCTTTGTTGTTTTGAGCCGTGAGAGCGAGAGCACAATTATCAGTCTTCTTCTTCTTCCACGTTCGTTCGTTCTATGGCTTCGAAGATTCTTCTGGAGTATTTTCAAGTCTACAGTCTCTGGCTCTGTGTCCAAAGTTTCAACATTTGTAACATTCAATATTATTTCTTAAATTTTCAAATCTATTGATGTTTCGCTGAGCCCTGGGAGGTTCATATCTGACAGATCTCCTGGAATTGTATTTGTTCCTGGGGTACGTGTGAAATTCTACAGCTGTATGACCAAATTTTCCACATGAATAACAGTAGCCATAAAAAATATGTTGGTACCTAGATGGAAATATTTGTTGAGGAATTGTCTTCCAAGGTTGTTCTTGCGAATCTTGTCCAACGAAGTCCACATGCATGTCAGATCTCATAGGTTAATTGTATTTTTTTGTAGAAGGTCCTGCTTCTTCTTGTTTGTAACTGATGCTAACTCTGTCATTGTAAGATCGTTGATTTCTGATGAGTTCTTCCAATGCCCATGAGCTTTTGGCATAGTTTTGTATAGTTTTTCCTTTCTTCACTTCCTCATGCAACGAGACTACTTCGGCTTCTAATTCTTCCTTTTCTTGGTTTCTTTTTTCCAACTTCTTTTGAAGTGAATATTCAATGCATTTGTGCTCTTCAACTTCAATTTTGAGACCTTGAAATTGTTCTTCAAGAGTATTGGAGCAGACCTTCTCTGCCTTGAGCTCCTTTATAAGTTTTATTGCTTCCTTAGAAAATTCCTCTATGGTCAATCCTTTTTCTTTGTTGTTTGATACCTCTTGTTTATTGTGCTTGGCCATAAACAATACTCTCTCATTGGCTTCTTCGTTGGTATCATTGTCTTCATCAGATGATGAGCTATCTTCTTTAGAGAGAAATTTCCTTTTGGATCTTGCTTGTTGAATTTCTTAAAGCCTTTCTTTCCTTTTCAGTTGCCATCACTTCTATTCGGAAATGCCCAACCTCACCACAGCTGAAACATATCAATGAAAGTTTACCTTTGAATTTTCCCTTACCAATTTTTAGTTTTCTCGTAGAATAATCATATTCTTCATCTAAAAGACCTTCTCCATCATCTCCCTTTTCTTCACACTTATAGGTGAATGTCTTTTCAATTTAAGGTTGTTTTTCATTATTGGTTTTCTTAGATGCAATAAATGAAGTTTCTAGATGCGGAGTACCCTCTTCTTCATCAAGTCTCATTTCATATGCTATGAGAACTCCATGTAATTATTCTTTGCTAAGTTTGTCTATATTTTCACTGTATTATAAGACCGATACCTTTGGGTTAAATCTCCCTAGTAATGTTCTAACAATATTTCGTATAATAGTTTTCTCGTCAACTAGCTCTCCCAATCCTTCTAGAATATTGTTTATTTCATCAGCGTATTGGAAGTATGCTGTAATGTTGCAATCTTCTTTCATTCTGAGTTGCTCAACTTTTGGTCTATAGATTTGAATCTTTTATTCTTTGACATTTGAGTCACTTGCATATATATTCTCAAGCTTGTCCCATACATTTTTGGCAGTTTTACAACCCAACACCTTATGATAAGCAAGTTCAATAAGTCCACTGATAATAATTTTCTTTTCTTTTGCATCATTTACCAAATTCTTCTAACCTTGCTCATCCATAGTTGATCTAAATCCATTTTGAATAGTGTCCCATACTTCGTAACCTTGCGGCTAGAGATAGACCTCCATTCTTCCTTTCCAAAGTGCATAATTATTTTCATTGAATAGAGGTACACCATTCTTGGTATGCTCCATGACCTCCTTTCAGCTGTTAAACTGATATTGAAGGAACCAAGCTCTGAAACCAATTGTTGGAAATACTGAGAGGAGGGGTGAATTAGTATTCCTTACAATTAGAGCATTAGTTAATCCTCAATTATTGTCAATGTTTGTACAATTATAGCAGCAAAAAAAAGGAACACAAATGCACACATTTTTTAACGTGGAAACCCACTCCGGGACAAAAACCACCTAATGATTTTCTACTAATTCTTTAATATTCAACTCCAATTGAAAATAAAGCTCCAACTTCCTAGAATCTAGAAAATCATTCTTATCTAGCTCCCACTAGATGGACGCTCCAATGCCTAAGTTTCTTTAGTAGTCAACTGAATGGATTCCCCAACACCAAATGAGCTATAACTCACCCTAGCACCACCCTACCTCCCTATAGAAGAATAAAATAAGATTGGACTCCCGTACCAGGGAAAATGGTCCACTTTACAATGATATAGAATGATGTAGAAGAAGAACACACTAGACCATAACCCTAATTATGACACAACCAACTAATGATGATCCTAGACCTCCCAACACTGCCTCTTCAACTCTTGGCAGAAAGACACTGGTACAATTCTTACAATAATGTATTGACAATGACTTAGTACAATGATACCTTTACAGTGACTGTATGCAGTGCTGCCCACTTGAAGACTTCATGTGATGAACTTCTTGTTGTTTTTCTACACCTTGGTTTCTTCTTGTCATGCTACCCACTGTTGTACCTTGCTTTGTTTTTCTACCCTAGAAATTCTGGTCCTTTGCTGCCCTTGACAACACATGATTTATCTTTTTCTTTCCTTCTAGAAGCTTGATATTGAATCTAGTGTATCTCTTTTATTTCAGATCTCCAATATTTGATTTTTCTTCCTGTAGTATTCCCCTGAGTCATCTTTCGAATGCCATAGGTATGACCCAATTTTTAATCTTTAAGAGAGAGTTATGCCCAATCTCTCACAATGCCCTAATTATGGACTGTTTCAGTAGAGCGAACTTGTATGGAATGCCACGTGTCACTGTTTCTTCATTCAGCTCTAAAATTGATAGCATGAAAATTACAGTCTGTGTAATATCCTACACTTTTTACAGAATTCCAATCTGATACTCAGAGAGAGAGTTATGATGATTTTCCCAAGGTCACTTCTTTGGGATGAATTTCAGGAGCTTGCAAAAACATGGACTTCCACATATCATATCTCCAAAAATATTGTGCACCTTGATCTGAAATTTTCAAAGTAGCTTCCTTAGGCTTTTGGATTTTCCTCATAAAAATTTCAGCTTTTGAACCTTCATAGAAAAAAATTTAGAGTGAAAATTCCATGATGACCTATTTCAGATGGCAAAATCCCTTGCATAAGGAGGATATGAGGATCACAATTTATATAAATGCTTAGGTTGAGAGGGACTTCAACAAGTGAACACGGGAGGGATTTTAAGAGCTTGAAAAATATTAATTATCACTTTTCAATGACCCATGCCACAACCCCATGGGGTTTTATCCCACTAACTGGGGTTACAAACTTCAAACATGAATACCTCTCAAACCATGAAGAATTACGTGGCGTGCCACATATCAACGAAAAAATTTCGACAAGTAGAAACCATCAAAATAATTATTGACCCAAAATATATTAATTTGGTAGGTAAAAATTTCCATGAAATATTCGGGTAGCCCCTGGTGCTACTTGGGTTGACATCAATGACAATCGTTGATCAACAGTATCGATGTTACGGGATCCTTGCCATCAAAATTCCTCACATCCATATTTCGAATATGGTGGTTCTGACATCCAACATTAGAGTTTATAAAATCACGATTAACATTTATTTTGTTCTCATCATGAGTTTCCTCTACTATATTTTCGCCATTAGGAAACATTTCTTGTATCAACTTTGTCAAATCTTCCATCTCTTCTTTTAGATCATTCTTCATGTTTTCCATGTTGTCTTTCATGTCATCCATATTAACTTCCATGCAAGCTTCCATGCCATCCATCTTAGCTTCCATGCCTTTATTGAAACCATCCATCATATCTTCCACACCTTTCTTCAAAACTTCCATTTCATTTTTTTCTGCTCTTTGCTAGAGCAAAATTTGGTGCACTTGCTCTTGTAATTTTGACATGTCATGTTTCAGTTATTCATCTTCATGAGTCATAGTAGAGCCTTATAAAGGCTTGATGGGTGTTAAATTATTTTTAGGGGGAATTTTACAACCCAATTCTGATATCGATTATACAATATGCCTTTGGAATCAATTCAAACTAATTTTTGACACTAGACTTATGCAATTCGAAAAAAATACACACCTTTTTCTTGATTTCAAGGAGCTCAATAGTGAAAATTAATTATCTCTATAATTGTGGATCGTCAATATCTGTCATTTGGCCCTATAGTAGCCCTCTGAATTTTCTTTCAAATACCACATGTCTTACCTGATTTGGATTCTTCAAGGCAAAGTAATGCCCAATCTTCGACAATGACCTAATTATGGATTGGTTTAGTAGAGAAAAATTGTAAGGCATGTCACGTGTCACTATTTCCTCCTTCAGCTCTAGAATTCATACAAATGAAACTATAGTCTATTTACTTGCGGCCATGTTTTACAAGATTCCAATTTGATGCTCAGAGAAATGGTTATGACGTTTTTCCCACAGTCACCTCTTTGAGATGAAATTTGTGAGCCTGAAAAAACCCTAACTTCCACAGATCATATATCTGCAAATAAATTGTGAACCAATATCTGAAATATTTAGAAGACATTCCTCTATATTTTGGATCATCTCTCGAAAAATTTCAGCTTTTGAACCTTAGTAGAAACAAAGCTATACCGAAACTTCCACAATGACCTGTTTTAGGTGAAATTCGAGAACCTGAAAAAACCATAACTTCCATAGATCATATCTTCGAAAATGTTGCGAACCAAGATCTAAAATTTTACACGACGTTCCTCTAGATTTTGGTTTCACTCTGTAAAAATTTTAGCTTCTGAACCATCGTAGAAAAAAAATTATAGTGAAAATTCCACAATGACCTGTTTGGAGCAGCGAAACCCTAGAATCCAAAGCTTTGATACCAAATGTTATGAAACCAGCTCCAAAAATAGAAGAATGGAGAGATAAATGCCTTATAAATCAGCCACTTCGAGGGGGAAACCTCCAATACATTACATAAATGAACAATTCTTGGATGATATAAATGAAAAAACCTCCTATATATAGGATTCCATGGGATCACAATATGATCCTAGGCGACCTAACAATAATAATGTAAGGTCACAATAATAACAATATTGGGGTTACAGGGGTACAAAAAGAATAATAAGGGGGTGACACTACAACAATAAGGGACTATACTAGTAATATAGGGACCTAACAGTGATCCACATATTATCTGGTATAGTTCCCATCATTACAAATCTATCTAACTTCTCGGAAAATTCAAGTCAGTCGATTTTGTAATCTGTGGGAGAAAATTTCCCTAACACATATTCATGGAGGAATTCCAACCAGATATGAACTATTCATCACCATCTATCGATACAAATATCTATCGATGTCTACTAAACTTTTTTTTGTGTATCTTCAACATTATGAGTGATGAATCGATGCATGTAAGCTTATATTGAGTAAATGTGGAATTATTTAACTTCATGTAATTTGCATGAGGTCAACTTTACTTAGTGGGAGATTGACAAGACATTGAAGTTATCGTGACCTTCTAGCACTTCGTCCATTATGTGCAATATGTTACGTGATGAATGGATGGATTTAATTTTATATTAAGTACATGTGGAATTATTTAACCACATAGTAGTCTAGCTAGGTGGAGAATTTCCCGTCTTCCATTACCGATTGTAAAAAATTCTAGCTATAGCCATCCATTCCTCGAAACTTCTGATGCGCCATGTGATGTGATTTTTTGACTCTCTGAAATGGATCTGAATGAATATGTATCTACCTAGATCCCCCGATGTAACTCTTCGTCCAACTGGTTAATGTGAAGTGGGTGTGGGAATGGAATTCAATTCAAATCAAAACACACCTTCCTTTCCATTTCCTCTCTCACTCCTCTTCTGCTCATTTCTCCCCTACTCCCCTACAAATCAAGATACCACATAAGCGCTAAACCTGAACAACTTCCTTGTCTTGGCGCTTAATAGGGTCCTTGTCCCGGTAAGTTGGGAAATTCATTAGTTTTGTGTTTTTTTAATGCAGAACACAAAAAAATTGTTGCAGCTAAGAAATGGCCTTCTGGTCATGTAGAAATGGAACTTGGCCTTCTCATTGCATCCTCTACTACTGTTGCATCCTAAATTCTCAACTATACCTTTCCTTGTTCACCAATTTTGTTCCATACTTCATGTATTTTTATTGTTTCTTCCACTTATTCATGTTTGTTTGCACCCAAAGTACTGATAAAGCATCTCGTGCATTTTTTTGTTGTATTTATAGCCCTACTACCATATGATCACCTTCCAATATATGCCTACAGATTTTTAATAGAAAATTTTTTGGACTTTCTGATTTTGTTTGGTCTTTTTTTTGTACCATCATTTTGAATGAATATTATTGACTTCAACTTTCACCTTAAATTCTACTTCAAAGTTGGTTTTTTCTTTTTTCTTCTGATTGATCTTAAAATCTAGGAACCCCCAACTTCCATATATATGATATATTAGTTGATGGTATGGATCATGGGATGTTTGAGGGGTTTTGTTCAATGTGAAATACTCAGTTGGAGCTTGGATCAACATTGAGCAGATTGATTCATATTTTCAATTGGAGCAATAGTAGTAAGAGTACAATACAAGATATATCTCTTATCTCTTATCTACAACATGTATCTCTTATCTCTTATCTATGCACGTTGGCCTAAATATATGCTAACAAGTATATGTTTTGATTCCATAATTATAGGGATTAGTAGGCCTTAACAATTTCCTTAGAGTTTCTAAATGGTTTTTTCAAGGAGTTTTTTAACATTTTATACTAATCACTACCTTATTGAAAAGGCACCCCAATAAGGGTCGCAACCATGGAGCACCCACAAAACCTAATATTGCAGATTTTAAGACATCCAAATGATGAGAAATATGTCTGAAACCTTTCTTTTCAAGCTACAAGCTCTCTTCAAACTTCATAACTGTTATGAAACCAGCTCCAAAAATAGAAGAAAAGAAAGATCAACTCCTTAGAAATCAGCCACTTTGAGGGGAAACCTCGAATACATTACATAAATTAAAAATTCTTGGATGATACAAATGACCAAAACCTCTTTCTATATATAGGATTCCATGGGGCCACAATATAATCCTAGCCAACCTAACAATAATAATGTAAGGGCACAATAATAACAATATCGGGGTTACAGGGGTACAACAATAACAATAAGGGGGCTACACTAATAACAATAAGGGACGAAACTAGTAATATAGGGACCTAACATGCCCCTCTCCTTCAAAAAATTGTTGTCCTCAACACTTGAGTAGCTCTGGTTGCTTGTGTATAAAATTCTCATCCTCCCATGTACAACCTTTAGTGGGTAAGTTCTCCCACTTGATTAGATACTTTGAAATTGATCAATTTCGTAGATGTCGAGTTCTTGTTTCCATGACCACTTCAGGTTTCAATATGATTTTTCCTTCCTCATCTAGTTCTGGAAATATTGTTTGAACTAGAAGATTTTCATGTGTAACCTTATTTAGGCATGAAACATGGAAAAATGGATGCACTCGCGAAGAAGCAGGAGGCTCCAATTTGCATTCCATAGTACCAATATTTTTCAACCCCTTGTAAGGACCATAGTACTTTGGAGATAATTTATTATCCTTCTTAGCATTCTTGATGGAAATTTGTTTGTGTGGTTGTAGCCATAAAAATACCCAGTCTCCTACATCAAAACTTCTCTCGACATGATAGTGATATGCCTGTTGTTTCATTCGATTTTGTGCCAAATTTTGGTTATCCTTTAAGAGTTGGAGAAATTCCTGTTGATGCTTGATGTGATCTTCCACTGCTTGAACCTTATAATTTTCTCTTAAAGATGATGTGATGGACGGTGAATGATATCCATAAAGTGCCCAAACAAGAAAATAACTCCATCCAAAAAATTCCAGTAAAAATGGGATCTCTGTCACTCACAATAATCTTTGAGTTTCCATGTAGCTTTTGAATTGTGTCCATGAATGTAGTAGAAATTGTACTTGATTTAAATGGATGATATAACGCACAAAAGTGTGCATACTTGGTAATTCTATCAAATACCACCATGATGGCACTCTTTCCTTCGGACTTAGGTAAACCTGTGATAAAATCCATTGAAATGTCCTGCCAACGTTGACTTGGAATGGATAAAGGTTGTAGAAGACCTAGGGTCTTAATTGTCTCAACTTTATTTTGTTGGCAAACCAAAAATTCTGCCACAAAATTTTGAATATCAGATTTAAGGCCATCCAAAAAAAAATATTTCTTCACCCTATGGTAAGTTTCTAAAAATCCAGAGTGTCCTCCTAAAGGAGAAGTGTGCAATTCCAAAAGAATATTTTATTTTAGTTGGGAATTCTTACAAAGATATAAGCGATATTTGTACCATAAGGAATCATTTTTTGAACTAAATGTATCATATTTACTAGGATCTTGCTGCAAATTTTGATTGAGTGTCCAGACTTCTTCATCCTTCTTCCATTCATACCTTGCTTCGGTTATCCAATTTTGTTGGATAATAGAAATGGCACAAAGAAATGCTTCCACCTCTTCATTCTTTCTTGAGAGTGCATCTGTGACAACATTTAGATTTTGTTAGGTCCCTATATTACTAGTATAGTCCCTTATTGTTGTTAGTGTAACCCCCTTATTGTTATTATTGTACCCTTGTAACCCCCATTTTGTTATTATTGTGCCCTTAAATTATTATTGTTAGGTTGGCTAGGATTACATTGTGGCCCACTAGGATTACATTATGGCCCCATGGACTCCTATATATAGAAAGGAGGTTTTATAAATTGTATCATCCAAGAATTGTTCATTTATGTAATGTATTGGAGGTTTCCCCCTCAAAGAGGCTCATTTCTAAGGCGTTGATATCTCTTTTCTTCTCTTTTTGGAGTTGGTTACACAACATTTGGTATCAAAGCTTGGGATTCTAGGGTTTCGCTGCTCCAAACAGGTCATCGTGGCATTTTCGCTATAACTGTTTTTCTACGAAGTTTCAGAAGCTTAAATTTTTAGGGTGCGAAGCTGAAATCCGGAGGAAGATTTTCTAAAAATTTCAGAGCTTGGTTCACAATATTTTCGGAGATATCATCTGTGGAATTTAGGTCTTTTTTCAAGCTCCTAAACAGGTCATCGTGGAATTTTCGCTATAAAATTGTTTCCATGAAGGTTCAGAATCTGAAATTCATATGGTGCGAAGCTAAAATCCTGAGGAAATTCTTCAAAAACTTTCAGATCTTGGTTCGCAATATTTTTGGAGATATGATATGTGGAAGGTAGTGCTTTTTCAGGCTCCTGAATTGCATCTCAAAGAGGTGATCGTGGGAAAATTTCAATAACTCTCTCTCTGGGCAGTGGATTTGAGTGCCGTAAAAAGTGGTCACAAGTACACAGACTTTAGTTTCTTGGCTATCAATTTCAGAGACAAAGGATGAAAAAGTGACACGTGGCAAGTCCTACAAGTTTTCTCTACTGAACCAGTCCAAAATTAGGTCATTGTGGGAGATTGGACACAACTTTGTCTTGGTGAATCCAAATTTGATCAGACCTGTGGCATTTGAAAGAAGCCTTAGAGGGCTACTACAGGGCTGAATTTCAGATATTTAAGATTTTCAATTACAAATATAATTCAATTTCAATATCGAGCTCCTCAAAGCAAGTAAAAGGTATTTTTACGGCTACAACCATATAAACAAATGTCCCTCAAGCAAGCTAAGAAGGATAATAAATTATCGCCAAAGCACTATGGTCCTTACAAGGTGTTGCAAAAGATTGGTACTATGGCATACAAATTGGAGCTTCCTGCTTCTTCGCGAGTACATCCAGTTTTCCATGTTTCATGCTTAAAGAAGGTTATAGGTAAAAATCTTCCAGTTCAAACAGTATTGCCAGAACTTGATGGGGAAGGAAAAATCATATTGGAACCTGAAGCAGTCATGGAAAAAAGAACTCGACAACTACGGAATCGATCAATTTCAGAGTATCTCATCAAGTGGAAGAACTTACCCACTGAAGATTCTACATGGGAGGATGAGAATCTTATGCAAAAGCACCCAGAGCTACTCAAGCGTTGAGGACAACACTTTTTTTGAAGGAGAGGGGCATGTTAGGTCCCTATATTACTAGTATAGTCCCTTATTGTTGTTAGTATAACCCCCTTATTGTTATTATTGTACCCTTGTAACCCCCATTATGTTATTATTGTGCCCCTAGATTATTATTGTAAAGTCAGCTAGGATTACATTGTGGCCCACTAGGATTACATTATAGCCCCATGGACTCCTATATATAGAAAGGAGGTTTTATAAATTGTATCATTCAAGAATTGTTCATTTATGTAATGTACTGGAGGTTGCCCCCTCGAAGAGGCTCATTTCTAAGGCGTTGATATCTCTTTTCTTCTCTTTTTGGAGCTGGTTACACAACAGATTCCCTTTTTTGTACATTATTTCAAAGTCATAACCCAACATCTTTGTGACCCATTTTTTCTACTCTTCATAAGATAGTATTTTTTCCAAAAAGTGTTTAAGACTATCATGATCAGTTTTTACCTTGAACTTTCTTCCCATTATGCAAGGTTGCCATTTCTTTAGTTCGTGTAGTATTGCTAACATTTCCTATTCATAAATAGCTTTTTGTAAATACTTTCCTTTGACTGGACGAATTTCAAAAGTAATGGGTATTCCTTCTTGCATTAAAACAACACCAATTCCATTTCCTGAGGCATCACATTCCCCAATAAAGCTTTTTTTGAAGTCTAGAGTAGCTAAGACCGGTGTTAGGAACATTTCATCTTTACGATGTTCAAAGGCCTTAGTTGCTTCAGGAGTCCATGAAAATGCATCTTTCTTTAATAATGTTGTTAGAGGTGCTACTATTATCCCATAATTCTTAACAAACTTGCGATAATACCCTGTTAACTCGAGAAATCCTGCAACTGCCTTATGGTTGTGAGGACTTTCCATTCCTTAATGGCTTTAATTTTGTTAGGGTCTACCTTAACACCCTCGTGATATAAAATATGACCCAGATATTCCACCTCTTGTACTCAAAAGAAACATTTGTATGTTTTTTCATATAATTGCTTCTTCTACAATAGTTTGAGCACCTTTTCAACATGTTGAACATGATCCTTCCAATATCTAGTGTATATTAGTATATCATCAAAAAATACTAGCACAAATTTTCTAAGGAAGGGTTTGAAAATGGAATTCATCAACCCTTGAAATGTAGAAGGTGCACTGGTAAGGCAAAAAGGCATGACCAAAAATTCATAATGACCCTCATGAGTTTGAAATGTTGTTTTCAGAATATCTTCAGTCTTCATTCTAATTTGATGATATCTTGAACGAAGATCCAACTTGGTAAAATAAATTTCTCCATGTAATTCATCAATCACAAGAATAGGAAATTTATCTTTAATGGTGAGCTTATTGAGCTCCCTATAATCCAGACACATGCACCATGATCCATCCTTCTCATGCACCAATAATATTGGGGAAGAGAAGTAACTTTGACTAGGTTGAATTATACCAGCTTCTAACGTTTCTACAATCATACGTTCAATTTTTCTCTTTTGGACATAAGGATGTCTATAAGGCCTGATGTTTGGAGGAACACTTCCTAGAATCAAATTAATAGCATGATCATGACCTTGAATAGGTGGGAGTCCTTTGGGAGTTTCAAACACCTTGGAATGATTGTCCAAGACTTTTTGGAGATCTACAGAAATAGATGATTTTGATGTTGGGACTTCTAGTGAGCATAATTGTGCAATTACACCTTGTTGTTCTTTCTTCAGA
Source organism: Pinus albicaulis (assembly GCA_034641835.2). Taxonomy (NCBI): domain Eukaryota; kingdom Viridiplantae; phylum Streptophyta; class Pinopsida; order Pinales; family Pinaceae; genus Pinus; species Pinus albicaulis. The sequence continues at coordinate 1,252,935,916 of CM076579.1, read as the reverse complement.
AGCTTTTTCATGACATTAGAGCTTATTATCTTTGCCATCTTCCCTGCGATACCCCGTAACTTGACTTCCTTTTCTTCTAAAAGAAATTCAAGAAAATTTCTTGAAAATTAAAAAATATCGTCCCCAAATATTGTAACCATTGTACTCCTAGTACAACATCAGCACCTCCCATTGGAATGGAAAGCATTGGACTATTCAATACATATTCCCCCATGGTTAGCTTGATATTATGGAATTTTCCAGAGAAATTTATAGTTCCTCTATTTGCAACCATCACTTGACATTATGATGCTGGGTATAGGAAACAATTCAATTCCTTGACTACCTTGCAATGAATAAAATTATGGGTACTACCCGAATAAATCGACACTATTACCTTTTTATTCTTGATATGTCCTTCTATCTTGAGAGTTTGAGGTGTGGTAATTCCTACCAATGCATTACACGATATGGTCAGACTCATTTCTTCCTCTTCTAGGGTTGGTTCCTGGTGTATATCCTCTTCTTTTGAAGATTCTTGTTCATTTTCTTCTTCCTCTTCAAAATCTATGTAAAATAATTTCTTCTCAGCACACTTATGACCTTTAGTGTATTTTCTATCACAACTGTAGAAAAGGCCTTCTTCTCTTTTTTCTTCCAATTTTTGTGGTTTCAACCTTGTAGGTTGCGGAAGTCTAGGAGTAGCAACACTTCCATCTTTATATATGTGAGTGGTAGGCTTCCTTGTTGCCATAATTTTACATTCAATTTTTCTTGCCAACCTGAATGCCCTTTCCAATGAATCAAGTTCCCAAATGTGAATTTCATGTTGGATGTTATCCTTTAAATTCCTTATGAAGACATCAACTATGTGTTCCTCTGGAATATCAGTTACCCTTATATTCAATTTTTGGAAGTCCTCAATGTGCTCCACCACTGAACCCTTTTGTTTGAGATTTATCAATTTGATAAATAAGGTGTTGCTTCTTGTATCCTCATAATGTGCTATCATTTTCTCCGTAAAAATTGACCAAGTGACATTTTTTTTACGGGAGCAAAGCCATCGATACCATAAAAATGTATTTTGTTATAAATTTAAAGTTTCAATACATACGTTTTGTGTGTTTTTCACAGTATTGAGATCAAAATATTGCTCCATCTGTAGTATCCATGTTATAGGATCCTTGCCATAAAACTTCCTCATATCCATCTTTGGAATGTGGTGGTTCTTCCATCTAGCATTAGAGTTTATGACATCACAATTAACATTTATTTTTTTATCATAATGAGTTTCCTCTACTATCTTTTCACCATTAGGAAACATTTCTTGTATCAAATTTTCCAAACCTTTGATGTCTACTTTTAGATCATTCTTCATGTTTTCCATTTTTCATCAATCTTAGCTTCCATGTCATCCATCTTAGCTTCCATGCAAACTTCCATTCCATCCATCTTAGCTTTCAAACCATTCATATTATCTTCCACACATTTCTTCAAACCATCCATATTAGTTTCCATGTCTTTCTTCAAAAGTTCCATTTCATTTTTTGTTGCTCTTTGTGATAGGTGCACTTGCTCTTGTAATTTTGATATCTCATGTTGCATTTATTCATCTTCATGAGTCATAGTAGAGAATTATGAAGGCTTAATGGGTGTTGAATTATTTTTAGGGGGAATTTTAGAACCCAATACTGATATCTATTCTTCAATATTCCCTTGGAATAAATTCAAACTAATTTTTTCAAATGAGACTTATGTAATTCAAAAAAAATCTACACATTTTTCTTTCTTTTGAGGAGCTTGATATTGGAACTAAATTATCTCTGTGATTTCAAATCTTCAATATTTGAAATTGGGCCCTGTCGTAGCCCTCTAAATCTTCTTTCAAATTCTAGAGGTCTAACCAGATTTGGATTCTTCAAGGAAAAGTTATGCCAAATCTCCAACAATGACCTAATTATGGACTAGTTCAGTAGAGCGACCTTGCATGATGTGCCACATGTCACTGTTTCCTCCTTTGGCTTTGAAATTGATACAAAGGAAAATATAGTCCGCGTACTTGTGGCCAATTTTTAAAAATTCCAATCCAATTCTTAGAGAGAGAGAGAGAGTTATGACGATTTTCCCTCGGTCACCTCTTTGAGATGAAATTCAGAAGCCTGAAAAATCCTGAACTTCCATAGACCCTATCTCTGAAAATATTGTGAATCAAGCTCTAAAAGTTTTGCATGATGTTCCTCAGGATTACAGCTTCTCTCTGTGAAAATTTCAGCTTCTGAACCCTCGTAGAAAAAAGGTTATAGAGAAAATTCCACGATGACCTATTTAGGTTAAATTCAGGAGCCTGCAAAAGTCCCTAACTTGCACACATCATATCTCTGAAAATATTGTGAACCAATATCTGAATTTTTTCCATGACGTTCCTCAGGATTTCAGATTCTCTCTGTAACCATTTTAGCTTATAACCTTCATAGAAAAAACTTTATAGAGAAAATTCCACAATGACCTGTTTGGAGTAGTGAAACCCTATAATCCAAAGCTTTGATATGAAATGTTATGAAAGCAGCTCCCAAAATAGAAGAAAATAGAGATAAACGCCTTAGAAATCAGCCACTTTGAGGGGGAAACCTCCAATACATTACATAAATGAACAATTATTGGATGATACAAATGACTAAAACCTCCTTCTATATATAGGAGTCCATGGGGCCATACTATAATCCTAGCCGACCTAACAATAATAATGTAAGGGCACAATAATAGCAATATTGGGGTTACAGGGTACAAGAATGACAATAAGGGGGCTACACTAATAACAATAAGGGACTAAACTAGTAATATAGGGACCTAACAATAACGTAGCACTTTTGGAGGGAGCCAAAACACATACAATATTGATATGGACTACATGTCCTTAGGTGTTGTAATTAGTGCTCATAATAGTGCCCTAGATAAAGGCAGAGAGTCTTCAATAACAACTTACACCTTCAGTCAAAATAATTCCCCAATGAATCCCTCAAACCCTTGAAAAAAGCATTGTTTCGACTTCTATTGAATGCTAATTACAGGAATGAAGTTGTAGGAGTAGAGGGTAAGCAATATGACTCTTGTTGCACTGCAATTTTTTTTCCAAGGTAATTCATTCTTATATCTACCACAAAAGGTATTCACCTGAAACCAAAACTCACTAAAAACCAATTGAGCCTTAGACATCAAACCCACTCCGATGATATGTCTTTTGTGCACAATTTTTCAATGGATTTTATAGGTATTCCTCAATTTTTTGCATAACAGAGGAGAATATCACTTATTTTTATAGACATAGGAGGGGTTTCTAGTAGTTGACTACTGGAGGATTTTTAGGAATAAGAAATCACATTTTAGAACAACATGCATAAACTCTTATCTCGCTACAAGCTATATGCATTTTTTATTTTCAAATTCCCTCATCATGAACAAAAGAGAATGAATATATTGCAAATGTCCTACTACAACGGTTGGAAATTTGTTCAGATACAGTTGCTCTGAACATAACACGATAACTGCTAATAAAATTACTAAAAAATTTCTCCAATGGACCTAAGAGGCAACACACTACATTTTTTAAAACTAAAACAAAAGTGTCATTCCTACCAGTGCATAGCAATATACTATCATTAATCCTAAGCTCAGTATGCAAGCGTGGCCCTTACATCTAGATGACTATCCTGAATGAGTAATGCAACCCTTAAATTCTCATAGGGAAAAGTGGTAAATTCTTGTTGCCATATATATTCCATGTGGTCACCCAACTTCCAAATAGTCCACAATGACATCCTATCTTATCGGAAAATGAATTGGGGGCAAAAGTTTTCTAAAAAATGGAAAAGCTCAGAATTGTTCAAAACATGAATGACCGGATAGGTCCCATCACCTTAATTCCAACACACTTCATTTCATCGAAAACTGACTCCATATGAGAAAGTTAGAGCCTATTGATGAATTTTCCAAACACACAAATTTTCAAAAAAAAGTCAAATGGGGTCAATGTGGTCAAAATTTTTGTTTTCCTTTAGACAATGTTGTGCTGACACTTTTCATCTTGTGGTTGGCTTGAATTTTTGGGCTACATGTCAATTGTTGGCTAGGTGTTGGTTGTACCAATGATGTGCTGATAGGTGGCTAGCCCGGAGGCCACCATGTGCCCCTCAAAGGTCGAAATATGGCTAAGTTGGTTGATCGAATTTCATATTAGTGGTGGAGAAAAATTTTATTATGGTGGATGGGTGGAGGTCAGGCTCCATCCTTTGACCTTCCCCACACAAACAAAACACTCTACCATCTCTACTATACATTAGTTCTTATAATGTATTGTATTCCACATACATTTGAATTAGCCTAGAAGTTCTCACGCGGTAAAGAGGGCTTACCATGATGGGCTATCCCTCGGTCCACAGGACCATGTGCACAGAACCATTGGGGGAGGCCAACATTAAACGCAGATTTTAACAAACTCTAACCACGATTTATTAACACCTAACCACTCCATTATCACTAATCACATTTATTAATGTGGATTACGTTAATTGCGCTTAATGTGCCTAATCTTCAGTTAAAACTATGCTTATCCCTAATTTATCATGCCTACCACTAGCAGTTATTTCGGCAGAGTCTACCATTTTCGTTGGAACTCCACATCTGGTAGCGTTAACTGGAGTTCTCTCGAGTTTTGGTGGGGTTTTCCAATGCCAAAATTGATTAGGCCATAATGGGAGAAATATTCAACCAAATTTGGCTCAAAAAGAGTTTATCCTAGATGATTTGGATGATATGAACATGACGATGTAGGTTTTAGAGGTAGAGGAGCACTTGTGTAAGTGATTTTTCCACTTTGAAGATTAAATATGCATAGGGCCACTAGGAGAGGAGGCCATGTCTAGTTCACCTAAAGATCATTTGCAGAGCCACAAGAGGCTACTTAGTAGTTTTTGGGTCTTTTGAATCCACTGGAGAAGGTCTGGAATCCATTGGATCATTTTAGGTGCATGTAATCAGAGAATTGATCATTAATCCAAAGAGGGCGTAGCCATTGAAGGAGGTCCATGGAGACGTAGCCTAGGAAGGACAAACTCCTTTATTAGCTTTGTGTAATGTGATTGGTGTGTATCATTAGGGGAATTTTGAGGTATAAAATGGGCCTCCTAAGAAAAACTTACAACTAAAATAAACATTTTAAGAACCAATAGGATCGAAGATGATGATGTCAACCATGGGGAATGATTCACTAGTTTTGGAGTAAAAAAGTAAAAAGATTAAAAAATAATAAAATAATAAAACTACTTTTTCAACTTGTATTGTCAACTTATCTCCAAAAGGGTTTACTTTAATTTTTACTAGGAATACTCATTGGATGCAAAATTTAATTCCTCATCCAAGGAGTACCCATGTTGCATACTTTTGATGGACCCTTCTACATGAAAAAAAGAGAAATACCCAAAAAAGGTGATTGCAATCACATTTTTTTATGTATTTCTCATTTTTCGTATAGAAAAGTCCATAAAAAATATGCAACATTGGTACTCCTTGGATGAGGAGTTAAATTTTTCATCCAACGAGTATTCCTGCTCGAAATTAGAGTAAAACCTTAGGGAGATAAGTTCAAAATATTAGTTGAAAAAGTAGTTTTTCCTTTTTTTCCCTCTACAATTTGATGATGTAATCAAATCTTATTTTATTATTTCCACTATTATTTTATAACTTCCTTAGGTGGCCCATTTTAGACCTCAAAATTCCCCTAATGTGTATTCTCTGCAATTTACTTATTGTTATGTAATTTTTAAAGCTAATTTACTTAATGAATTGCTCATAAAAGGTACACAAATTTGGCACCTAAACCCTCTCATAAACTAGCTATTTGAGATGATCCTTAAGCACACTTATATTTAATACTGATGAGGAAGCTAGCATAGTAAAAATAATTTTTCCATATTCAAATCAATTTGGTATCAGAGCACATTTTAACTCATTTTAGTCGAAGTTTATCTCATGGTTTCCTAAGGTTAGCTAGAAAATTAGCTATTAGTTTTGCATTTGTGAAAGGAGAATTTAACTGTGTGCATGTTTATGTGTGTAAGATAAAGATAGGAGAAGGTCAATATTAAGGAACAAACTCTCAAATCACAACAAATAAGCTTTTTATGCATTACAAGTGTGATGATAGCTTCATTAAGTGACTTTTTAAATCAATCTTCCATAGAAAGACTCTTTGATGACGAGATGTTGTAGAAGCTCTTCATCATGAAAGATATGGTGCAAGATATGATTGAAGATATGAAGAAGAGTATTATACCTCAAGAGCAGCTGATGGCCATGAAGGAAGAGGAGCAAGAGCTTCTTCAAAATATGCATTAGATGGAGACATGGCTCCATATTGCAAATGAAACCCTAGTCAAGTATGTGCATGAAGAAGAGGTATGCAATTCAATTTTATCTTTTATTTCCTTTAAATATGAATGTGTAGGTTATTTTGAAAGAAACACTAGAGGAATAGGGTCCAATTGTTAATGAATATGGATTATGAAGGCAAAGGATTAGGAAAACATGCACAGGACATAGTTGAGCCAATTGTTTTAGAGGAAATGAATAGGTATTTGGGTCTTGGTTATGGACAACGTGATGGATAATTTTCCAAAGCTAAAGAGGCACATGAAGGTGTTCTAAGAATGAATTTTAGTATATACTCATTACCTCAAGTTTGTGAATTTTGTGTTCATGAGGAATGAAAAAGTTTTACACCCACTTTGTAAGAATATGCTCATAAGCATGCAACTAATGAAAATAGAAAACAAGATAATGTTGAAAGATCTAAATTTATTTAAGCCATTTTTGGTATTCCAAAGAGAGCCACTACCTCATAAAATTTAGCTTCCCAAGAAGGCGACAAAAGTGAATGTACAAGGTATACATTTTCCTTTAATCAAGTTGCTTTTGATTATGATAAACATGGAAAAATCATCAAATAAGATTTGGAGAAAGTTTACATGTTCCTTTTGTGGTTTGAATAACCATAATATTTTGAGGTGTTAGAAGAAGATATCCATAAACATGAAACTTTCAAAACAAAGGAGAAATAAAGCCAAAGGTTCAATGGACAATGCAAACCATGTTGAAAAGAAGATGCAATTATTTTGCACTCATTTCCATAACAGGGTCATATTGTACGCAAGTGTTGGAATTTGTATCCAACAAGTCATCCATGGCATTTGAAGAAGGTGGAGAGAGATTTTGAAAAGAATGGAAAAGAGGATTCCATAATCGACCTAGGTCAGGATGATACACATGATGAAGTGCATCTCAAAGAAGTGTCATTGAAGTGGTTTGGAAAGAGATGGTTAGCTTTTTTAACCAATTAAGGCCTTGCATTTATTTTGATGATTGATGTAAATCTTGTCGTATTGATGCATTTATTTGCCAATTGAATGCATTTATGTTATATTGAAGGTATGTTTCATATTGAATGAAGAAATATGGTAGAAAAGTAGAGTTATGTTGCCTCACTTAGGTGCAACAAAGACGGGAATTTGTAGTTGTAATTTGCTTGTGAATGCATTTATTTTTCTCCAAAATGCATGTTGCATGTTTATGCTACGAAGGTGTTTGAAAGTGGAGTATGTTGACTCACTTTGTTGTAGCAAATTTGGTCATTTCATCTCTTTAAGTATGCATACATATCAATGGTATTATTGTACTTGTGATTGTACTTATGAGGGAGTTGAGCATTGTATACATGCATGATAGATAGTATGTGTGAACAATCAATTTTTTTATAGTTTCATTGTGCTTGAAAAACAATGAGTGTTTGACTTGTGTTGGTTGATTATTTTGTTAACATGTATGTTGCCAACTTGACAATGTTGATAATTTCCACATGCTTGACAATGTTGGTCGATTGCGTGTTACATGCATGTCATATCGACTTGGAAATTTTGATTTTGTCTCCAAATATGAAAGGGAGATATTGATGAATTGTTTCATGAGATGTGAAATTCTTGTTGATTTGGGAAAATAATCGTCCAGTTGTTGTACATGCTTTTGTTTGACTTGAGAGTTATTTTTTTGAAGAGGCATGTTTTTTAGACTTATATTTGGTCAATGGGTTTGTGCATCAATATGTAAGAATGCATGGCAATGTTCACGTGATGTGACATTTGTTTCTTTGAAGGAGAAAAAGTCAGATGTTGTTAAGTTGTGTTTATTGCATGATGTGTTTTTCAAGTTAAAGGTTTTTCTTGTGACACGATGTCTCAGGATTTTGGAATGTCCACTCTTGAGAGAGAGGCTCATGATTCACCTTCATTCTGAATTCATAACATGAGGAGCATGCCAAACTGGAGGATGATGGAATCAAGAAGCGGAAAGAGGGTCAAGATGCCAGAAAAGTTTGTAGCAAAAACAATAGCCATTGTAGACAATTTGATATGTTGACACCAAGAAGAGAAAGAGATGGTGAATGAATTCTTCCATATGTGGAATTTGGAACCGTGGAGGTACAAGGAATGGTAATTTATTTTCTTTTGATTACTGATATCAGAACTTATTGTTGTAGTTCACTTAGATGGGATTAACTTGAAAAAGTGGTTTCCAAGGAGAAGCATGCATCAAATGCATGTGCGTGTAAAGGAGGAACAAGATTCTTAGTGGGAAGGCCATCAGTTAACTTTTGAGTCACTGAGGGATCGCTTTGGTACAACAAGGTCTTTAATCAGTTAGCAAGAAACCAACAAGTGTTGGATTGGGTCAGTAGTGAAAGGAGGACATTTGTTGAAGTTCCAAGCCATTTGCAAGGCAAGGCATGTTAGTGAACCAAAGTGGTTGTCATGGATATTTTTTTCAAGTAGAATCAAGGTGATATAACTTCAAAAAGAGAGGATTATTAAACTCTCATCAGATAACCAGCTTTTGTGGAACCAAAAGCCTTTTCAGTGGGAAGGAATAATCAGAAACTGAATTGGGGTAAAAAATTTGCTAAAAATTGAAAGTGCTCAGAATCGTTTGGAACCTAAACAACTGGATAGGTCTCGTTGCCTTGATTCTGACGCACTTTGATTCATCGAAAAGTAACACCATATGAGAAAGTTAGACCCTACTGTCAGCTTTTCCAAGTAGGCAAATTTTCAAAAAAAAGGTCAAACGAGGTCAAAGGAGTCAAATTTTTTGTTTTCCTCCAGCTAATGGTGTGCTAACACTTATCATCTTATGGTTGGCTAATATCTCTAGGCTACATTTCAATTATTATTTGGGTGTTAGTAAGACCAATGATGTGCTAACACGTGGCTAGCCTGGAGGCCGACACGTGCCCCTTAAAGGCCAAAATATGGCTAAGTTAGTTGGTAGAACTTCATATTAGTGGTGGAGAAAAAATTTATTATGGTGGATGGGCAGAGGTCGGGCTTGACCCCGAGACCTCCCCCACACAAACACAACACTCTACTATATCTACTATGCATTAGTTCTTATAATGTATTGTATTCCGCATACATTTGAATTAGCATAGAAGTTTCGGCAGGGTAAAGACGGCCAACCCTCTGTCAATAGGACCACGTGTACAGAAGCGTCGGTGGTGGCCAACATTAAACATGAATTTTAAAAAATTCTAACCAAAATTTATTAACACCTAATCACTGCATTAGCGTTAATCACATTTCTTAATGCGAATTATGTTAATCGTGCTTAACACGCCTAATATTCAGTTAAAACTGCACTTATCTCTAATTAATCTCACCTATTAGTGGACATCAATTTGGTAGAGTTCACCATTTTTGGTGGAACTCCACATTTGGTGGCATTAACTAAAGTGCTCTCCAGTTTTGGTGGCATTTTCCTAGGCCAAAATTGATTAGGCCATAACTGGAGCAATATTTTACCAAATTGGGCTCAGAAAGAGTCTATCCTAGATGATTTGGATGCTCTGAGAATGATGGTGTAGGTTGCAGATGCAGAGGATAAATTTTGTAAGTGAGTTTTCCACTTTGAAGATTAAATATTCCTAGGGCCACCAAATGAGGAGGCTATGTCTAGTTCACCTGAAGACCATTTACAGAGCCACAAAAGGCTACTTAGGGGTTTTTGTGTCTTCTGAATCCATTGGAGTAGGTTGGGAATCCTTTGGAGCACTGTAGGTGCATGTAATTAGAGAATTGATCATTAATCCAAAGAATGCCTAACCATTAAAGAAGGTCCAAGGTGATTTAGCCCAGGAGGGGTGAACTCCTTTATCATCTCTTCACAATGTGCTTATTTTGCATTGTATTCTCTAAAATTTACTTGCTTTTATGTTCTTTTTAACTATTGTAATTAATTAATTGTTCATAAAAGATACACAAATCTAACACATAAACCCTCTTATAAACTGGCTATTTGAGAGGATCCTGAAGCATAGTTTTATTTAATATTGATGAGGAATATAGCATAGAAAAAATAGTTTTTCCAGATTCAGATCACTATCTCATTACACCCAACATTATCTAGTCATGAATTTACTTTCTATTCAAATGGGTTTAGCCCATGTGAATTGCGGAAAATTTGGAGTCTAGCCAGGAGTACTATCCATGTTTGGAAGAATGTTCATGCATGATTTGTAGTTTAGCAATGAAAAGGCTAAAGAAAATTTGTAACAAACTTGTAAAACCTAGCCCATCATCACACATTTTTTTGAAGCCCAAAACTAGAAATGCATAGCATAATTTCTTCCTTGGACAAAAGGAAAACCCAATTATCACCATCACCACCTGACTCAACCAAAATGGCCACCACTCCACTATTCCTCTACCACATCCCTATTTCAATAATGAAAAATAATAAATAATTAAAAACTTTTCCAAAGTTCATACTTTCAGTCCCAAAAAATACTTCCAAGGATGAAGAAAGACAAAAACAGGCATATTTTCATTTTCAGACACTAACATCAATAAACAAACAAAGCACCCACAATAATTTTCCCAAATCCCTTTGATAGTTTTGACAACCAAAATCATAGAGCATGATATGAAACAATAGTACAAAGTCATGTTTCAAAGTTCATACCAAATTTACTCTGGTCATCTCCATGAAAATCCCTTTGTTATTCAAAGAAACGTCCTCACACAAAGGAAATAATGCTCTTACCCTCTCCAATATTCACCACCAATATTAACCATATAACATTAATATTAAAGATAGGACATATTTATTGTTGTTATTAATGTTATTATAAGGTGAATTTTAGATTTGGTTTATCTATGAAAAATTTCATATCTGGTTATCTTCATTTCAAAGTTAGGAAGTTTGATTTTCCCAAAATTAGAATTGTTATTTTATTTTAGATTTATTTTTTCTAGAGTTGGGAAAAGTGGATGGGTTAGAGGAAATTTTTGGATATAGGTAGGATACATTTTCCAAGGGGTGTGAATTGTTTGTTTCATGCATTGATCATCTTTTCATGCATGTAATATTCTAGGCTAATTTCACTACAAGGAAAAGACCCTCTAGCAGATGTTTTTGAGGAAGCCCTTATAAAAATAGCCCAGATAACCATTTGTAGCGGAGGTCACTAGAGGAGGTTCGTGGGTGGAGGATTTTACGGATTTTTTTTTTATAGTGTTCTTCTAATCATAACACACACCGGTGCATTTTATATAAAGCACACTGGTGTGTACTATCAAATGGCACACCGAGACATTGTGCTCTCCATAAAGATCGACCTGGTGTGTCTCAATAATCCAGCGTACGAATGTGTACTATCAAATGGCATAATGAGACATTTTGCTCTTCATACAAACTAGCCTGGTGCATCTTAGTAATCCAGTGCACCGTAAACAAGTGTAGTGCGCCATTGATACAACTTCCTAGTGCGTCTCATAATCGAGTGCACTGAAAAAAGGTTAATTTAAAAAAAAATACTAGCCATAAAAAACTTTATTTTTACTTGTTTCAGTGCTCTAGAGCTCTCAAGAAATTGTGTGAGTTTTTCTTCTCTTGGGTGCCCTGCGATCGGTGTTCCCATTGCCCACATTGCTTCCATCCATTGCTCACTGTGTGGAGTTCGAATTTTGGAAAACAACGGGGGAATTTGATTTTTAGTATTCCTCAGAAAATATGCCTCCTCGATGCACAAATATGAAGGTAATTTACTTGTTTATCACCAATTTAACCTTTTAGTAGATTAATTTATCAAATTGAGTTAAAATTTATTGATTTAAAAAAACAAATTATCTACGGTCCGTTCAAGCCATTCGGCTCGCACTGTTCGCAGTGATGCATGTAAATTTACAGGCCGCACCATGAACGGTGTTAACAGAAACTGCACTGGGTTATAGTGTGGTACCAAGAAAAAGTGCACCGCTTTAACACTAAAATAGTTCAGTGCATGTTGGTTTCTGACCATTAAAATTTCTAAAAATAACACACTATGTACAGTTGTACAATGGTGCGATATTTTACTGGAACGCACTGAGAATTATGTACGGTTGTTAGGCGGTGCATTGACCAATATAACCACACCAAGGCAGATAGTTTGGTCAATGCACCGAACAAAAAATATTTTCATTTTTTGCAGTCCTTGAAATTTTTTCATGCGCACCGTGGGCGGTGCATGATAAACAAGTACACACCAGTAGCAATGCGTGACTATTTTTTTTGGTGCACCAAATGTTTTTATTTTCAATAATATATATATATATATATATATATATATATATATATATATATATATATATATATATATACAAACATTTTTCATTTAATAAAAAAATGTATTTAATATGTGAATCATTCAATGATGTCAATGAAGAGAGAAAAGGCAACAACAAGAGCATATGGAGGACCATTATAACATGATTCAGAAGTGGGAGGCATAGGAGAGGGAGAGACTTTTGTACCATCACCCTATTATAACACCCACCTAGTTTCTCTTAAGGGAGGTAGGCCTCCTTAAGTTATATGAGGAGGTTATATCCCTGAAGGGGCACAATGGGTTATTAGGACAGTTGATCTACAAGTGGGCTTCCCGCCGATAGGCTTACCGAGTTTGTCCTGACCAGTGGTATGAGCTTACTAGGAGGACATTTATTTTATTACTGGACTATCTAGGAGAGGGCGGGATTTTCCCTAGTTCCTAGATGTGCCCGTCAGTTATGCAACAAAGAGTCAGTTGGCGTACTCCCAGAGATATATTAGGGATGATATACTTTCTACTACAGATTTTTCAGGTGTCTAGTGGTCTGTTACACATTTCTTCATTTGGTCCAAAGGACGTCAGGTCCCTCTCACTATTACTGACGAACATTGCACACTATAATAGTGATGGGTAGCGCATTAGTTGCCTACTTTTATTTTATTTTGATTATCTATTCTAGACGCCATGACTTGTGAGATGGTCTGCCATTTGTTTGCAACATTTTTGTATAGAATTAGATAGATGTCATTCTCAGGCACGTGGGAGGTTGACCTTCCCATTTTCTTTAGAGTTATTTTGTTTATTTTTTTAGAGGTTTCTAGAGACGAGCCCTACTTTTTTCGAGGAGCCTCGTAGGCTAATGTAACATGTACAGATGCAAATGTGGGGCCAGATGATTCCTAAGAGAGGCCTATCCAACTATCCAGCCAGGATATCTAATGATGCAATGGAGCTGCTAGCCAGTGGTGATGATCAAATGTTTGTGATGGTGTCGTGTCTGTATGTAGGTTTGGATTGGCGAGGGTGTACCAACATCCTCTTCACACAGGATTAGACACTCGATGCTAGAGGTAATATTAATGTTTTATTTAAATTAATATAGATTCATTTTATTGTCTTAATTAATTAGAATAAATTTTTTTCTAACACGTTTGTTAACTTGTTTTTGTAGAAATTTCTTGCTTCCCACCCCAGTTTTCAATTTCACCTTATTTCTCCAAATAGTTAAATTCCATTTCCCATATCCTTACATTCAACAAACTGGAAAATAATTTTTTGCTAAAAACACAAATTCTGGAAAATTTATAGAATGCTGGAAAATGCAGAAATAAAAATCAGCAGATACAAATAGTCGTTCAACACATGATAACACAGTGATTTTTGGTCAAGGTGACCCTGGAAAAACCCCCTAGAACTCTTGGGGAAAACTAGTTCGAAAGCTCCTTCTTATTTCTGGAAAAATGCTTTTTACAGTAAGAGAAAAACTCAGAAAAAATCAGCAGGTACAGATTACAACTTATCTCGTTTTTCATGCTTTACCACCACCTCGAAAAACATGTAAACAATAAAACAGACCAGCAATAATTTTTGTACGGCCTCCTTGGTTTTCGTGCCAAAATTTGCAGCCTTAAATGTTGCTGTATGGACTTTCTATAAAAGCATGCAAGACGCCATAAATGTTGTTGTATTGTTTCTCTCGATTTCCATGCAGAAAAAATACAGCAAGACTGTTGTACAGATTTCTTCCTCGAAATCTATGCAAGGGTACAGCCACTCGTTGTACGGCCTCCCTCAAAAAATGTGCCAGCAAAACAACTTCTATTCTCCTCGATTTTCGTGCCAACTTGCTTTACAGCCCTCTTGGAAACTGAGCCAAAACTACTGTACGGATTTTCTAGAAAATCGTGCCCAAAATCTGCCTTTCACTATGTGCTAACTCTGCTATACGGACTTGCTGAAACACTACCTTGGAATGTGTGCCAAGCTGCTGCCTCCTTCTCCTCACTGCCCAGAAATCTCCCTTGCTCTCTTTCTCTCCTTCTCCCAATCTGCTCATGAAAGAATGAATGACCTTTTCCTCCTTTCCCTCCTTTAACCTAACCCTAAGTGACTTTTGGGAAATCCCTAAACCCAATGGCTGAAATATATTGAGATCTAGGGCTGAGATTAAATGCTCATTTAAATCTCACTTTCTATTTTTTAATTCACCCCACTTTAATAAAGACTCACTTAGTCATTTATTTCCAAAGTCACTTTTCCTTTCTAATTTTACATTGACTTTATTAAAGTCACTTTAAAATTAGACTTTAGTAACTTTATCACTTAAAGTCACTTTTAAATTAGATTTGACTTTATAACTTTATAAAGTCTCTTTAGGAGAAAAATTAAATTCTTTTGGACACTTTTCCCTAGGCCAAATATCAAAGCCTTAGGGAACCACCTGTCCTCCAGTAACCAAATTTCAACACTCCCTCTTACCGAGGAAGCTGTTCCTCACCACACCCATCTTTTCTCTGAAGTAGACATGCTTGCCCCGTGGTAAGGCTTTGGTAAGAATATATGCAACCTGCTCATTAGTGGGAATATACTCAAGCTTCACAACTCCTTTCTGAACATAGTCTCTGATGAAATGATATTTGATCCCGATATGCTTTGACCTTTCATGAAATACTGGATTCTCCATGAGTTTAATGCAACTCTGATTATCACAGTAAATCACTGAAGGTCTCAACGGCTGACCAAATAAGCCAAACAACATCTTTTGAAGCTAGATGGCCTCAAAACTAGCTAGACCAGCTGCCATATACTCTGCTTCCGCTGAACTCAATGCTACTGACTGCTGCTTGCGGCTGAACCATGACACCACTGCCGAACACAACCCAAAACAACACCCTGAAGTTCTCTTCCTATCAAAAGCACAACCTGCCCAATCAGAATCAATGTAACCTGCCAATCTCACTTCATCCCCCTGCCTGTAGTCTAGACCATAATCCATTGTCCCCTGCAAGTACCGCAAAATGTGTTTTGCAGCCACCCAGTGAACCTTCCTAGGCTCACACATAAACTGACTCATCGTGTTGACTGCAAAACAAATATCTGGCCTAGTGTTGACCAAATACATCAAGGAACCAATCATATGTCTGTACAATGTGGGATCCACCAACTCGGAATCTGAAGCATGAAGATTCTTCCAATTAGTGATCATCAGTGTCGACATGGGTTTACAATCCTCCATGTGGAATCTGCCAAGGATATCCAAAATATACTTCCCCTGCCCCAGGAGGAAATGCCCCTCCTCCTGCCACACCTCCAAACCCAAAAATTAATGCATCAAGCTGATGTCCTTCATCTCAAACTCCGCCGCAATATCTCTCTTGCAGTGCTCTATGAGTCTCTCTACACCTGTAATGACTAAGCCATCCACATACAACACCAAAATGAGAGGCTCCTCACCTATCACAATATAGTAAAGGTTCGGATCTGCCTCACTCTTTGTGAAACCCATCCCCTGCAAGTATGTATCTATCCTGGAGTACCAAGCTCTGGGAGCTTGCTTCAGGCCATAAAGGGCCTTCTCCAATCTGCACACATGGGACTCCTTCCCATGCACGTCAAAGCCCTGTGGTTGCTCAATGTACACCTCCTCCTGTATGAAGCCATTGAGAAATGCGGTCTTCACATCCATCTAGTGGATCTTCCAACCCATCTCTACTGCTATCGATATAATGGAGAGGATCGAAGTATATCGAGCCACGGGAGTGAAGGTCTCCTCATAATCAACTCCCTCTACCTGGGAGAACCCTCTAGCCACAAACCTCGCTTTGAATTTCTCAATGGTGCCATCTACAACATGCTTTACCTTGTAAAGTCATCTGGAAGTAACCACGGATTTTCCCTCAGGCCTCGACACCACCTCCCAAACATCATTCTTCATGATTGAAGAATACTCCTTCTACGTGGCCTCTCTCCAGACCTGTTGGCTAGCTGCCTCCTCATAGCTAGAAGGCTTAGAGTCAAGGATGCTGGTAGCCATTTCCATATAGCTACAAAACCACTCAAGTGGTCTTCTCTCTCTAACAAGCCTCTTAGGCCCAGCAATAGATGTGGCCTCTCTCAAGGTGTCCTGAAGCCACTTGGGCTTCCTCTTCCCTGAGCATACTTCTCCCATTGGAGAATGAAACTCCTCCTTTTCATCATCATCAGGAGCCTGAACTCCTGACTGTCTGTCTGTTGTCCTCCTGCCTGCACCTGAACCTGTAGAAACTGAGGTACCGTGTGAAATGTCCATTAGTGGACTCCCTAGTGAACTGCTCTATGGACTACTCTGCATACCACCCGAAGAACCACTCCTCTGACTCTGTGAACCACCGTTCACTGAAAGACATGACATCGTCATAGATGTACCTCCGGATCCTCCTGATCCCTGCCCACTAGATCCCTATGACTGACTCAGCTACTACTAAGGGTCTGGCTGATCCAGATACTCTAACTCTCATGACCTCCTAAAGGCCCTATCCTCCTCGAACTTCACATCCCGCCTGACAACAACTTTCCTCTATGTAGGAATGTAAATCTGAAAGGCCTTTGAGGTCTCACTGTAGCCCACAAAGATACCCTTCTCTGCGGTGGGCTCTAGTTTGGTCCTCTTCTCCTTGGGTATGTAGGAGTATGTGATACACCCAAAGATACAAAGATGACCAATATTAGGATTCTTCCCAGAAAAAGCCTCCTCCAGATTCATATGCCCCAAGGCACGATGCGAACTCCTGTTCTGCAAATAAACAGAAGTGTTGCAGGCCTCTACCCAAAAAAACAATGGCAACCCCTAATCATGTAACATGGCTTTGGCAACCCCTCTGATGGATCTGTTCTTCCTTTCCGCAACCCCGTTCTGCTGGGGGTTGTAAGGAACAGTGAACTCCCTCCTAATTCCTGCCTCCGCACAATAGTCAACAAACTCTCCAAGGGTGTACTCTCCTCCATTGTCCGACCTCAGGGACTTGATCTTCCGACCTGTCTGTGTCTCCACAAGAGCTCTGAACTCCTGAAACCGCTTGAAGACCTCACTCTTGGTCTTCAGGAAATAAATCCAGGTCCTCCTGGAGTGATCATCAATGAATAAAACATAGTACTCATATCCACTCAAGGAAACATGAGACATCCGACCGCTCACATCGGAATGAATCAAATCAAGTATCCCAGTCGCTCTGCTGTCACTGTTGGGAAAAGGGGATTTGGAAAACTTGCCCATCGCACATCCTCTGCAAGTATCAAAGTGATCAGTACTGAAATCTGGCACACCTGTAGTGATCTCCCACAAAGTCCTCAAGGCTCCATGATACATATGCCCCATCCTGCGGTGCCAAATCTCACACAGCTCAGAACTGCTAGCTCTGCTGTCGGTACTACTGCTCAATGCCAAAAGGGGCTGAAATGAAAACTTGTACACCTTTGCATGGCGTACACCTATCACTCTAGCTGAATCAGCTGGAGCGCCCCTGGGATACATCAGCACCTGTCCACCCCTGAACAGTATCTCATATCCTCTTTCCTCCAAAGCTGAGATGGATATGAGGTTATTCCTCATCCCTGGCACATAAAGAGCATTTGAAACCTTCAAGGGATGTTTAGACTCCCTCTGAAATGTCAGTGTTCCCACACCGACTGCTCTAACAACTCTGTCATCACCGAGTACTACCTCTATATCAGTGCCACTCTCTGAAAGCTCTAAGAAGTACTCACGGACTCCTGTCATATGACGTGAAGCCCCATTGTCCACATACCAGATACCCGAAGATGCTCCGCTAGTCGAGGGAAATGCATGCTCCCTCTGAACCTCTGTGGCAGGTTTTTGTTTCCCCACTAGAGGACCACATCCAAAGGAACCCCAAACTCCTGGGCCGTGTTCCATCCGTGCCCTCAAATCCCTCTCCGCCGTACGCTTGCGTTCGGTTCTTCCCCCTCTTCTTCTTCTTCTACGGACACACAATTGCATAGTGTCCCATCTTCTGACAATTCCAACACTTCACCTTGGAATAGTCCCTCTGTGTGTTACCCTGTTTACCTTTACCTTTACCTTTGCCCCCACCATTGCTTGTGGAAGCCTGCTTCTTTCCTTTGTCTTTCTTGCCTCTTGCCAATAGTGCTACATCCTCATCCTGCTCAACTGGTTTGGCTGCCCCAAGCTGGCTCTTCCTAATTTCTATTTGTATACAATCATCCCAAAACCTCTCCCAAGAAGGAAGGGTATCACGTGTACTAACCCCATCAGAAAAGTTCAGCCATGAACTAGGAAGGCCATTCACTACAATCCGCACCAGCTAAATGGGTGGAATGACCTCTCCAACT
The DNA here is from genome assembly GCA_034641835.2 of Pinus albicaulis. Classification (NCBI taxonomy): domain Eukaryota; kingdom Viridiplantae; phylum Streptophyta; class Pinopsida; order Pinales; family Pinaceae; genus Pinus; species Pinus albicaulis. Next base: position 1,252,916,898 of record CM076579.1, on the reverse strand, counting down.
ACTACCAATCATCTCTCACATTATTAATATTTGTGAGATATCCAGCTGCACTATCAGTCTTACCCATCTTAATGGTTTTCAGCTTCTCCTTCAGGACCATTTTCCAGTTCTCATTGGTATTTTGGTAGAGATTGGACAATGCTCTCCACATCTCATGAGCATTTCTCTTTCCTCTCACATGAGGAATGGAATGGTCTTTGATTCCATCTAGGATCAATCTATTACCCTTGTTGTTCTTTCTATTATATGCTGCCAACTGAACAGCATCAGTAGGCACATTAACAGGCTGCTGTTGGGTATGAACCATGATATCCCAGACTTCTGCCTCCTCAAAGATACTCTGCATTCTCTCCTTCCAAACGTTTTAATTGGCATGCACATCCAACCTATCCTCCACCCTCAATCCCAATGAGATCCTGCTGTCCTAAAACTAAAAAATAGCACTACTGTAGTAAAGATAAAAATTTTGTTTGTGAAAAATCAGCTTGCTGGAATTTTCCGAGTGAAAAATCAGCAGGCTGTATTTTTCTCCTTGTTGTCCCAAACTGCACTTTCAACACTCAACCTCTGATACCATGTAGAAATTTCCTATTTCCCACCCCAGTTTTCAATTTCACCTTATTTATCCAAATAGTTAAATTCCCTTTCCCATATCTTTACATTCAACAAACTAGAAAATAAATTTTTGCTGAAAACACAAATTCTAGAAAATTTACAGAATGCTGGAAAATGCAGAAATAAAAATCAGCAGATACAAATAGCCATTCAACACATGATAACATAGTGATTTTTGGTCAAGGTGACCCTGGAAAAACCCCCTACAACTCTTGGGGAAAACTAGTACGAAAGCTCCTTCTTATTTCTGGGAAAATGCTTTTTACAGTAAGAGAAAAACTCAGAAAAAATCAGCAAGTACAGATTACAACTTATCTCGTTTTTCGTGCTTTACCACCACCCCGAAAATATTTTAAACAACAAAACAGACTAGCAATAAATGTTGTATGGCCTCCTTGGTTTTCGTGCCAAAATTTGCAGCCTTAAATGTTGTTGTACGGACTATCTAGAAAAGTGTGCAAGCTACCATAAATGCTGTTGTACTATTTTTTCTCGATTTTCGTGTAGAAAAAAATAGCAAGACTGCTGTACAGATTTCTACCTCGAAATATGTTCAAGGGTACAACCACTTGCTATACGGCCTCCCTCAAAAAATGTGCCAGCAAAACAGCTTCTCTGCTCCTTGATTTTCGTGCCAACTTGCAGTACGGCCCTCTTGGAAACTGAGCGAAAACTGCTGTACAAATTTTCTAGAAAATCGTGCCCAAAATCTGCCTTTCACTGTGTGCTAACTCTGCTGTATGGACTTGCTGAAACACTTCCTTGGAATGTGTGCGAAGATGCTGCCTCCTTCTCCTCACTACCCAGAAATCTCCCTTGCTCTCTTTCTCTCCTTCTCCCAATCTGCTCATGAAAGAATGAATGACCCTTTCCTCCTTTCCCTCCTTTAAACTAACCCTAAGTGACTTTTGGGGAATCCCTAAATCCAATGGTTGAAATATATTGAGATCTAGGGCTGAGATTAAATGCTCATTTAAATCTCACTTTCTATTTTTTAATTCACCCCACCTTAATAAAGACCCACTTAGTCATTTATTTCCAAAGTCACTTTTCCTTTCTAATTTTACATTGACTTTATTAAAGTCACTTTAAAATTAGACTTTAGTAATTTTATCACTTAAAGTCACTTTTAAATTAAATTTGACTTTATAACTTTATAAAGTCACTTTAGGAGAAAAATTAAATTCTTTTGGACACTTTTTCCTAGGCCAAAGATCAAAGCCTTAGGGAACCACCTGTCCTCCGGTAACCAAATTTCAAAAATTTTATTAAATTATTTAATGAAATTGTCTAATTATTCTTCTATACGATATATTTTGTAGATATTGGAACATTCTTTGGGGACATGATTGCACCCCCACCAGATGATCTTGTAGATCACGAGGAGGATATGGTAGAGGCCACAGATCGAGGTGACAGACCTGATCCTTGGGTATAGATAGTAATGGGCATGCGGCGTAGGGCCGATCTCTGATTCAGGATGGAGTTAGGAAAGCGAGTGTGTCAACTCCTGGTTGATGAGGGAGTTCTCCCTACTATGCTCAGAGAGATCTAGGCTGATTGTATGCTCACAGAGCTCTGGAGGGACATGTCACACGATATGATGAGCCTTATGCATCATATAGTAGGAGCATCATGGATATTGGCAGCTAGGAGGGATAGGCACCATGGATATGCTTGACAGAGAAGCTCATCGGATGATCATGATCACGACGGGATTGATCATCATTCTAGTACTCCACCTCCTCCTCCTTCACCTCGCGCTGGAGATGAGCAGCCAACATCTAGTCCTGAGCTGACATCTTTTGAGAAGGCACCATTCCAGCAGGCACCTAGTCCTGAGCAGACCCCATCGACTGAGCATGCACCTGATCTTGAGCAGGAAGTCCATCTAAGTAGGCACCATCCACTAACCAGGTTGCACCATCTCATCAGCAGGCACATTTTGAGTAGACACAATCTGATTAGCAAGCACGCCCATCTAATCAATAGTAACCATCGACAACTTAGCAAGCACCTCCGGTTGACCAAGCACATCCATCTAAGCATGAGGCACCATCGAATAAGCAGGCCTTGAGTAATAGTTATAGTGTTTATGTATTACCACCAGATATTTGAAATTTATATGTATTTCTATTACAGTTGTATATTTTTGACATTATACGGTTATATATATATGGTTCATGTATTTTATGTTCATGTTGATGTACTTAATTTACATGTTGGTGTTCATCGTGATGTGTATATTAGTAAGTCATGTTAGATATGTTCATTTAATGTTCTTGCAAATAGATGTGTATGAGATAGCAGTTATTTGACACGATATGTATATTTGGTGTTTGTGTTGTGCTGATGTTATACAATGCTTGTGTTTTGTTAGATGATCATGATCACAATAATTAGATGATGTTAGCAAATTTGAATGTGTATTCTATAATATGATATTTGTATGATGTTTATCATGATCGTGATGTTTATTTTTAATATTAAATCATGATATTTATTAAATATTATGTATTGGTAATTGTAAAATTGTGTAATTGTAATTGTAATTGTATGTAAAATATTTGTAAAATTGTAATTGTAATTTTAATTGTAATTGTAATTGTATTGTGAAATTGTAAAATTTTAATTTTAATTGTATGTATTGCCATGATTCAATTTTATTAAAATTGTAAAATTTGTAAATTTGTAAATTTGCAAAATTGTAAAATTGTAAATTAATTGTCAATTTTACACCATAATTACTATAAGTAAAATGTATACCGTACATAATGTTAAATTACCATAATTGTAAAATTGGAAATTTGTAAATTTGTATGAATATAAATAAATTTAAAATAATAAATCTAGAATAATACGAATTTTTGTAACATAATCAAGTTTATAAAATAATGAAAATAAATTAATGTTTAGAATTATCATTATTTTATTATGATCTTACATACCAAAAATATCAGCATACATTAATACATTTTTTTAAAATTTGAAGATATCATTCACTCTCTCACACACACAAATATATGTGTGTGTGTGTGTGTGTGTGTGAATGATATCTTCAAAATTAAAAAAAAAAAATTATATATATATATATATATATAGGTTGCATTTATTTAAGTAATGATATAGTGAAAAACCATTTAAAACAATCAAGTAGTTATATTATTTTAGGAATTGACATTAAAAAAAAGAACTTGATACGGTGCATTACTTTCGAGATCAACATAATTGCAAATTATCAAGTGAAATGATTTTAACGTTAACACAATTCAAACCAATTAATTCAAAATACATATTATAATGTTTAGAAAAAAAGAGTCTTACTTATAAGGTTAAGTCATCTTCTTTATAAAAACCCATCTTAAATAGTATAAATGATGAAATAACACATGTACCATATCACTCTTTGTTCTCATGCTCACCCTCATTATATTCGAGCTTGCTTGGCATGATAACACTATTGTTATCAAAAACATGTTTTGATCTAGGGTCATGTCTCAGTACGAACCACCAATCCCTATCCAACACATTTGGGTTAAAAAACACCTCGTTTCAGTGTTTGGGGGAAACATAAGGCTCCTTACTTTCATCCCACATATTTCTAGAATTGATACATATCAGCCTCCTCTCGCGATATTCCTTTACATTACTTCGATCAAAGGTTTCCTACCACTTGCACCTAAAAATAATACATTAGAAAGAAGAGAAGTTCACTTCAATGATCTCTTCTATCTTTTTGACGTAACCTAACATCCCTTGTACTGGGATTTTATCACGGTGGCTACCTCGACTAGATTGTTCAAACTCAACTTCCACTCCACAGTATTGTGTCATGTTTCCATCATCGGTATTTTCTGTTCAAAAATGGTGTCCATATGCCCACATAGATGGGAACAAATGCACCTATAAAAAATTTAAAAAGTCATAGCACTTGTCATGTGTTTAATAACCCAACTGTTAAATTATAAAATATAGATGTTACATTTCAAAGGTGAATTATTAAGTTCAAAATGTACATAAATAGATTATTACCAATTTGTTGCACCCAATCCCTATGTTTAGCGCATCCTCTTCAGCATGCGGGTAACGACTGGTTGCACTGTATTTCTCTCTGACTTGGTCAACAACCCAGCTGTTGTGGCATATAATTGGCATATTTTCTTTTAAATGATCGATATAATGCTTGCTTATACCATTTAACTGTCTCGATTCTTTCTTGTCACTATCCCATTTAATCCTCTTTTGTTCGTACACATGCGACCTACTGTTGTGTCACTTCGGAATTGTAAAGAATGAATTTATTGATTACTTCAATTTCTACATTTTCTCATGAAATCAAACTGACATATAGTACATATGAGATCAAAATATACATTATATCAAAGTTCAACATGAATATTTACTTTGTGTAAATTTGAAAAATTATAAGTCACTTACTTTTTACTAAGCACCTTTTTCCATTTGTTTGGAGAAGCTCCCCTTCTCTTTTTTCTTCATCCCTTTCATCGTCCCAAATCACCACACCTGGTGTGTTTTCGATTTGATTGATGTACTCACTATCATAATAGAAAAACTCATATGATATGTACCCCTCTGCAATAGCATTAGGGGAATTTTGAGGTCTAAAATGGGCCTCCTAAGGAAATTATAAAATAATAGTGGAAAAAATCAAATAAGATTTGATGACATCATCAAATTTTAGAGGGAAAAAGGGAAAAACTACTTTTTCAACTCATATTTTCAACTTATCTCTCAATTTTTACTCAATGACTTCGTTGGATGCGAAATTTATTCCCCATCCAAGGAGATTATGTTGCATACTGACATTATTTAAAAATTATAGCCATATTACAATCACGTTTTTTATGTATTTCTCATTTTTCGTGTAGTAGAGTTCATCGAAAGTATGTAAATACAAGGCCTCCTTAATATGAATTAATTTGCATCCAACCTGAGAATGCCTAAAATTTGCCTTGAGTAAAAAATTTGAGAGATAAGTTGAAAATACGAGTTGAAAAAGTAGTTTTATTATTTTATTATTTTTTAATATTTTTACCCTTTTATTTAAAAAATGGTGAATCATCCCCCATGGTTGACATCATTATCTTGAATCCTATTGGTTGTTATAAAATTTATTTTTATTGTACATTTTTCTTATGAGGCCCATTTTAGACCTCAAAATTCCCCTAATGGACCCCTCGGGTTTTTCCCGTTGTCGAAAAAAACCTTTCAATTTCTTCATGCACCTCTCTAAGAAGAACATCCAATGACAATAAACCACCCCAACTAATTCAACCTCATCTACTAGGTGGATTAGAAGATGAACCTGTAATTCCATGAAACTCATTTGCAGTTCCTTCTCTAACATGCAAAAAATCTCAACTATCTCCTAACGCCACTGTGGAATGCTAGCAACATGAATCTCCTTTGACATGATCCAACATACAAATGCAGAAAATTTAGATATGGCATGTCCTAGGTCTTAGGGGAAGTCATGTTTCACACACCCACACATGAGAAAATGATAATAACACTGTAAAGTTATAAAAACATGCAATAATATACAAGATTAGTTATGTTTTATGATCCCATGGGATAAAATTTATTAATATAAGAAATAATAAAATCATGCTTTTGACATTATACGTACTCTTAGAAGATTCAAATGGTCATTGATTTCAACCACGAAAAATGGTATTCCACGGTGAAGTAGCGTCGTAGTGAAGACCTATATGAAGATGGAATCCTTACACTCATTATAAATTCATTTCCCAAAGAAAGATCATCTTTTTTTAAGATCCATGGGAAATCACCTTCTTTGGAATACCAATTAGAGGGACCAGCCTCTTATCGTGCACTTTCTAATCGTCTTGGCCAATGCTTCTTTTTAGTTTTTGAAGCAATAAGATCTTTCCTAACAGCCAATGTGTCACTTTTTTTTATGATATGTGGCTCCATAAATAAGATGAAACATTTTTAAGTATATGCATGGGATCTAATAAGTGGGTAATATTAAGATGCTCAATATGGGAGGTTATAAAAGATACACTTCCTTTTCATCCCAATGGGAAATTTCTCAACATAGGTGTCGAAGAATTTTGGATCATCAAGCATAGGTTCCCCATTTGAATCGAACATTTCTATGAACTCCTTCTCCTTATCTCTCTCAAATTCTCTAAGCCATTCATCTCGTGTCATTATTGCAGACCTTTGGGTTCTCTCGTGTTTACCATTGAAAGAAGATGTCTTCCTTCTGTAAGGGTGTTCTTCTCAGAGGAATACCGTGGAGCCGTCATACACTGGCTTTTGTAGGTCATTGGACCATCTAGCTTTCAGAGAATTTCCACAACATTTACATCCATAATACCCTTTTGTTACAAGAACTGTGAAATTATTCTATACAATATGCATGGAACGTTAAAGAATATCATGAAGATCAGAACAATTATAATGAATTAAATATTCATTATTCAAAATAGTATTGTTACTTATATAAACAAATCAATAATCATGTAATTTACTAGAGAAAACTCCTAATCCTCGATAATCATGTGTCGTGTAAGCACATATGCCATATAACATAAAACTCCTCTATGCTGCAATGAGTCTTGATACATCATATACATTTATCCCACCCATAATTCCTTCAATTCATCTACCAATGGTTGTAATTAGACATCCATATTCTTCACTTGTCTTCTACTAGGGAATATGAGAGCCAACATAAGATGTTCATTCTTCATGGACAACGATGGGGGGATATTGTTATTTATCACTACTACAGAACAAACAGAATAGTTGGTGTTCTGGAGGGAATATGGGTTGACACCATCCATGGAAATGCTGAGTCGTAGACTTCGTACTTCATCCTTGAATTTTTTGGGCCATGTATCATCTATATTCTTCATGGTTATTCAATCTTTTTGGATTCGTAACTCCAAACTCACTTCTGTGTGAGGCATGCCATCTCTGCAACATAGCTAGTTCTTTGCAAATAAAAATCCTTTGAATCCTTGGGATTTTAGGCATGTGCCTCAATATCTTAAAAGGAGGACCACGTGATTTACCCTTATTTTTTTATTTATCATACCTGTCATGCCCACATTTTGGACATATCTCTTTGTCTACATATTCTCCTCTATATATAATGCAATCATTTGGACATTCATGATATGATATGTACTCAACACCCAAAATTTTCAACAATTTCTTTCCCTCTTCGCAACTACCAGGCAAGAAATTATCACTAGGAAGAACCTTATCATTGAATAAACTATATTTGGTCACGGAAAATAGTTAATGTACAATGCCAATAATTATTTCCATTCATAAAATTGACCATTTATAATGTTGGTTGTGTGACAAGGTTTCTTAAAATATAATGGACTTGATGGTCGATTACCTCAAAATTTCCAAGAAACATGCATTCGACAAGCCAAAATTTTCTTTCAAGTTGTGTTGTAATATAATTGTCCCCAACTGAGTATAATTTTACTTGCCACTAGGTCCCAAGAGAGGGGTGTTGGAAGAAAATTTAAGGCTTTCGAAAAATGTATCAATGATATGAGCATGATCCCCTAGATGATCATCGTTCTGGAATCCATCTAACAACATTGTCTCCATGGCAGTTGTATCCCTTATCTAATCATCCATACCAACCTCTATTTTTTTCCCTCCATTACTAGCTTGTGAAGAACAACTTTTGTTGTAGTCATTCCTAATTAGTGAATATGGACATAGTGGGAATTGAATAGGTGGTTGATTTAACCATTTTTGGTATCATTCCTCTCCAATTTTTTCTCTTAATTCATCCTTCTCTTGATTTGAAATTGTCATGGAGTGCAATGAAAGATGGTAGTAGGTCGTTCATCATCATTAGAATCCTAATAATTTCAAAAAACATATTTGAATATGATTAGTACAAAATCGATGATATCAATTAGTAAGCACGTAAATGCATGATTAATTGTTTTGATATTGAAATAATTACATTATACCAAACAATTATTATTACCATCATTGTCCTAGGATTGTGGCTAGAAGATGGCATGTTACAATGGGAAGGCTGAAGTGTCTACCGATTTTCATCTACCAACCGCGCCTTACGGTATGTTGCTCCTCATAAGAGCTTCTGATGTTTTGGAACTATTTGAATATTTTGTATATCTGAAATCAATTCTGAATTTGCATGAACCTGCAAATTTGTATATATTAATTTTATTCAGCTGATTGAAATGGATAAAATAAATAAATTCAATTAGATAATGGATATATAAATAAAATCTGAAGTAATTACATTTCGAGATGGATAGGGAGAACTCCACGATGGACTTTCAGAAATATTATGGAATGCGTTGTGTTTTGAAGAATTCTCCATTTGATATAATTATGATATTTTCTCCCTGAATTTGAGCGAAATCAACAATGAATTATGGTGTACATACCGAAAAGTAATTTTTGTGCCTTAAAAAGGAGTTATTTTCATCAGTGCTAATGTACTGTTAACCGCACCAATGTGGTTTTATTACCGGAGGCACTGGTATTGTTACTTAAATAACGCACCGAATATCGAAAAAAAAAAAAAACGCAACTTTATTTTTTTGAAGTGAAAAAAAAAATGATAAGTTGAAAAATGAGTGACAAATGATTTTCGGAAACGTAATCTCATAAAAAATGTATTTAAATAATAAAATCTATTCATTATTTCATTATTTTTGCAAAACTTTTCAGGAAGGGATTTGCAGGAGAGACATACCTGGAGAAAGAGAGCATGAGAGCACAGTGGAGCAACAAAATACTTTCGAACAACGACGCTATTCATAGAATCAGAATTTGAAACATCTCGTGATTCACACAAAAACCCTGTAGTATAGTTAAATTGTTAAATTTTACTGTAATAATTATTTTTTATACATTTTATATTAGATTTAATACATGCATAGTAAAAATTCTAAATCTTACTGTGGATTTTACTAATAAACTCATTTACAATCTCTATTCCTATTTACATTTAATTAAAATTCATAAAAAAATAAAAAAATAAAAAAATCCTTTCTTACGTTAAACCCTTGCTTCTTCTTGTTTATGTGACTTCACAATTAGGGATTTTCATTTTAGATTGATAGGGTTTGTATTACTATATATATAGGCGTATGACATCTAACCTGCAGGACTACCTGCAGAGTTGAATCCCAATCCTTGTCGGCCCTTGCAAAACTTTTAAAAAACTGTTTTTGTTAATCGGTGTGCACTGTTTAAAATAGTGCACCAGTGCATGATTGTAGCGGATGCGTATTGAAAAAATATTGTTTGATAAAAACAACTTTTTTATTAATTTATATTTATGTTAATTGATGCTCCGATATTAATATAACACACTAGGTCTCCTTATTGAAAAAGAGCACCGTACGGTGTTTCTACTATATTGGCAGTGCGTTTATAAGAACCTAAGGCATCGCGTTCAATGCGTAAGTTGCAAAAGTTGCATTGTTTTCTTGATTTATTTATTTTTACCTGAAAAGTATGTGATTTATTTATAAAATATATTAATGAATGGTACATGTTTATATTGATAAAAATGGCTGACAAGATTTCAAGTAACAGAAATACTGATAGCACATCCAAAAAAAAAAAGAAGGCAAGTTCTTTATAAATTCTTTACAAAAAATATTATTTTTGAACTATATGTAAGTTTAACTAATATGTACTCTTTAGTGTGTATCACACATAGCCACATAATATTAAATATTGATAAGATTATTTCTGATTTAAGACGAGAAGAGCGTAAAAGCTTAATGGAAAAATTACATAAGGATGAATCAAGTGAATGAAAAAATACTATTGATCCAATATAAGTTTCTTTTTTAAATTTTCATTAATAATATACTTAAAAATATTAGATAACATATTTCAAACAATCTATCAATTGATATATTTTAATCTTCTACAGGGACCAACAACGAAGAAAAGGAATATTGTTCCAAGAAAAGAAAAAAATATAACATGCAAATGAAAATGAATTTCTCCTTAGTTCATCTGGAGTGGTGTTGGAGGTTAACAAAAGGGGGGGAAATTTTACAAAACTTTGAGGGATCTAGTGGAAGGAATGTATAGACATTCTTTCCACTTACAATACAAAAATCAATCCAATGATTCCAAGAACCAAATTTTATTTAAACTACAGGAAGAGTTTCCAAATAATTGGTCAATGAGACATGTGAGACTTTCAATATAAAAAACGTACAACAACAAAAATGAAGGAATAAAAAAGTAATATTCCTTTAAAAAATTTTCTAGAATTATATGTATATATTAGTACAAAGCAATCATTTATAAATATCACTTTTGCTATATTTAGTTTTCATATATCAATATAAAAATTAAATAGTTTATTGTCATTTCAGATCTCAAACTTCTACAATCTATATTTTGTTTTGGTTTTGCTTCCAGATCCATCACATTAAATGAATTTTGATATCGACGTTTCGAACTGTCTAACAAAATTCATTATCAAGATATAAAAGTGAGAGAAACTGATCTTAGGAAAGGTGTATAAATAGCAATGGGTTAAGAGAAAAATGAGCCAATAGGATTAATGAGTTGTTTTTTTTATTAAATTGAGATTTTTGTTATTTTATTAAAATTATTTTCAAATATTTCTAATATTATTATGTCGGAATAAATTATAGAAAATTCTCGTTAATGATATAAAGTGTTGATTACCACTATATTATTTTGTTATTTAAAAATATTTTATTTTTTTGAAGGTTTAATATATATTAAAGATTGCATTTTATTTATTATTTTTTTTATAATTGCTATTAATTATAGAATAATAAATGTAGATTGTAAATTAAAACGTTAATTCACATTTAATTTATTTATAATAAATATTTCCATTGGAATATTTAATGAGTTAATTCATTATTCAGTGATTTATACTAGATGTTACACACTAGAATATTAATTATGGATTAATAAATATAGAATATGAATTAAAGGGTTAATTTAAATTTAGTTTATTTTTAATAAATGTTTCTTGTTAGAGTATTAATGAGTTAATTTAATATTGAGTTATTTATACTATATTTCTCACATTATAATATTCATGAGTTGATTTAATATTAATGTAATTATTTGTAGAAATAATTTAAACAAGGAAGGGATTAAGGTTATCAGTTACTACTAATTTATATAATTGTTATTAGTTATTTCTAATTTATAAAATTCTTAATTAATAATTATTACCAGAAAGGAATGAAATGTGGGTTAATATTGTAGATTGAAATTATTTTAATTAAATGATAAAGTTAAGATATTAACTAAAGAGATCATTTTTTTTTTAAAAGATTAAGATTTTTTTTCTCTCTAATCAATATCTTAACTTTATCATTTAATTAAAATAATTTTAATCTACAATATTGAGCCACATTTCATTCCTTTCTAATAATAATTATCCATTAAATTTTTTTAAAATTAAAATTAACTAAAAACAATTATATACATTAACATTAACTCATAATATTAATCCCTTCCTTGTTTAAATTATTTCTACAAATAATTACATTAATATTAAATCAACTTATCAAGATTTTAATGTGAAACATCTAGTATAAATAAGTCAATATTAAATTAACTCATTAATAATCTAATAGGAAACATTTATTATAAATAAACTAAATTTAAATTAACTCTTTAATTCATAATATATATTTATTAATCCATAATTAATATTCGAATGTGTAACATCTAGTATAAATGTCTCAATAATGAATTAACTCATTAAATATTCGGGTGGAAATATTTATTATGAATAAATTAAATGCAAATTAACTCTTTAATTTACAATCTACATTTATCATTCTATAATTAATAACAATATGTATTTAAAGCACCCTTTAATCTTTTATATTAAAAAAAAATTGAAAATATTTTTAAATAAAAATATAATATAGTGGTAATCAACACTTTGTATAATTAAGGGGAATTTTCTATAATTTATTCGTAGATAATAATTTTAGAAATATTTGAAAACACTTTTAATAAAATAACAAAAATCTCAAATTAATAAAAAACAACTTATTAATCTTTTCGGCTCATTTTTCTCTTAACTCCTCCTTATTTATACACCTTTTCTGAGATAACTTTTCCTCACTTTTTAGTTTATTGTCATGTTACATTTTTAGGAAGATTATGAAAATCTCAAAGGATGAACGAGTTGATATTAGAAATATGTCAGTAGGAATGTCGAAAAAGGTGTACAAGGAGATGGTCAAAGAAATGGACATAATTGCATTGTACGAGGAGCCATCTCAACAACAACGTGCTTCAAATGTAATATATAATCATTGAATTTTTCGATTAGGTACAATAAATAAATAATTTAGCATTAAATATTAATTTTCAAGTATTTTCTTGCAGAAAAGAAATGAAAATGGAACCCATTTAGCATATAAAACAGGATGACAAGGAAGAAAAGGGTTGATATATATGTTTGTGAGTATTTGTTACTTCCATATAACAACTTAAATATGTTTTATTTTTGTATATTTTAAGTTCTTTTAAAACAATCATCATTGTATGTATTCAAACAGGTGCTAACATACAAAGAAGAACCATCAAAAGAATTGACTAACATTGGGTTAAATACAGATTATGAGTATATGTTGGCATATCAAAAATTAATTGTGGAATTTGTAAGCATCTATCTTGTTTTACTTATCTCCGTCTATAATTAATAGAACAAAAAAAAAATTCTAGATTAAATCTATGATTTTTTATGGGGTATAAAACTTGCAGGAAACAAATTATCGAACTGCGCAAATAAATGAATTGTTGAAACATGGCATGAAATTTGGTTTTGAAATAATGTATATATTTCATGATTCAATTCTTTCTATGGTACATTTTCTTTATTTACACTTATGTATATTATTTAATATTGCAATTTTAATTATTCTTACCAATGTATATACACTCATTACACTTTATTTTTATGTTTGTATATGGAACTGGAAGAAGAAGAAAACAATCAACACAATGAACAAAACATTCCTCCAAATAATCCAAGTCATGGAAGTAGCTCGAGCAGTGACAATAGTTCAAGTGAACAATGATGATCAATATGTTTGGATATCAAAGCAAGGTGTTGTATTTTTTGAAATATTTGTTTATGAAATGAGACATTTTTTTTAATGTAATGGACATATTGTCCCAATTGAAAGACAAAGGGATACCAATAATTGTCCCATTTTGTATGAAAAAGAGTGTCTTACTCATATATATATAATACGTTTAAATTTATTCTATTGCATTCTCCATTATCGCTGTGAAATACTACACCACTGATTAAATATATGGATGATTAAATATTATAATGAAGGGATGAAAAATATGATGATATAATATAAAAAATTCATCCAAAAATCACATTAAAATGCACTAATAGAAATTTAATTGATATGAATATTGTTATAAGATATGTGTCAACTTTTGATGAATAATGAATTTTAAAAAATCACAATAATTGCACCTTCACAAGTCGATGTTTCTAAAAAATAAAATTGAACACTGGTGCGTGTTACTGACTGCGCACTAGTGCATTTGTATGATACGGCACACGGGTGCATTTCTACGACCTATGAGCACCACACTAAATACCAATAACAATTAGAATGCCTGGTGCACTTTATCGATGACTACGACCCAGACAGATAGGCATTGCATGCACCTATATGGTTTTCCTTTAACACACCAGCGTGTTTTTAGAACTTAATGGCCCAGTCTGTTTTAACACCTTAATGGCCCAGTGCGATTTTACTCCTTAACGACGCCAATGCATGCACCTTCTATCATCCCGGTGCGTATTGATGGGTGACATGCATCGAGACATTGCTAAATTCCCTGTGGCTTTCAAAATTTAGTTTCCATCTCGGTCCTTGGTATATTTATAGTATCGGTGCATATAGGTTAAAATGCATTGGTGCTTTCACACATGATGCACGCATCGACGAGAAAAATATTCGTAAAAACCTTTGGCTGCCCAAATATTTTTAGTTATGTTGAAGTTCCATTAGAAGCTTTGTCAAAACCTCCGTTACCAAAAACGGATATTGTAGAAAATGTTTTTTTTACAAATCTAGGTAGGTTGGCATTTTATAAATCTCGGCATATTCAAATTTATCAATGTAGAACATTTTTTTGTACCAAAAACCAAAGATCTTGTACCAAATGGAAAATGCCACTCTTGTTATGTAAAGAATTTCCCTAACAACAAACAGTGGGAGGGTTGGACCTAAGGTATTTCCATGGTTTCCTTAAATACAGCTTTCTGAAGCATATGAAATCCTAAACATGTATAAGGATTTAAGCACTTGAGGGGATTAAGTGTTTCAAATCCAGTGCTGCAAAAATGATTGACCAAGTTTTTTAGTGGTTTCTTCTTCCTACAATATCCACGCAACACTTTTAAACTTCCTATAGTAAGAAACTGCTCTTCTAAATTAGTTTCTCTCTCTCTTTGTATGTCTCTCTCACACACATATTAAAATAGCTTCCATATAAAGTGAATATTTAGATTAGACATATTCATCCATATTTCAGTGAAGAGATGCATTTTTAGGAATGATTGTTGATACTCCTCAAGTTGGAGCCAAAGAAAACAAGCTCTGGATGCTTATAAAGGAATGCTAGATATTTCATTTCCATTTATCTTCCAAAAATGTTCCCAAATGGTTCATGGTTCTTGCTTTGAGAGGCTGGTTGTTTCTTTTTTATGTGTCCATTGGAAATGTTCCCAAATGTTGTGTGTTTCTTGATTGGAGATGCTATTCATTTAGTTGTGATGTTAATTGTGTGTTATGATATTTTTAAGTTGTTTTTCCTTGTCCTGCTATTTGAAAGGCATAATAGGAAAGAATAATGGAATGGTTTATGATTGTTCAACTAATTAGAAGGTAGTGGAATAGAATAGGAATAGATAAATTATTTTCTCAATTATATATCACTGAAAAACATGCTAAGTATTAAGAAATAGATAATTGCCTACATGTCTAATATGAATTTATTGATATCTTATTTTTGAGGTATTCTAAGTGTCAAAAATGGTGCAAAAGTGGAGTTTATGCATTGAAGTTTCAGGCTTTTCAAATCGAAGTCGAGGAGATGTGAAATTTACCCTTCACAATATGGTAACAAATAATGTGCTCCATGGAAAGAGAGAAGTGACAGGAAGAACGAAAAATAATGAAGCATATTACATTGCCTTTGTTGAAGGGATAAAAGTGGAAAAATAACATGATTCCAATGATATTCAAGTCTCCACCAACTCGAAGTTGATATTTAATGATATTAAAGGAATCAGGCAGGTTTGGAAGGACAATTTAAAACCCATTGATAGGGAAGAAATAAATTGGAGTTGCCAATTTAAATCTTTTATCATCGATTACTCTGCATACATTCGAAGTATGTCTAGTGATATAATGTCCATGGCATTGTTAATCGCATATGTATATGTCAAATATGACATAGGATCACCATCCATTGCAACATACATCATTGAACAACATCCAGATAGGTCCCCATTATGCGAATGTGTTGGTGTTATCATTTTTCTTGGCTCTAATATGGCATGGTTCTTTCACTAAAGAAGAACTTGATAATGTATTTTTTTCCCCAACTTAAAACGAATACGGTTTTTTATATGGGTAAAAAATACATGGAAAAATGTATTTGGAGAAAATTGGTTGGTTCATGGAGAAAATATTTTTTTATAAGTGGAAATTAGTATTTAATTTGTATCATTATTTGCTATTGCTTATGTTTTTGTTGGAAAAACTTGTTGTGAATGTATAATTGTGTAACCACAAGAGTTAAATAATATCCATGTGATCATGACAGAGATGTTCATTTTTAGGAAACTATAAACTTCAAAACTCAAATATTTTGGGGGGCATTGTTCACTAGTGCTTATTTTACATAATCTTTAGCTACACTAAAACAAAAACAGAAAACAATGTCCACTAAATCTTGAAAATTATTTCTTATTAGATGAATAGATCTAAAATCTTTAGATTTCCATGATGAATACTTTAATATTGATGTGGAGAAATTTGTTTAATAAGAACTCTTGTAATTTTGTTCCAATATTTACATTAAGGAGCTCCAAAATTTCACCAAGTTCATAATGAATTTTAGACATATCTATAGAAAATAAGAAAAAGTATACTTCGTTTCGTAGCCTACCATGTCAACATTCAAACATGACTTATCAGACCTGCACGTTAAAACATTGAATGTTAGGGTGTCACACAAGGTCAAAGAGTGCATCCATTCTTCCTTATTTATATTTTGTAATCTAGCTACCAAGAATCCAAGCTCCATAGATAATCTTTCACTAATGACACCTTCCAAATGCTCACATGTTTCATTGTAGCATCCTTTGGTTGGGAAAGCACTACTATAAGTTATAGGTTTCAAAGGCCATGACCTTTCTCCTTCATAATGATTTAAGTGGTCCTGTATGATAATTTAAATGTGACCATCAAATTCTAAATGATCTTCTTAATTAGGTCAACACTACCCCTTATCTGCATCTTACAAATTTGAATGTCTTTTCCTTGTAGAAGATAAGATCCACAACTTCTGGCATTATTTTCCTTGTGTATTTTCCAGCATGGAAATTCAATATTATGATTATCATAATCGAGGAAATCATCAAAAGAAAGGACATTTCTTGCTTGAATATGATAACCTTCATGAGAAAAATTTCTAGTAAAATTTGGCTCATTATTTTCACTATCATATCTATAATAAATAAGGTTTCTTTCATCATATTTTTCATTACGATCATCTCATATCCCTTGAGGGTCATCAAAGATCAGTGATTTATCAAGGTAGACCATATACAATATTCCTTTGCTTCACCGAAGATACCAATCGAGATGCATACATGTGTCAGAATTAAGGTCGTATTCATTTCTCAAATTTAAAATGTTTTGTCCTTAAAATTCTCATCACAATACTTCCTCTGGAATAGACTCTTATTCTATAATTTCTTGGAAAGAAAACTCATTATAAGAACTGGAAAATTGGTTAAAAGACTACACTTTTTCTTCCATGCTTGTATCATCTTTAGAGGATGACATGAAAGCTTCTTATTTTATGACTTCTTTATTATCATCAATTGATTTTTGATGAATACTAGGGGGGTTTTCTTGCTGTAGGGTTGTGGTATCTCTTCTTCCATGATGGCCTTATTATTTTCAAGAAAGATTTCAACCCCTATTTTAAAGTAGTACCTTCTTATGTAACCTATTCATGGAATATGCGAAAGGAGCATCGTTGTTAGCATGCTTAACTCAGATAAAAATAACAATGGAAACATGAAATTGCATCAAGCACCAGTTACCACATGTCATGGAACTAGTTACCACATGTCATGGAATAATAGACAACATGGGAAGAAAAACTATGAAATGCAATTGCACTTGTAGAATTATGTTTCGATTAAGTTGCAGGAAATTTATGGGAATACTATCGTGAAAATTATCATCATTATATGTTCAAAAAATCATATATGTTTCTTATAGAAAGATAGAAGTTGGACAAAAGTGGAGAACAATCACTAGAAATATCTATCAACGTTAATAAAATCCTCAATTGAGGTTATAAATAATCCAGTACAAAAGTAGTCATTCCAATTCTAGTAATGGATTATCTATAGATATTTTTTCTGATTGGAAACTTCAATTTTAAGAATTAAAATTAGTGTAAAATTCATTATTAGCCACAAAATAAGGCTTACTCGAACAAGGCATGAGATGAACTAAAAAAACTACTTACAAATAAATTATTTATCTCTTAAGGCTTAGGAATCTAATACATCCCCAATTTCAAATTTAATCAGATATAATTCATTTAGTATTATGATTAATCATTGCAACACATAAAAATATAAAAAGTAAAATTATAATGATCATCTTTCCTAAGGATGTAGCCTTTGACCATATTTCATTATGCATTTCTTGTATAATGTATTCCATCACTAATTAAGTGAAACATCGACAAAATCATTTTTTAACCAAAAAAATAAAGTGCGCACCCAGTTCATTTTTACAAGATAATTATCTAATTAGTTTGATTTTGAATTTATAATCTAGTGAATCTTTTCAGTCCTATCCATGTACATGTTTAGCAATTTCTCAGTTCATCCTACTAGTGATTTTGAAATTTTTATTTGGAATAATCTTGAGAGTCTTCCAAGAAAATAAAACATTCCTCAAATGTCTCTACATTTAAAAATTACACATCTTCATGGGATCACAGTAGAAACAAAAACTCATAAATGACACATGCATGGCAAAAACCTCAAAATGCAAACATCCATGCAGCAAAGGGGAAAATGTATCAATTAACTATGTACAATGAGAACCCAAGGCCCTTTTTGTGGAGTGGTTTCTTAAATGTTATCTACTCGTTTATTTTCCTTTCACTGAGCCATAATATCATTAGCTATGCCTAAAATAAATAAATTCTCTAATTTAACCTTACTTAAACTTGGGATCCATAAATGAATCGGTAGATAAATCCATCAGATCTAGTACTTGTGGAGAATCCAACAGAAAAGCACAAGTGAACAATCCAATAGAAAATCACAAGTTGGTTGAAGATGAGACCCTTCTATCAAGTTCAAATATAGTGGTGATGTTGTCAAAGGTTTTCTAAAAACCTATCCCCCTGTCACTCTTATGAAAAAGAAAGGAAAGACAGAGAAATCTAAAAGGATTAATCTTCTACCAAGGGAACCAGGTTCACAAAGGAAAGACAAAAATATGGTTACTAACTATGCGACAAGAACCCGTATTCATCTTAAAGGATCCAATGGCATGGTCTCTAGCACACTTGTGCTTATCTTTTTCATTTTTCCATGTGGACTAGATCTATCTCTCTCCAATGCACTTATAAGGAGGCTGTTTTAAAAATTAGGTGAGAATTGGTTCGATAAATTCTCTTGTTGACCCTTATAAATATCATCACCAAAAGAAAATGTAATTTTTGTAAAACCATTATCAATTCATCAAATATATATAATTGAGAATCATGATGTCACATAGTTTGTGACCTCATCCAAATGGTGTAAAAGGAAGACAAAAACTTATGTATAATATTGACTCCCTAAAAGGAAGTTTGATCAGTAGTATAACTTCTTGCATGTGGATGAAAGAAGCCTCATCAGATTCACTTTTCTAGAAGGAACCCAAATATTTTCTCAAAATTGGCATGCAAGACTTGAATAGTTAGGAATTGATGGTCTATCTCACCTTCCTAGAGAGAGAAAAAAGTAGACAAGGAGCTCGGCTAGCTCTCAAATACAAAACTACACACAATTTTCCAAAGGATGGATAAATCTAAAAATAAAATCTTGGAGAAATTAGAATGAACTAGAAAAAATCATTGCCAAAAATTGAAGCACACCAATGCAACCTACTTTAAAAAAGGACATTTTGGAGGCATATCATCACTTTTATTTGTGATAGTTGTGCTCTCAATGAAATTATTTATGGTCACTAGATTGTACTTTCTTTAGATATTATGTGGTATTATTGTGTTGAGCTAGATTTTAACGAATTCGATTTGAAACTATAGGGGTTTGCATGCTTTGAATAGAGTTATCCTTTGAATTGAAGGGATAATCTAGACAGTGAAGTGATCTATAGTGATTGAGATGTGATCAAGGAACATACATTTTTGGGTTTGTTTATTCCTTCACAACTTATATATTTACATGTATATGGGGCCAACAGTAATTATCATGTTTGGATACACAATTGTTTAATTTAAGGCATGGTAGCAAACACCATTTCACCTATATTAAAAGATTTGAAATCTTCCTCACACATTGAGTTTTGTTTTCTTGATTCATATATTTTTTTTTTCAAGCAAAAAATTTAGAATATGAGCCTTTATGCATGTTTTAAGCAGCTTCGGGATAACTTGGAACTGACACGTCTGGCATGAAATATTTAGGGTAAGGTACTATTTGCATAATTGGTTTTTTCCAACGAGTTCCTTTCTATCCTACACAACAAGCTCTACATGTCATAGAGGATTTATGACATTATGATATAAATATAGCATAAACAGATTTAACTATAAATATTTTATTTGGTCATGACGAACCACATATATTGAACATGATAACTACATAAATTTAGAGTGTCACTCTCTCTCTTGAGATTTTTCCTCCTTGGATATAATTATTTCACTTCTTCCATGATAATTAAAAGTGGATTAAGTGGGACCTCACATGCCCGGGATTAGGGCTTGATGTGATTGAAATAATATTCTTTATAGGGGATTAGATCCAACACTTTTCTTCAAAATCCTCAAGTTATCTCGCTTACCAACTTTAGGGTTCATTGGGCCCTTTGAGGTCATTTTTCATTATCAATTCATTTGTTTTTCATCTCTATCCTCATTCCTTGAATGTTTGGAGCACCTTAAATAACTAACATTTGTAATAAAATAGTTTTCATCTACATGGCATTGCTCTCATATGACCAATTAAGTCTTAATTTAGTAATTCTCGTTGCTTTCTCTTTCTCCATGCACGTACTTTGGAAAATTTAATCTTATACTTCTTTCTTAGGACACAAAATTCACATCAAAATGTGTCTAATCCAAAAAGAAGAAACCAACGAGTCATATTTAGTTTCTTTAAAACCATTAGGTTGTGGTAGTTAAGGTGGCCAAAACATGTTCAGTTTGAAATTGGATCCCAAACTACTGCATTTTTTTCTTACAATTTGACATATCTTTCTTAAGTGGTTCTCCTAGCATTGAATTATCTCTTAGGAGAATTATAATAGATGATGCTTTCTTTTCATGGTTCTATCTACTTGAAGCCATTTTCTTGTTGAAATTTTCATTTCTAGGACAATTAATGCAACCTTGGAATTTTCACTTATTTCCTATAGGTTTCCTAGATCTAGTCTCTGTCAATTTAAAACTTTAGGGTTGATCTGAAATATAATCAAATATTTCACTTCTAAACAACTCCAATCCACTGGGATGTTAATGAGAAAAGATACCAAAACTTATGCCACAAATTTCATCGCTATTAAGGAAATCTTCATGATGCATAAACAACAACTAAAAATCACTTAATGTAATCATCCATACCAACCTATATTTGATTGCCTCCATTACCATCTTGTGAAGAACTACTTTTTTTGTATTCATTCCTAATTAGTGAATATGGACATAGTGGGAATTGAATAGGTGGTTGATTCAACCATTCTTAGTATCATTCCTCTCCGCTTTTTTCTCTTAATTCAGCCTTCTCTCAATTTGAAATTGTCATGGGGTGCAATGGAAGATGGTAGTAGGTCGTTCATCATCACTAGAATCCTAATAATTTCAAAAAATATATTTGAACATGATTAGTACAAAATCGATGATATCAATAAGTAAGCACGTAAATGGATGATTAATTGGTTTAAGATTGAAATAATTACATTATACCAAACAATTATTATTACCATCATTGCCCTAAGATTGTGGCTAGAAGATGGAATGTTACAATGGGAATGGTGAAGTGGCTTCCCATTTTCATCTACCAACAACGCCTTACGCTGTGTTGCTCCTCATAAGAGCCTCCAACATTTTGGAACTGTTTGAATATTTTGTAGATCTAAAATCGATTATGAATCTATAGGAACCTGCAAATTTGTATATAATAATTTTATTCAGATGATTTAGATGGATAAAATAAATAAATTCAATTAGATAATGAAAATATAAATAAAATCTGAAGTAATTACATTTGGAGATGGATAGGGAGAACTCTACGATGGACTTTGATAAATATTATGGAATGCGTTGTATTTTGAAGAATTTTCCATTTGATATAATTATGATATTTTCTCCCTACATTTGAGCAAAATCAACAATAAATTTTGGTGTACATACCTAAAAGTAATTTCACTGCCTTAAAAAAGTAACATTATAATGATCATCTTTCCTAAGGATGTAGCCCTTGACCGTATTTCATTCTGCATTGCCTGTATAATGTATTCAGTCACTAATTAAGTGAAACATCGACACAACCATTTTTTCACTAAAAAAATAAAGTGCACACCCAGTTCATTTTTACAGGATAATTATCTAATTAGTTTTCTTTTAACTTTATAAGCTAGTGAATATTTTCAGTCCTATCCATATACACATTTATCAATTTCTCAGTTCATCCTACTAGTGATTTTTACAATTTTATTTGGAATAATCCTGATAGTCTTCCAAGAAACTCCAACATTCCTCAAATGTCTCTACTATTAAAAATTACACATGGTCATGGGATCATAGTAGAAAAAAAACTCATAAATGACACATGCATGGTAAAAAACTCAAAATGTAATCATCCATGCAGCAAAGGGGAAAATTTATCAGTTAACTATCTACAATGAGAACCCAAGGCCCTTTTTATGGAGCAGATTCTTGAATGTTATCTACTCATTTATTTTCCTTTCACTAAGCCATAATATCATTATATATGCCTAAAATAAACAAATTCTCAAATTTAACCTTAGTTAAACTTTGGATCCATAAATTAATCGATAGATAAATCCATTAGATCTAGTACTTGTGGAGAATCCAACAGAAAAGCACAAGTGAAGAATCAAATAGAAAATCACAAGTTGGTTGATGATGAGACCCTTCTATCAAGTTCAAATATAGCGGTGATTTTGTCAAAGGTTTTCTAAAAAATTATCCCCATGTCAATCTTATGAAAAAGAAAGGAAAGACAGAGAAATCTAAAAGCATTAATCTTATACCAAGGAAACCAGGTTCGCAAAGGAAAGACAAAAATATGGGTAGTAAATATGCAACAGTAACCCATATTCATGTTAAAGGATTCAATGGCATGGTCTCTAGCACACTTGTGCTTATATTTTTCATTTTTCCAAGTGCACTAGATCTATCTCTCTCCAACGCACTTATAAGGAGGGTATTTTAAAAATTAGGTGAGAATTTGTTCCATAAATTCTCTTGTTGACCCTTATAAATATCATCACCAAAAGAAAATGTAATTTTTGTAAAACCATTATCAATTCATCAAATATATATAATTTAGAATCATTATGTCACATAGTTTGTGAACTCATCCAAATGGTGTAAAATGGAGACAAAAAATTATGTATAATCTCCAGTCCCTAAAAGGAAGTTTTATCGGTAGTACAACTTTGTTTATGTGGATTAAAGTAGCCTCATCAGATTCACTTTTCTAGAAAGAACCCAAATATTTTCTCAAATTTGGCATGCAAACCTTGAATAGTTAGGATTTGATGGTCTATCTCACCTTCCTAGAGAGAGAAAAAAGTAGACAAGGAGCTCAGTTGGCTCTCAAATACAAACCTGCACCCAATTTTACAAAGGATGGATAAATCTAAAAATAAAATCTTGGAGAAATTAGAATGAACTAGAAAAAAATCATTGCCAAAAATTGCAGCACACTAATGCAACCTACTTTGAAAAAGGACATCTTGGAGGCATATCATCGCTTTTATTTTTTATAATTGTGCTCTCAATGACATTATTTATGGTCACTAAATTGTACTTTCTTCAGATATTATGTGGTATTGTTGTGTTGAGTTAGATTTCACTGAATTGGCTTTGAAACTATAGGGGTTTTCATGCTTTGAATAGAGTCATCCTCTACATTTAAGGGATAATCTAGTCTACAAAGTGAAGTGATTTATAGTGATTGATTTGTGATCAAGGAGCATACATTTTTGGGTGTGTTTCTTCCTTCACAACTTATATATTTACATGTATATGGGGGAAACAATAATTCTCATGTTTGTAGACACAATTATTTAGTTTAAGGCATGGTAGCAAACACCATTTCACCTATATTATTGGATTTGAAACCTTCCTCACACTTTGAGTTTTTTTTCTTAATTCACATACATAGAATTTTGTTCTTCAAGAAAAAAATTTAGAATATGAGCCTTTATGCATGTTTTAACCAGATTTGGGATAACTTGGAATCGACACGTCTATCATGAAATCTTCAAGGTAAGGTAATATTTGCATAATTTTTTTTTTCCAACGGGTGCCTTCTCTCCTACACAACAAGCTCCACATATCGTGGAGGATTTATGACATTGTGATATACATCTAGGATAAACAATTTTGACTATAAATATTTGATTTGTTCAAGGCTAACCACATTTATTGAACATGCTAACTTCATAAATTTAGAGGGTCACTCTCTCTTGAGATTTTTCCTCCTTGGATATAATTCTTTCACTTCTTCCATGATAGTTAAAAGTGGACTAAGTGGGATCTCACATGCCCAGGATTAGGGCCTAATGTGATTGAAATAATATTCTTTATAGGGGAGTAGATCCAACACTTTTCTTCAAAATCCTCAATATATCTTGCTTACCAACTTTAGGGCTCATTGGGCCCTTTGAGGTCATTCTTATCGATTCATTTGTTTTTCGTCTCTATCCTCAATCTTTAAATGTTTCGAGCACCTTAAATAATTAAAATTTGTAATAAAATACTTTGCACCTACATGGAATTGCTCTCATATGACCAATTAAGTCTCAATTTAGTAATTCTCGTTGCTTTATCTTTCTCCATGCACGTACTTTGCAAAATTTAATCTTCTACTTCTTTATTAAGACACAAAATTCACATCGAAACGTGTCTAATCCAAAAAGAAGAAACCAATGAGTCATATTTAGTTTATTTAAAACCATTAGGTTGTGGTAGTTAAGGTGGCCAAAACATATTCAGTTTGAAACCGAATCCCAAACTACTACATTTTTTTCTTGCAATTTGACATTTCTTTCTTAAATATTTCTCATAGCATTGAACTATCTCTTAGGAGAATTAAAATAGATGATGCTTTATTTTCGTGCTTCTATTTTCTTGAAGCCATTTTATTGTTGAAATTTTCATTTCTAGGACAATTAATGCAACCTTGGAATTTTCACTCATTTCCTATAGGTTTCTTGGATCTAGTCTCTATCAATTTACAACTTTATGGTTGACCTAAAATATAATAAAATGTTTCACTTCTAAACAACTCCAATCCACTAGGAATTTAACAAGAAAAGATACCAAAACTTATGCCATAAATTTCATCACTATTAAGGAAGTATTCATGATGCATAAACCGCAGCTGAAAATCACTTAATGACAGGAATAACTAAAGCAGTAAATTATGCCCTATTATATTCAATATCAAAGTTGTTGTTAATAATTTCAACCTAAACTTACCTCAAATGAACAAGAAATAGAAGTGTTTTAAATTACCAAACCATGAAGACAATGATAGCTAAAACAAAATCTGGTACAAGACCATTTTGGACAGCTAAACTTTATATATATTGATAAGATATTAAGTTCAAGTATATATTCCAAGCTTTGGATAATTTTTTACAACCCTCCAATCTCTACACATTTTTTATGATAATATTGGCTGTGTAATAGAGTCCCTGGTCATGTGCACACTTGTTTTGAGTTTCTTTTGAGTCCCTCATTTTGAGCTTATTTCGTCATGAGTTCCCATAACACTTATTTTTAGGACTACAGGAACCAACTAGTTCTCCATCACAATCCCACGGTTTGAAGATGTTCAAGGCATATTGTTGCACATAAGAGGAAGCCACAAACAATAACAAAACCACAAGAAGTTTGCATTCAACAAATGAGCACAAGAAAAATACTGAGAATCACATTATATAAATCATATATCTGTATATTTTATTTATTTTTTATATGATTTTACAAAACTCAGAATTGTGTCTAGTGCACATCGCGGAGTAAGGAATATTAAGAATATTTTACCACTTAAACCAAATAAATGAAGGAACCCTATCCAAGTTACTATGCATTTAGTTGGCCCATCACTTCGGAAATTACATGCATATAGTCTCTGGAAAGTAATTACCTATTGATTATGCATACCTTATTGATTCCCACTAGAGTTTAATCCCTTCCAAGGATTATCAGTCATGGTAGAAGATGATTCTTCTCCACTTCTTATATAGTTACTTAGAAAACTATTACATGCTAGTGAAATGAAATTTTCTAGAGAATCAAAGTATATGTGTGCACAAAAAGAAATATAGTTTCAAATGTACCTTGCATGGAGGGTAAGGTTAGATGGTCTTGCATCTCCCTTTTATCTTGGGTTATTGCCATGGTTTTGGATTGTTGCATTGATATAAAAAGAAACATACCACATGTTAAATAATGGTGATGACTAAATACTTAAATCTAAAACCATGCCTCTATTCAACACATGAAACTAACCTGGAACCATAGAAAAAGCATTATTTGATCGATGTCGACCTTGTTTATTGAAGTATCGAAACTAAAATCGTTCATATTCTGATGGATCAACATATAAATCAATTTCCAAAACATTTTTTTTTTCTGTTGATTCATATTTTCTTTGTAGGGCTAAGGAAACTATTCTTCCTCTTCAAAGATGAATCAAGAGAACCCAACTGAAGTGTCAAGTAAAAATCCATAATGTGAAAACTATAGGCTTCATCCAAAAAAAAATTAACCAAACTAGTCAACTGGTTTGTCTTCATCAAAGTAGTAGGAGGGCTATCTAAAATGAGATGTAGATGGCTAAACAACTCCTCCCTTTCTAAATGAAGTGTCTCGACATATGCATTAACAATATTTGTGGCCATAATAGTAGCATCCACATCTACATCATTTTTTTGGGGCTCTATATTGATCTTAGGTGGGTCATTGAATATGTTATCCTCTACATGTTGATGAAGAAATGGATTTGAATTATCCCAACAAAAATACGACCAATTAACCTTTATGCCATGCTTGAAAATTTTTACATGGATAGACCATGGACATTCACATGTTATAAAATATGTACGATACCAGGTGACAAGGTATTTTTTACCTCGATTTGTCTAAATTCTCACCTAGTAAGCACAAGTTATTCTCTCATGACTACAATAATCAATATTGTTAAACACACGCATGGTAAACACACACACAAGTAGGAAAATAGGCATGAGTTAAGGAAAGATGTGAATGGGTTACTATTACCATTAATATGGTGTATATTTATAATGCAATGGTGTGACCCTTGGATTCCACATTCCAAGGTCACTTGGACTACTTTTGTCCATTTGTCTTCCACACCTACCCATAGAGGATTACGTGTCCAACAAGTACCCAGAATTTTTTTGGCTTGTTTCACTGATGGTTCCAACTGCTTTTCTCTCTTGTATTTGTTTAGAAATACCTCTTCTTTTAAGATTTATTTGAATCAATAACAAGGTTCAACTATTTTTAGTAAAATATGAGACAACCAATACATCCTTCGGGCACATTTTTTTCCTTCTATCAGATATAAATGTTGTTTTTAGGTAACAATGGTATGACTCGACTTCATTATTTGTCTCTTGATTTGCATGAGGAAACTCCCAAAAACCTTTCACCCACATCCCTAATTGAAAATAGAACCATGCTAGTCTCAATATATCACCTTTATAGAAGATAAAAATTCATGTAATATGAAAATTTTGTTTACTTATGAATCTTATCTCCAACAGCCCAATTCTTGTGGAAATAGTATAAGAACTTCTCTTCATCTGCCAATTTGATAAAAAATTGTTTGATTGCAGATTCCACTTCATAATTGAGAGTATGTTTCATGATCAAACCTAACTCACTGAACATCTCATTGGATTTTATGGAACTAGTGGCTAACCGATTGACATTTTTTAACCAAGCCCTTCGTACATGCCAAACACATAATATAACATTACAAATTGTGATCCTCTTTCCATATTCAATGATTTTAGTGCGTTATTTATAGAAAAAATGAAAGCTTGATTATATCATGACAATGTTAAAGTTACCTCAAGGCAATGATTTTAGCCAATGCATCATTAACCATGAAAGCATTGACTTTCCAATCAAGACGTGTTTGGAAACACTTATACATGAGCTACTCCAACCATAGTGAAATATTATCTGATGTGTTTCATGATGCCATGACCCATGAAACTAGAACCCCACTTTTTTGTTCATCAAATTTCACAAGTGTATATAATTGATATTGTAATATTCAACATTACATAAATTCAAATAAAATTGATTAGTCATATTGAATGTATACAGCTTAAATAATTATATTCAACAAATCATTGACATCTGAATTACCCCATATTTATTTGTATTAAATGTTGAATCCATGCCTAATACGCAATTGTGTGATAGCTTGACCATTGTCTCCAACATCTAATTTATTTGAATCCCTATTATAAAATGGACCTCCACACCATTGGGCTTATGGTAAAATAAAATATCTTCTCAATGCTTTTGATACCAAAGGTTTACACCCATTTCATCCTTTTTGTGAAGTTGATAATTTCCCTTCACAAACCTAATATATATGTTTTCAATATATTTACTGCTTAATAATAAGTCCCTATCTCAAGCTGCCACATCTTTATCAACATGTCTCTTAATGTAGGTTCTATACACGATATCAACAAGCACACCCAAAAAGAAACAACTCTCTACATATGCAACAATCTCCCTTAAAATCTTTTCCCTATTCAATGTCCTGGTCTCACCTGAACTGACGCGTTGTCCATGATAAGTCCAACCTTCCCCATGTTCATTTTCATACATATTTAAAGTTAGTATTTCTCTATGAGGAATTTAATTCGTAACTTTCACAATAAAATGGCATTGGCAACCCCTCTTCTACACAAATGAGGTCCTTCATTTAGCGAGGATCTCCTCTTTTGTCCTTTGGGCCAAATGAACAATGATAAATACACCAATATTTTCAAATGTTAGTACATACAAAGAAATATAAACATGGTTTCAAAGGATCTAAACAATGCATTTTTGAAATACTCACATTTCGTATTGCAATGAAGTGGTAGATATTTTTTTGGTTCTTTGTTTGTTTTACAATTGAATTTACATGGAAAAATATGATTTTCTTCCTCTCCTTTGGTTGTTATGCAACCAAATCAAAAAATAGAAGAAAATATAGATCAATGACTTAGAAACAAGATTCTTCGAGGTGAAAACCTCATTTACATTAGATAAATGAACAATTCTTGGATGATTCAAATAAAAAAAACCTACTTTCTATATAAAGGATTGTAAGGTGTCCCAATATCATTAGAGTCTACATAACAATAATAATATAAGGGCACAACAATAACAATAGTGAGCTTCTATGGGGCACAATGATAACCCTATGGGGACTACATGGGAAAAAAAAAACAATAATTGGGCTACACTAACAATAACAATATGGGGATACATTAGTATTATAGGGACCTAACATGCCCCTCTCTTTAAAAAAATTGTTGTCCTAAATTCTTGAATAGTTCTGGATTCTTATGTATAAATTTTTCATCCTCCCATGTGGAATATTCAGCAAGTAAGTTCTTCCACTTCATGAGATACTCTAGAATTAATCAATTTCATAGCTATCTATTTCTTGTTTATGTGACTGATTCAAGTTCCAATATGATTTTTCATTCCTTGTCAAGTTCTAGAAATACTGTTTGAACTGGGATTTTTTCACCTATAACCTTCTTTAAGCATGAAACATATAAAACTGGGTGCACTTGGGAAGATTCTAGAAGCCCAAATTTGTATGTCCCAGTACCAATCTTTTGCAACAAATTTTAAGGACCAGAGTACTTTCACAATAATTTATTATCCTTCTTAACTTGATTGAGGGACATTTATTTGTATGGTTGTATTTGTAAAAATACCCAGTTGTTTGTATGGCCTACATCAAAACTTCTTTCATTGTGATGTTGATTGACTTGTTGTTTCATTCGATTATGCGCCAACGTTAGGTTATCCTTTAGGATTTGGAGAAATTTTTGTTGATGCTCGATGTAATATTCCACTGCGTGAACCTTATAATTTTCTCTTAAATATGATGTGATGGATGGTTGATCATGTCCATAAAGTGCCATAAATAAGGTCATTTTTTCTCTAGTATGGAAGCGTTATACCACCATTCAGCGAGAGATAACCACTTGAGCCATTGAGTTTTTTTATCGGATACAAAGAAATGAAGATATCCTTCCAAACATTTGTTCACTATCTCAATTTTCCCATCAGATTGAGGATGATAAGATAAGCTATGAGCTAGTTGAGTACCCAAAGAAAAAACGTAATTATGTCCAAAAATTTCCAGTGAAAATCGGATCTTTGTCGCTAACAATAATCTTTGGGTTTCAATGTAGCTTACAATTGTTTCCATAAATGCAGTAGTGAATGTACTTGCTTTAAATGGATGATATAATGCACAAAAGTGTGCATACTTGGTAATTCTATTAACTACCACCATGATGAGACTCCTTCCTGCAGACTTGGGTAAACCTGTGATAAAATCCATTGAGCCCTCCTCCCAACATTGACTTGGTATGGATAAAGGTTGTAGTAGACCGAGGGTCTCAATTGTCTCAACTTTATTTTATTGGAAAAACAAAAAAATTTCCACGAACTTTTGAATATAAAATTTAGGGCCATCCCAAAAAAAATATTTCTTGACCCTCTGGTAAGTTTTTAAAAATCTCGAGTGTCCTCCTAAGGGAGAGATGTGCAATTCCAAAAGAATATTTTGTTTCAGTTGGGAATTCTTACAAATATATAAGCGATATATGTACCATAATGAATCATATTTCTAGGTAAATGTATCAGATATACTAGGATCTTGTTACAACTTTTGAATGAGTGTCCACACTTCTTCGTCATTTTTCCACTCCTCCCTTGCTTCGGTTATCCAATCTTGTTGGATAAAATAAATGGCGCAAAGAAATGCTTCCACATCGTGATCCTTTCTTGAGAGTGCATCTAAAAAAACATTTAGCTTCCCTTTTTTGTTGATGATTTCAAAGTCATAAACCAACATATTTGTGACCGAATTTTGTTGCTCCTCTAAATATAGTCTTTGTTCCCAAAAGTATTTAAGACTATCATGATATGTTTTTACCTTAAAGTGTTTTCCCATTAGGTAAGCTCACCATTTCATTAGTGCGTGTAGTATTGTCAACATTTCTTTCTCATAAATATCTTTCTGTAAATACTTTCCTTTGTTTGGAAGAATTTTAAAAGAAATGTGTATTCCTTCTTTCATTAAAACAACACCAATTCCATTTCCTAAGGCATCATATTACACAATAAAGGTTTTTTTGAATTCTAGCATAGCTAAGACCGACGCTTGGAAAATTGCCTCTTTAAGAAGTTCAAAGTATTAGTTGCTTCTCAAGTCCAAGAAAATTCATCTTTCTTGAATAATGTTGTGAGAGGTGTTTCTATTCTCTTATATTTCTTAACAAACTTACTATAATACCTTGTTAACCTGAGAAATCCTCGTAGATGCTTTGGGGTTGTGGGGATTTTCCATTCCTTAATGCCTTTAATTTTGTTAGGGTATACCTTAACACCCTCATGAGGTACAATATGAACTAGATATTACATATCCTATACTCCAAAGAAAAAATTGGAGGTTTTTGCATATAATTGTTTCTCCTACAATAGTTTGAGAACCCTGTCAACATGTTGAACATGTTTCTTCCAAGAAGTGTTGTAGATTAGTATATCATCAAAAAACACAAACACAAAATTTCTAAGGAAGGGTTTGAAAATGGAATTCATAAACATTTAAATGTAGCAGGTGCATTGGTAAGGCCAAATTCCATGACCAAAAATTCATAATGACCCTCATGAGTTCTAAATGTTATTTTCAGAATATCGTCATTCTTCATTCTAATTTGATGATAACCTAAACAAATATCCAACTTCGTGAAGTAAATTGGTCCATGTAATTCATCCAATAATTCATCAATTACAGGAATGGGAAATATATCTTTAATAGTGATCTTAGTGATTTACATATAATCTGGACACATGCGCCATGATTCATCCTTCTTGTGCACCAATAATACTGGAGAAGAGAAAGAACATTGACTAGGTTGAATTATACCAGCCTCTAGCATTTTTGCAATCATACGTTGATTTTTCTCTTTTGGGCATAGGGATAGTTGTAAGGCTTAATGTTTGGAGGAACACTTCCTGGAATAAAATGAATAGAATGGTCATGATCATCAATAGGTGGGATGCCTTTGGCGGTCTCAAACACCTTGGAATGATTTTTCAAGACTTTTTGGAGATATGGAGAAATAGAGGATTTTGATGTTTGAACCTGTAGTGAGCATAATTGTGCAATTAAACCTTGTTTTTCTTTCTTCAAAAGCCTTGTCATGACATTAGAGCTTATTATCCTTATGGGTTTACCTACGATACCCCATAATTCAACTTCATTTCATTACCAAAAAAAAATTCAAGAAATGCCCTTGGAAATTAAAAGTTATAGTCCCCAAATATTGTAAGTATTAGACTCCCAGTATAACATCAACACCACCCAATGGAATAGAAAGAATTGGAATATTCAATACATATTACCCCATGGTTAGCTTGATATTATGACACTTTCTAGAAAAATTTATAGTTCCTCCATTTGCAACCATCACTTGACATTATGGTGTTGGGTATAGGAAGCAATTCAATTCCTTGGCTATCTTAAAATGAAAAAAATTATGTGTACTACCCAAATCAATCAACACTATTACCTTTTTTTCCTGATAAATCCTTCTATCTTGAGAGTCTTAGGAGTGGTAATTCCTACCAATGCATTACAATATATGGCTGGATTATTTCTTCCTTCTATGGGGTTGGTCCCTAGTGTATATCCTCCTCTTTTGGTGTTTCTTGTTCATTTTCTTCCTCCTCTTCACAATATATGTAAAATCATTTCTTCTCGACACACTTATGACCTTTAGTGTATTTTCTATAACAAATATAACCAATTCATTTTGCTATTTTTTCCTCTAATTATTGTGGTGTCAACCTTGTAGGTTTTGGATGGCTAGGAGTAGCAACATTTCCATCTTTATAGTTGTGATTGGTAGACTTCCTTATTGCCATAATTTTCTTTC
Source organism: Pinus albicaulis (assembly GCA_034641835.2). NCBI lineage: Eukaryota > Viridiplantae > Streptophyta > Pinopsida > Pinales > Pinaceae > Pinus > Pinus albicaulis. Next base: position 1,252,883,242 of record CM076579.1, on the reverse strand, counting down.
AACTTTTCTTACCACCCTGATTTCCTTCTCCAATGAGTCAGGTTCCCAAAGACGAACCTCATGTTGGATATTATCCTTTAAATTCCCTATGAAGACGTCAATCCTATGCTCCTCTGGAATATTTTCTACCCTAATATTAAATTTTTGGAGGTCCTCAATGTGCTCCGCCATTGAACCCTTTTGTTTTATATTTATCAATTAGCTAAAGAAGGTGTTGTTATTTATATATCCTCCTAATGTGGTATCATTTCCTCTATACAAATTGACCAAATGATAAGTGGTTTACGAGAACAAATCCATTGATACCATAAAAACTGATTGGGTTCTAAATATAAATTTGCAATGCGTACCTTTTATGTGTTTTGCACATTATGGAGATCAAAATATTGTTCCATTTGTAGTATCCATGTTACCAAATCCTTGCCATCAAACTTCCTCATATCGATATTTGAAATATGGTGGGTCTTAAATCTAACATTAGAGTCTATGAAATCATGATTAACATTTATTTTGTTCTCATCATGAGTTTCATCTACTACCCTTTCGCCATTAGGAATTTTTTCTTGTAGCAACTTTGTCAAACCTTCCTTCAAACTTTCCATGTCTTCTTTTAGACCATTATTCATGTATTCCATGTTTCCTTTCAGTTTTTATTCTATAACATAGATATTGGCTTCCGTTCCTTTCTTCAAACCATCCATCTTAGCTTCCATTTTATTTTTCGTTACATTTTGTGAGAGTGAAATTTGTTGCACTTGATATCGTAATTTTCATATATCATGTTTCACTTATTCCTCTTCATGCATCAAAGTAGATCTTTCTGAGGACTTAATGGGTGTGGAATTATTTTTGGGAGGCATTATATAACCCAATATTGATATCAATGCTTCAATATTCCATTGGAATCACTTCAAAATGATTTTTAAACAAAAGTTATGCAATGCTTTTAAAACAACACACCTTTTTCTTTCTTTTGAGGAGCTTGATATTGAAAATGATGTATATCTATAAGTTCAAATCCCCAATATTTTAATTTTTTTATTATAGTATCCCTCTAAGCCTTCTTTCCAATGCCATAGGTCAGACCTAATTTTGATTCTTCAAGAAAAATTTATGCTTGATCTTCCATCATGACCTAATTATGGACAGGTTTAGTAGAGAAAAATTATATGGCATGTCATGTGTCAGTATTTAGACCTTCGGCTCTGAAATCAATACACAAGAAACTATAGTCCGTACAATTTTGGTCAATTTTTAAAAAATTCTAATATGATTCCTAAAATGAAAGTTATGATGATTTTCCCTTAGTCCCCTGTTTGAGATCGAATTTTTGAGCCTGCAAAAACCCTAACTTCCACTGATCATATCTTTGAAAATATTGAAAACCAAGGTCTGAAATATTTACACAAAGTTCATCATTATTTCAACTCCATGTGATAACAATTTCAACATTATAAATCTCGTAGAAAAAATTGTTATAGAAAAAATTCCAAGATGTCTTGTTCGAAGAAGAAAAACCCTAGAATCCAAGCTCTAATACCAAATGTTATGAAACCACCTAATAAAATAGAAAAAAATATATGTCAATGACTTAGAAATGAACATCTTCGAGGATGAAACCTCCTTTACATTACATAAATAAAAAATTCTTGGATGATTCGAGTGAAAAAAAAACTACTTTCTATATATAGGAATCTAAGGGGTCTCAATATCATGAGAGCCTACATAAAAATAATAATTCAAGGGCACAACATTAACAATAGTGGGCTTCTATGGGGCACAATGATAACACTATGGGGACTACATGGGAACAAAATTAACAATAATGGATTTACACTAAAAATAACAATAAGGGGATACATTAACAATATAAGGACCTAACATTGATAAGGTAAGAAATTAATTCTAATGGGATTAAGGAAACACGATCAATATTGTTGTTATTTCAATTTATTTCCATCCAAACCAAGTATTTAGTAGAGAAAGTCATTTTTTATTTGAGGTCTTTCACCTCAAGATCCATGATATGTTGCCATTTGCTTCGCTTTCCCTTTTTGAATTGCTTTCGTCACACAATATGCATGACATCAGAGAAATAGCCTATACAGAAACATGTTAGTAGCAAAGCTATCCATTCTAAAGTAAAAAAACACAATAAAATAGATGAAGCATATGTATTTCCTAAAAGACATATAGATACACATGCCATCCATATGGGTTGACTGGTTGTTTTCATGTTTGAGTGATTCCATTTTTTTTATCCCAATATCCACTATGTGTTTTCTTTGTTTAAAATGCATGGATGATCTATTGATATTGCATAGGATATTCATATCTCTTATTCCAATCACATTTCTCATTTTTGTTGATGAGTTGATATAATTATAAGAATTAGATTAAAGTAAAAAACCCAAACCGATATATTTATGTAGATCTATTTATTTACCTTCTGTTTTTTAGTCCCATTGACAATTTTTGGTTACCAGTGGACAATATTGTATAAACTAAATTGACTGGAGAAATAAAGAAAGTGTGCTTACAATTATCTCTGGATCTGGTGATCTATTGACATTTCATATTCTATCATATATCTTTTGTGAAGCATGTTTCATATCATACGATAATGTGTTGGGATATGTGAACTGTGTGTGTGTTGGGATATGTGAACTATGTGAACTCCGAGATTGGAAAAAGGAATAACACCATGTCTAGTACATATTCTTCAGTAGAATCTATGGCTGCTAAATTTGAGAAGGAAAAAGAGGATCTGAAGAAATCCATATAAGAGGGACTTTCATTGAATGCTTTGTTGGATTCTCTAAGGGTTGAGTTGGAGTAGGTAAGCAAGGAAATGGATGAATTGAAAAAGAGAGAGACAAAAGCAGAAGCAACAACAAAATCTTTGAATGTTTAACTTCATAAAATAATATTGAAAATGGCAATAGTTGTAGCAGTAGAAGCACAAGAAAAAGGTGCTTCTTCTAGTCTCTCAGTAGCTCTGCAATAATTGGCCTCTGAGGTTGAAGAGGATAAGAAAGAGGATAAAGTTCCTAAGTAATTTCATTCTAATGAAAAAAAATGATTCGATCTTAGAAGATACTTCCAATAATACAATCTTGAGTGTTATTTCAATTCTGAACTAGTGCAGACCAAAATTGGTTTGAGTATCCAGTTCAAAGAATGAAACCCTGGAACTCACCTGACTAGTTTGTTTAGTCGCCTTTGTTCTATTTCTGATAACATTTCAAGCAACATAAACACAAACAACATATATTGATAGATACTAATTTGTGATTAATTCAAGAAATTTTGTTTTGTCATGAGATCTGGAATTTATATAGGTATTTTTCTATTTTATTGAGCAGAGTTTGGAATGTCTCTAAAGGGGTTCTAAATATAAATTTTCAATGCATACCTTTTGTGTGTCTTTCATATTATGGAGATCAACATAACATTCCATATGTAGTATCCATGTTACTGGGTCCTTTCCATCAAACTTCCTCATATTTATCTCTGGAATATGGTGGGTCTTAAATCCAATGTTAGATTCTATGAAATCACGATTAACATTTATTTTTTTCTCATGATGAGTTTCATCTAATACCCTTTCAGCATTATGAATTCTTTCTTGTAGCAACTTTGTCAAACCTTCCTTCAAACCTTCTATATCTTCTTTTAGACCATTATTCATGTCTTCCACGTAGCCTTTGAGTTTTTATTCTATACCATGCAGCTTGGCTTTCATGCCTTTATTCAAATCATGAATCTTAGCTTCCATTTAATTTTTGGTTACTTTTTGTGACAGAAAAAAATTTTGCACTTGTTGGGTATGTGTTATATTCTTTCCACAACTAATCATGTGCAGGGGGGGTCACAAGGGGGGTGATAGCCCCCCCTATACATTACACTGAGTGCAACGTTGGGGGGGTCACAGAGGGGGCAGTAGCCTCCCTTGTCGGGGTCTGGTGCAGTGCCTCGAAAAACATTTTTGGTCCTTATTTTCTAGTGGGCGGATCCACCCATGGTTTTCTGCATGGGTTTGCACATGGTTTTAGGGTATGATGGTTTTTTTCCCCTGGTATTTTGTAGATCCGGTCAAGGGAACTACGGTTATGTTCTAATCCAGGGTTAATGGATTGGGGTTTATGTATGCTTCGGCATGTATATATATGTGCGGTAACACTAAAAGGAATATAATGAAAAATCAAGTTGGTCGTCTCGATTTGGGATCTAGGGGAATATCTTTGTGTTTATCTGTTTTATGTTTTATGCTCTTGCTACTATTTATTTTTTGTCTTTAAGATTAATTTGCAGATAATTTCTGTACAGGATTAAAACCTACATTTGGTATCAGAGCAGTTTCGGCTTCAAGGGGACGCCTTTGCTGTTGAGGGGGTTTTTGCTCAGGCCTGAGGTAGACCCTGTTCAGTAGGAGATCTGCGAGATCGATTCTTGCGGTGAAATAAGATGGCAAGCAACAGGAAGATAGAGATCGAGAAATTTAATGGTCAGAGTTTTGAGTTGTGGAAGATCAATATGGAGGATCTTCTGGTGGATAAAGATTAGTGGATCATGGTAGATTTGGGTACTAAAACAACAGAAATGTCAGATGAATACTGGAAGAAGCTAGATCAGAAGGCAAAGAGAACAATACGATTATGTGTCTCAGATTCAGTATCTTTGAATGTATCTGGGGAAGCTATGATAAAGACCTTCTGGAACAAGCTAGGGAATTTGTACCAATCTAAGTCTCTGGTGAATAAATTGTTCCTGCAGAAAAAGTTGTATAACCTGAGGATGAAGGATGGAGACTCAGTGACAGAGTATTTGAATGTATTCAATACTGTGGTAGGTCAACTATCATTTTTTGATATTAAAATCTCAGATGAAGATAAGTGCATCAGTTTGTTGTGTTCTCTACCAGACTCTTGGGACAGTCTGGTTATTGCAAAAGGTAGAAATACAACTACCTGGAATTTTTATGACATTGTCTCATCCTTGCTATCGAAGGAAATGAGACGGAGAAATATGGAGGGTCAGAATGGAGATGCTTTATTTGTACGAGGAAGGTCCCAGAACATAAACAAGAATAAGGTTTCGAGTGGGAGATCTAAATCTAGAGGGAGATCTAAATCTCCTGGAAAGTTTTTATAGGTGTGCTGGAAATGCGGAAAGGAAGGGCACTAGAAAAAGGACTGCAGATCTAAAGCTGCTGAGAAAGGAAAGGGATCTGATGATGCTCCTTCTGTAGAGGCAAAAACCACCTCGGATGAAGGTGGGGATGTGTATTTGGCTTCTTCTTCAAATACACATGTAGATCATGAGTCATGACTGATTGACTCGGGTGCATCCTTTCACTTCACTCCCCGTAGGGAGTGGTTCTGTGAGTATGAGAAATATGATGGCGGTGATGTCTTCTTAGGTGATGATAGGAAGGCCAGAAATGTCAGACGTGTAAAATTCAAGCTAAAGCTGCAAGGTGGAAGGATTAGAACACTTCCTGGTGTTCTGCACATTCCTGCATTGGCCAAAAATATGATTTCTGTAAGCAAGATGGATGATGCAGGTGTAAAAACAGTGTTCAAGAAAGATACCTGTAAGATGGTCCGGGGAGCAGTGGTATTAATGTGGGGAGTTCAGATTGGAAATCTGTATAAACTTCAAGGTAGAACTATTATTGCTAGGTGCAACAGTTCTGTGGTTCCCGAAAGTGGAGGAGAAAGCCTAGCGGTCTCTGGAGAAAAGACCATGCTATGGCATCAAAGGCTTGGACATATTGGAGAGAAGGGCCTTCAGATACTGCATGGAAATTTTATGGTAGAAGGTATGTATAATAGCTCTCTGGATTTCAATTTTTGTGAACATTATGTATATGGGAAGCAGAATCGTGTGAGTTTTCCTTTTGGTGCTAAGAGGGCGAACAAGATATTAGAGCTTGTGCACAATGATGTGTTTGGACCTGTGTCGATTCCATCATTGGGTAAGTCGATGTACTATGTTTCATTCATAGATGACTTCTCAAGGAATACATGGATATATTTATTGAGGAAGAATTGTAAAGTCTTTGATAGATTTAAAGAATTTAAGGCTCTGGTGGAAAATCAGGTAGAGAAGAAGATAAAGGTGCTGAGGACAGATAATTGTGGGGAGTTTAGCAAGAAGGAATTTGAAGAGTTCTGTAAGAAGTGTGGTATAGCATGGGAGAAGACTACTCCATACACACCTCAGCAAAATGAAGTTGCAGAAAGAATGAACAGAACACTAATGGACAAGGCAAGAAGCGTGCTCAGTGGTACCGGGTTAGGACATGAATTCTAAAGTATAAAAGGACCAAGTTGGATAATAAATCTCAAAGGTGCATCTTTATTGGGTATAAGGATGGTTTAAAGGGTTACAAGCTTTGGAACCCAGAAACAAGGAAGGTTGTGTACAACCGAGATGTGGTGTTTAAAGAGGTGAAAGATGTTTTCAAACATGAAGTCCTACCAAAGGAACCTTAGAAGATAGAGTTTGAGCTAAAGGAGGATGAATCAGACTCTACAACAGAAGAAAACTCAGAAGAGGAAGAGCCACAAACTCCAGCTGTGAGAAGATCATCTCGAGAAAGAAGACAACTAGAAAGGTATAGTCCATCTGCTTTCTGTTCAAATTTTTCTTTAACTATAACTGATGATGATCCCAGAACTGTCAGGGAGGTAGTAGATTCAGAGGATGGAAAACTCTAGAAGGAGGCCATGGTTGATGAAATGGCATCCTTGCATAAAAATGAGGCATGGGATCTGGTGGAGTTGCCAGCTAGAAGGAATCCCATCGGTGGAAAATGGGTGTTTAAGAAGAATATGAATGTAGAAGGCAAGGTGGAGAAATACAAAGCTCAGTTGGTAGCAAAAGGTTATTCCCGAGTGCCGAGAATTGATTTTGGTGATATTTTTTCTCCTCTTGCCAAAGTTACTTCTACTAGATTAATTTTATCTGTTGCTCCTGCATTTGATTTTGAGGTAGAACATATGGATGTGAAGACAACATTTCTTCACGGGGATCTGGAAGAGGAGATCTACATGAAACAACCTGAAGGCTTTATGGTGAAGGGGAAGAAAGAACTATTATGTAGGTTAAAGAAGTCTCTGTATGGTTTAAAACAGTCGCCAAGGATGTGGTATCAGAAATTTGATACCTACATATGGGGACTTGGCTTCACTAGAAGCAAGGAGGATCATTGTGTTTATTTTAAATTAATTGGTGATTGTGTTATTTTTTTGGTCTTGTATGTCGATGATATGTTGTTGATTGGAAATGACAAAGAAATTATCCAATATTTAAAGACCCAACTCTTCTCCAAATTCGACATGAAGGATCTTGGTGCTGAAAACTATATTTTGGGCATGTAAATTAAGAGAGATCGGGCAAAGATGAAGCTCTGGTTAAACCAGAGGAAGTATGTCAAGACTATATTGCAGAGGTTCAATATGCAGGGTAGTAAACCGGTGAATTTTTTGATTCCTGTAGGTACAAATTTGTTTGTTGAATAGTGTCCCAAGACACAAGAAGAATAGGAGGAAGTGCAGTGGGTAGCCTGATGTATGCAATGGTTTGTAGTAGACCAGACATTGCACATGCAGTGGGAGTATTGAGCAGGTTTATGTCAAACCCAGGGAAGGAGCATTGGACAGTAGTGAAGCAGGTTTTCAGATATTTACATGGCACTAGTGATTATGGCTTGTGCTATCATGGAAGACAAGGATTGGAAATAGTGTTGGACATTCATGGTTTTTTTTATGCAGACTAGGTTGGAGATCTGGACCAAAGAAGATCTACAAGTGGGTATGTGTTTAGCCTATTTGGAGGTGTAGTTAGTTGGATGAGTAAAAGACAGTCTGTAGTGGCTCTTTCAACTACAGAGGTTGAATACATAGGAGCCACTCATGCAAGCAAGGAAGCAGTTTGGTTGGAGAGATTGTGTTCAAGTATGGGGCTAGTGTAGCAAGCTATAAGGATAGATTGTGATAGCCAAAGTGTAATTTTCTTGGCTAAGAACCCTACTTATAATTCAAAGACAAATCACATTGATGTTCAATATGACTTTGTGAGAGATATGGTTGAGGCTAAAAGGGTGTTGTTGGTAAAGGTGGAAACTTTGAAGAATGTTGCAGATGCATTGACAAAGTCTGTAAGCACTCAGAAGTTCTCTTGGTGTAGAGAAACAATGGGTGTTGCAGAACTGGGCTAATGACTAAGTTCTCCTGTGGCCCCCTGCGGAAAGAAAATAACAAGTGGGAGAATGTTGGGTATGTGTTATATTCTTTCCACAAATAATCACACATGGGGGGGTCACAGTGGGGGCGATATCCCCCCTGTATGTTGCATTGGGCGCAATGTCGAGGGGGTCACAGGGGGGGGGTAGCACCCCGGAAAAAAAATTTAGTCCTTATTTTCCAGTGGGCAGATCTGCCCATGGTTTTGTGCATGGGTTTGCACATGGTTTTAGGGTACGATGGTTTTTGGCCCCTGGTATTTTGTAGATTTGGTCAAGGGAACTACGGTTGTGTTCTAATCTAGGGTTAATGGATTGGGGTTTATGTATGCTTCGGCATGTATATATATGTGTTGTAACACTAAAAGGAATATAATGAAAAATCAAGTTGGTCGTCCCGATTTGGGATCCAGGGGAATATCTCTGTGTTTATCTATTTTATGCTCTCGCTACTATTTATTTTATGTCTTTAAGATTCGTTTGCAGATAATTTATGTACAGGGTTAAAACCTATAGCACTTTGGTGTCATAATTTTGATATATCATGTTGCACTTCTTCCTCTTCATGCATCATAGTAGAGTTTTATGTGGGCTTAATGGTGTGAAATTAATTTTTTGAGGTATTATAGAACCCAATACTGCTATCAATTCTTCAATATGCCATTAGAATCACTTCTAAATGATTTTTTAAACAAAAGTTATGCAATTTATTAAAAAAAACACACCTTTTTCTGTCTTTTGAGGAGCCCGATATTGAAACTGATGTATATATGTAATTTTGGGTCCCCAAGATTTTAGATTTGTTTATTAAGTAGCCCTATGAGTCTTATTTCCAATGTCATAGGCCAGACCTAATTTTAATTCTTCCAGATAAAGGTATGCCTATTGTTCCACAATGACCTAATTATGGACTATTTCAGTAGAGTGAAATTGTACGACATTTCATGTGTCACTGTTTCAACCTTCAACTCTGACATTGATACACAAGAAACTATATTTCGTTCACTTTCAGCCACTTTTTACAGAATTCTAATTTGATGCCTGAAATAAAAGTTATGATGATTTTCCCTTGGTCCCCTATTTGAGATGAAATTCTAGAGCCAGCAAAAACCCCAACTTCCATAGATCATATCTCTGAAAATATTGTGAAACAAGGTCTAAAACTTTTACACGAAGTTCATCACGATTTCGTATCTACGTGCTAAAATTTTCAACTTCAAAATCCTCGTAGAAAAAGCTTTATAGTGAAAATTCCAATATAACATGTTTGAAGAAGAGAAACCCTAGAATCCCAAGCTCTGATACCAAATGTTATGCAACCAACTCACAAAATAGAAAATATGATAGATCATCGACGTAGAAATTATACTCTTGGAGGGGGAAACCTCCTTTATAGTACATAAATAAATAATTCTTGGATGATTAAAATCACAAAAACCTCCTTTCTATATAAAGGAGTCTAAGGGGTCTAAATATAAGTAGAGCCTACATGACAACAATAATGTAAGGCACAATAATAAAAATAGTGGGAATCTATAGGGCACAATTATAACACTATGGGGACTACATGGTCACAACATAATGGTTTTACACTAAAAATAAAAATAAGGGGATACATTAATATTATAGGGACCTAAAATTGATAGATTCAAAAATTATTTCTAATGGGATTAAGAAAACTTGCTCAATATTGTTGTTATTTCAATTTATTTTAGTCCAAACCAAGTCTTTAGTAGAGAAAGTCATTTTTTATTTGAGGTCTTGCACCTTAAGATCCATGATATGCTTCTATTTGCTTCGCTTTCCCATTTTGAACTGATTTGGTCAAACAATTTGCAAGGACGTCATAGAAATATCCTATTTAGAAACAAGTTAGAAATAAAGCTATTCATTCTAAAGAAAAGAAAAAAGAAAAAATAGATGAATCATATAGCTTTCCTACAAGACATATAGATACCCATGCCATCTGTTTGGTCGTTTTCATGTTTTTTTTATTCCATTTGTTTATCCCAATCTCCATTATGTGTTTTATTTGTTTGAAATGCATTAATGATCTATTGATATTACATAGGATATTCATATATCCTTTTCCAATCAGATTTCCTATTTTTTTCTAATGACTTGATATAATTATATGAATTAGATTAAAGTAAAAAACCCAAACTGAAATATTTATGTAGATCTATTTATTTTCATCTTATTTTCTAGTCCCATTGGCCATTTTTGGTTACCAATGGACAATATTGTATAAACTAAATTGACTGGAGAAATAAAGAAATTGTGCTTACAATTATCTCTTGATGTTTTGTTCTATTGACATTGCATATTCTATCATATATCCTTTGGCAAGCATGTTGCATATAATACAATAATGTGTTGGGATCTGTGAACTAAGACTGTGTTGGGATATACATTGAAATTGGAGATTGGAAAAAGGAATAACACCATGTCTGGTGCATATTCTTTAGTAGAATCTATGGCTGCTGAATTCGAGAAGGAAACAGAGGATCTGAAGGAAGCCACATAAGAGGGACTTTCTTTGAAAGATTTTTTGGATTCTCTAAGGGTTGAGTTGGAGTAGGTAAGCAATGAAATTGACGAATTTAAAGAGAGAGACAGAAGAAGAAGAAGAAACCACATCTTTGAATGTTAAACTTCATAAAATCATATCGAAAATGGTAGCAGTTGTAATAGTAGAAGCATAGGCAAAAGGTACTTATTCTAGTCTCTCAATAGCTCTATAACAACTAGCCTCTGAGGTTGAAGAGGATAAAAAAAGGATGAAGTTCCTAACTGATTTATTTGTTCATTGTGATACTTAAGGGAAAAAAATGATTCCAACTTAGAAGATGATTCCAATAATACTTGTCTGAGTATGGTTTGAGTTCTAAACTACTGTAGACCAAAATTGGTTTGAGTAGCCAGTTAGAAGAAGGAAACCCTAGAAGTCGCTTGACTAGTTTTTTTAGACACCTATGTTTTGGTTCTGATGACCTTTCCAGCATGAGAAACAAAAATAACATATATTGATAGATACTAATTTTTTATTAACGCAAGAAATTTTGTTCTGTCATGAACTCTTGAATTTAGATAGGAAGTTTGCTATTTTATTCAGCAGAGTTTGGAATTTCTATGAAGGCATGATTCTTATCATCAGAAAATACCTCATCCTTATAAAATCAAACAAATAATATTGAAAATCAAAATCGACATATAATTGTCTTAGCCTGCACTATTTCTACTTATTTCTAATTTTTAGCCTTTTTGGTTTTCTGCATTTTACATGGATTTTTAAAATGGTCAATCTGCTCTGGGAGATGACTAATTCAAAGTTTTTATTTCTATAATCATGGGGTTTTCTATTTGCTTTGGAGATGATAGTTTGGATTTTGTGAATACTGTCAGATAGTGGAACGTGAAGATCATTTAGGTTCATGGCTAAATATGTGGATTTGATTGAAACAATTTTAATTTTAATTTTCTTGTAGAGTAGATTTTTTTAGCAGTCCTTCTACATATGGATATCAAATCATTTTTTTTAATATTACTACACACTTCCTTTTCTATAATAATATACTTGATTATTGTTTTATTTCCTTTGTTTACATATTAGCAAGCATAAGAAACACCGGCATAAGCGAGACTGGAAATCAAATTTGCATACATTTTTTATTACTTGTTAAACTATGATAAATTTTTCACTTATATTTTAAATTATATAAATACTAAATACACACTTAATAAGGTTTATATAACATCAATGGAATGCACATATTTTTCCTTCATTGGAGTTTCTCTTTTGAAACAACATCAGTTAGGATAAATTTACAATCTACCTTCTTCATGCTTATAAAACTCTCAAATGTGTTTTTTTTCAAAATAAATTGGTAGGACTTATGATAATTCTTTGTTTTCAAGTTAATATTAAAGTTCGATATTTTTTTGGTCAAGAAATAGTGCAACATAAGATCTGCAAAACAGTGGAAATTTTTAATTACAATATGAGAGAAGAATGTTCGAAGAAAACCCCATCTGTGAAAGAGCCTAAATTGTCTCTCAATTCAGCTGAATTGACTGAAATAAATTTGAAATTTAATGATAAGATATTGGGTCATGGAGATAAGGGTACAAGGTTTATAGGGTTTAAGGGTAATAAGGGTACCTATGTATAAAATGAAGGCAACTACACTTCCCTTTCAATTATAGGAGATGAAGGAAGAATTTCAATGATGGTCATTAGTCTCAGCAGAGCCAAAAAGGTATCCAGTGCTTTGATCTTGTATAAACGGATGGTAGATTCACATCTACAACCCACTTTGCATGATTTCAATTCCCTTAATGCTTTTTTATTAGAAGGGGATTCATAGATGATGCATTAAGTTCTTTCTAAAGTATGAAGAAGATGACTATTAAGCCTTCAAAATATACATATAGTCTTGTTATAAAATTAGTTGGGAACTCTCAAGGTTGGAAATATGCTCTCCATTTGTTGAACAAAATGGAAACACATGATAGTTTTAGACTAGATACAATTGCTTAAAACACAATGATATTTATTTGTGGGAGAGCATGAAAATGGAAGGAAGTGCATAAGCTATGGGCAAAGTTGAATCACAAAGGTTGCAAAGAGACAATGGTGACCTATTTCCTTTTAGTGAGTACCTTTGTGCAAAGTGATCAAGTTGAGCTTGCATTGGAGGCATACCATCATATGATTAAAAATGGATGGAAACCCAATGAGGATGTCCTTAAAGGTATTATTCATGTTTTTGTGAAATGAGGATAATGGGTATTGGATTTGGAATTTTTTTAGAAAAGGGTTTATGGGGTACTAAACCAAATAAGATCACCTACTTGGTGAAAATGTGAAGTTGGGAAACACCTTTTTCCCTTTTTGACGTTGAAAATTGTAATTTTCTAAGTTTTTTCAACTTCAACTCCACTAAACTCATATTTTCAATGCAAATTATGCTTTGACATAAAAACAAGATTTGTAGAGAATTGTCTTACCTCCTACTCATATTTGTTTTAAAAGAAAAAAAAAATTGGCATATAGAGGGGTAAATTTGTTTTTTACTAACTGCATATACTTGAAATTTTCAGGCAAACATAAATAGTCACTTTTTGAACCCTAACTTTTTTTAGGGATAGTTATTCATTTTTTTGGAAATAAACCATATCATCATAATCTACATAGATTGCACTAGTGAAATGACTATTTTTCGGTAATTTTCAGATTAAATCACTATTTTTTATTATTTTTTGAAATGGACGAAGACAAACAAACGATGATGTTTTAGTACATTTTATGATCCCTAGATTTTCTTTTCAATGTGATCGTCAATAAGAAAAATGAGAAGACCCTTTTGGATAAGACAGCGAGAGGAATTGCAATATGATTTTTCTGATTTTTTTGGTGTTTCCATTTTAAAGTTATTGAATTTTCATTCACTGCAATTTTCAGAACAATGAAATTCCACAGTGACACAGTTTAGTATAAAATTAATAAAAAATTGAAATTTTTAATGAAACTCCACAAATATTACATCATTAAAAACTAGATTCAGAGATGAACCTAATGGTACTAGGTCTAAAAGATAACATTTTATTTTTGTGGGTGTCCCACCCCTCCAAATCTGCAGGTTCCCGTACACTGCAGAATGTTTTGGGTTTTTCGTTGACCAGAAACACTTTGGAAAGATAATTTATCATACGAGACATTTAATAAAATCTTAGGTGAGAAATGTTAAACTCTCGATCGAGATTTTAAACCATCACAGGTTAAATTTAATCATGCGGGCAAACTCTGGCCTGAAATTTTTACAAACTCTCGGCCGAGATTTTACGTGCGAGAGTTTTATGGTTTGGCATGGATATAATAATTCTCAAATCTAAGTTTAAGTGAGGCATGATTCCCTTTTCCATTATCCCTTCTCCTAGCAGTGATGCTGAAATGCATTGTAGGGTTGAATCCAAATGCCAGCAAAGTGGACAAATCTTGTTCCTGTAAATTATTTTATGGTGTAAGACAAAAATGCCTAAGAATTATATTTTCTGGTGTAAGATCGAAATCCGTGAGAAGCTTTAATCTTATTTTCACCATTGGGAGCCATTCAACATAGAAAAATTTTGGATATGGTGATTTTCACACAACCAATTTGAACGAGATCGCAAAATATCCATAAAAATCCGTTGTTGTTGCTACTACAATGAAAATTAGTATGTACGTGGAGGCGAGCACATAGTAAATTATTTAAGATTTGCGGCTATTAGAGAGTTCATGAAAATTTTAAAAATGAATGAATAGCACTTTGGCAAGTTTTTCTGGAGGCAAAATGGATCTGTCTGGCCCATACCCATTCTCTACCAAAAATGTCATCTCTAGACCCCACGATGTATGTCCCTCTGTTGCCCAAGGCTCTAATGGCTCCTAGCAACATGAAGAGAATAAAGAAGAGTAGCATAGGTTCTACCTCATATATAGGAATTCTCGTCTCAAAGTTTAACAGTATCAAGATTCCCTTTCTCATTATCCCTTCTCCGAGCAACGATGCTGAAATGCACTGTAGGGATGATTTCAAATTGGTATTGGAGATGGAGACTCGATCATTGGTCTTGGAGTTCACTGTTGCATTCAGAAACACTAGGGCAGCGCAGAAATGGGTCACCTTCTGCTTGTTTGTGGAGGTCAAAATCCCCCGGGAAGTAACCTTCTGAACCAAAAAAAACAAAAAACCGAAATCAGATATTGACTCACCAGTGGAAAATAGTTTTATTGTTTTTATTTATGTTACCTAACGTAAGCAGTTGTTGGTGCCGCAGAACACTACAATGGCCCAGGTATAACACCACCCGTTGTAGTGGAAAGAGATTTTACAGTTTTAATTAATGTTACCTGACGCAAGAAGATGTTGGTGTCACAAAACATTGCGATGGCCTAGGTATAACACCACCCATTTCAATGGAACATGGGAAGAGTCCATAAATAAACAAAATCGTCAGCCATTCCCCAGGAAAAAGTAGAGGACAAAGCAGAGTCGAGCACTACAAGGAAAAGACCCTCTAGTGGATGTTTTTAAGGAACCACAAAGAAAAATACCCCATACATCCATTTCTAGCGGAGGTTACTAGAGGAGGTTAGCGGGCGGAGGGTTTTGCAGATGTTTTCCTATCAGTGCTCTTATCGTTAAAAGTTGCCCCGATGCTCTCAAAAAATGAACGCACTAGTTCAGAAAAAATCAATGGCACACCAGACACCGCGCACTCCATACACACCTGCCTGGTGCATCATAATATAATAGAGAAACGGTTCCTTACAACTCATCTACGCCGGTGCATTATAAAACACAATGCCAACACCGAAACCACCTATTGTGGTAGACAGAAACCACACTGGCGCATCATAAAAAATCCGCCAAAACACAAACTGACTGGTGTGTTTGTAGCAAACAGTATCGGGGCACCTATAAACAATGTGCACTGGTAAAGAGTTAAATTAAAAAAAAAATTACGACAAAAAACTAGGATTTTTCAGTTTTCCAGTGCTCCTGAGTGATTAATTACCGGTGCACATGATACCATAGAACACACCGGTTCGCACCAAACATTGGCACACTGGATAGCGTGCGCGAAGTACACACACCGCTGGGGCGTCCAACTATAACACACTGGGGCGTCAATCCTCTTCCGCGTTGGTGGACCATAAAACACCGCGCCAAAACAGAAATGAGCCGGTGCGTTCTTCTCTAATAGCACCGGTGCACCAGAAACTACACGCACTAGAATAACATTATATATAAAAAAAAATTAAGGCCAAAAAACTAGTTCTTTGCGACTATTATGCATCGATGCTTTACCATTACGCTGCCCCGGTGCATCATCAAATTTTTGCGCCGAAACTGAAATATCCCAGTGCGGTTTTATTTAACAGCACTGGTGTGCTTATAAAACCTTGTACACCAAAACATGGTTAATTAAAAAACATTTACGGCCAAAAAAATTCATTATTCACTTTCTTCAGTGCTCTAGAGCTCTCAAGCCCCGGTGTTATTTCCTTATTTCTGAGCTGCCCTCTCATTGCACCCATTGTACGCACTGTTGCTCTGCATTGGCCATCAATCTCCAGCTTGCATTTTGAAAAACAGTGGGAAAATTTTATTTTCCAAATTTTACAGCCAATATGCCTCCTCGACGGCGAAATGTATAGGTATTTTTCTAGTTTTTCTATAATTAAGCCTTTTAACGGATTATAAATTGAAATGAACTTAAAAATAACCATTAAAAAAGAAAAAAAATTGTCGCGCAGTGCGCTCGAGCTGTTTGGCTCGCACCGGATAGCGGTGCTACCTGTAAAAT
Source organism: Pinus albicaulis (assembly GCA_034641835.2). Classification (NCBI taxonomy): domain Eukaryota; kingdom Viridiplantae; phylum Streptophyta; class Pinopsida; order Pinales; family Pinaceae; genus Pinus; species Pinus albicaulis. Next base: position 1,252,866,636 of record CM076579.1, on the reverse strand, counting down.
TTACAAGCAACACCGCTACCAGTGCTAATGGTAACCACACCGTTTTTGGGGCGGTGTCGGAAGGTGCCCCGAATAATTTTAAACTAAAAATAAAAAATAAAAATAGGTCGGAAATGTGAAGCTGGGTTACACTTTTGTGAGAATCGGGGGCCGAAAACTTTTTTCGGCAATAGTTCGCTCAAACCTTTTATAAAGTTCGACCGAACTATTTAATAGTTTGGCCAAAATTTCTTAGAAAGTTTGGCCGACCTCGTGATTCTATTTAGATTGATGGCACACTGACGGCGTGGGAAAACAGAATTTTTGTCGGAGATGGGAAAACCGGCAACAAAAGTTTGGCCGAACTTCCAACAAAAGTTCGGCCGAACTTCCAAAAAAAATTTGGCCGAACTTTTACTTTTAAAATAGTTCAGCCGAACTCCTTTCTATAAATAAATTTCCTGCGAAGTTGATTTGTTTACCGGTCTCTTTGTTCGCACGTATTTTTGTCACTATTGTTGCTAGTCTGTCTATTCGCACGTTTTTTCTCCTCCCATCTGCGCTATTGGTCTACTGCAGGTATGTTTTTTCACACATTTTTGCTCCTCTCCTCCATGTTGTTGGTCTAATGCAATACCAGGTATGGGCAATAAAAATGGTGTATAGTTTTGTTATAGTCAAAAATATTGTTTTAAATGGTTGCTTTTCTAGTTATAGTCGAAAATATGTCGATTCTTTGATTTTCTGGTTTTAAGTCTTTGATCATTATAATAATTCATATATTGTTGATTTATTTTTGATTTGTTGATTTTTCTCTATCTTTCTAAATGCCTACTGTAGCAGACCTCAGACGTCCTTGTAAGTCCCAATGCAGAAAGACAACGCTCTGTTTTTTTTCCCCTATGTCTTAGCTAGTAGAGTTTAAGCTGACTTAAAACACACAGAAAAAAAACATTTTTTCTTACATTTCGACCCCTACTGGATCATCCTACATCTTTCATTTAACCCAAAAATAAAAAAGAAAAAAAAAACATCTCCTAGTTTTTTTTCAAATTTCTGTGCTAATCATGGACTCTTGTATCTCACTACTCATAAATATAACTTCACCTCTTCTACCAAGGTCTTACACATAGTAGTGTTTTCACTGCTTTTATTTTCAAATGGTATTTTATCAAAAATTACAGCGTCCCATGAGTCGTGAATCTCTTTTCTGCTAATAATTCATGAATTTTTCCAATTCTCGTGCAAATTACTTTGGGCTGGTTTTCCCTCTTTTGGATAATCTTGGCAGCAGTATTATTTCATGTGTGTTGCAGCAGAGATGTACCAAGTTTTCAGCTCTAGTGGCCCTCGTGGCTTCTGAACTTGACAATTTCTTGTGTAACTGTCTAAGATTTATGAGTCATATTTTCAACGATGATCCTCAAGTCTTACACACAATAGTGTTTTCACTGCTTTTATTTTCAAATGGTATTTTACTGAAAATTACAGCATCCCATGAGTCATGAATCTCTTTTCTGCTGATAATTCATGAATTTTTCAAGTTCTCGTGCAAATTACTTTGGGCTGGTTTTCCCTCTTTTGGATAATCTTGGCAACAATATTATTTCACGTGTGTTGCAGCACGGATGTACCAAGTTTTCAGCTCTGGTGGCCCTCGTGGCTTCTGACCATTAAAATTTCTTGTGTAGCTGTCTAATATTTATGAGTCATATTTTGCACGATGATCCTCAAGTCTTACACATAGTAGTGTTTTCACTTCTTTTATTTTCAAATGGTATTTTACCAAAAATTACAGCGTCCCATGAGTCGTGAATCTCTTTTCTGCTAATGATTCATGAATTTTTCCAGTTCTCGTGCAAATTACTTTGGGCTAGTTTTCCCTCTTTTGGATAATCTTGGCAGCAGTATTATTTCACGTGTGTTGCAGCACGGATGTACCAAGTTTTCAGCTCTGGTGGCCCTCGTGGTTTCTGACCATTACAATTTCTTGTGTAACTGAGTAAGATTTATGAGTCATATTTTGCACGATGATACTCAAGTCTTACACACAGTAGTGTTTTCACTGCTTTTATTTTCAAATGGTATTTTACAAAAAATTACAGTGTCCCATGAGTAGTGAATCTCTTTTCTGCTAATAATTCATGAATTTTTCCAGTTCTCGTGCAAATTACTTTGGGCTGGTTTTCCCTCTTTTGGATAATCTTGGCAGTAGTATTATTTCATGTGTGTTACAGCACGGATGTACCAAGATTTCATCTCTGGTGGCCCTTGTGGCTTCTGACCATTACAATTTCTTGTGTAACTATCTAAGATTTATGAGTCATATTTTTCACGATGATCCTCAATGTACTACAACATTGTCTTTAGTCCATGTACGTTCTGTGTTTACATTTCCATTTTTGTTCACTTTGAAACCATCTATACAACTTTTCATTTGTTTCAATAGGAATTAACATATTGAAATATTAATTGTATTTATGTCTTGCATGCTAAGGAAGGGAGGTCGTGAACCTGATGGGAAGAGATAGTATTTGTTAAGTTAGGAGGGATACTTTTTATGAGATAGAATTAAATTAAAATGATTCTTAAGATTATGTAACTTTTGAACCATAATTACAAATTTATTTATTTATTTACTTATCATTTAGTTGCTAAAATTTGAAGAATTTATGTTGGTAAATAATTAATTAGGTCTATTTAAATCACTTACCACTTTTGGGTTTTTCGTTTTCGTGGTTTCATTCATAATTTCACTTTTTTGCATTGTCAATTTCAATTTTTTCACACCACATGTGCACAGTCAAAGGACCTAAGGTCTTTCCCATACCAAAGCATGTTTTTAAAGATGTTTTCTTGGTGATATGGGTGATTTAGAAATGATTAGGAGAGCGAAATTCCTCATTTAATACACAATATGTTTGGTTCATGCCACTACGCCAATAATTTTAAATTCAACCGACTTTTAATATAAACAACTAAATCCTGCAAAAAAAGAATAAAACAATTTATGTTAGGGTTGTGGATTTAGGCATTGAAACAACACACCATGATAATTTAAAAAGAATGGTTTGAGTCCTAGGTAGCTTAGAACCCTATCTAGAGGTTTTTTTTCAAAATAAGGATGCACTCCCATTTGATTCTCATGATTAGGTTGTAATCATGAGGCTCTCGCTCAAGAGTGGACCTTCCCAAAATCTTGTGACGTCTTGTCACAAACAAAACCATCAAACTGAAAAACACATCATGCAAGAAACATAGCTCGCTGACATATCATTTTTCTCCTTCAAAGAGAAAAAATTCACATCATGTGAATATATCCATGTACTCTTACATATTGGTGTACAAAACCATCAACGAAACACAAGTCAACAAAACATGCCTCTTCAAACAACTGACTCTCAAGTCAAATAATAGCATGTACAAATTTCCATATTTGTTGCATCTAAGTGTGTCAACATAACTCTACTTTCAACATCTTTCTTCATGCAACATGCACCATACTTTGAATTTTCAAATAAATTCATGAAACATCAAAATACATGCAAGGCCTTAATTGGATAAGAAATCTAACCATCCCTTACCAAACCATTTCAATGGCACTTCTTTCAGTTGCACTTCATCATCATGTGAATCATCCTGACCCTCATCGATTATGGAATCCTCTTTTCCATTCTTGTCAATATCTCTTTCCACCTTCTTCAAATGTCGTGGATGACTTGTTAGATACAAAGTCCAACACTTGTCTACAAGGTGACCTTTCTTATGGCAATGAGTGCAAAACAATTGCATCTTATTTTCAACATCATTTTCCTTCTCCAATGGGCCTTTGAATTTTTGCCTCATTTATTTAGAAAGTTTCATGTGCATGGATATCTTCTTCCAACATATATAAACATTATGATTATTCAAACCACAAAAGGAACATGCAAACTTTTCCAAATCTTATGTGAATATTTACCATGTTTATCATAATCAAAAGCAATTTGATTAAAGGCATATTTATACCTTGAACATTCACCTTTGTCGCCTTCTTGAGGAGGTGAATTTGATGAGGTAGTGGCTCTCCTTGGAATAATAGCAATGAATTCAATGACTTTAGAGCTTTCAACATCCTCTTCTTTTACATTCTCATTAGCTGCATGATTATTAACATCTTCTTGCAAAGTGGGTGTCATACTTTTCCATTTATCATGAACACAAACTTCACAAGCTTGAGGTAATCAACATGAAATGAAATTCCTTCTTGGAACAACTTCATGTGCCTCCTTGTCTTTGAAGCATTCTCCATCATATTTTCCATAACCAAGACCCAAATAATTAGGCCTTTCCTCAACAATATTTGGCTCAACTATGCCATGTACATGTTTTCCTTTAACCCTTTACTTTCATAGCCCATTTTAATCAAAAATTCGGACCTTATTCCTCTAGTGTGTCTCTCAAAAGCACGTACACATTCACTTTGAGAGGAAATTGAAGAAACATGAATTTCATACCTCTTTTTCATTCACATACTTGGCTAAGGCTTCCTTTGCATCATAGAGTTGAATCTCCATGGCATGCATCCTTTCTTGGTTTTCATTTGCAATATGGAGTTGAGTCTATCTCATGCATATTTTCAAGAATTTCTTGCTTCTCCTCATTCTTGGAAATCAGCTTCTCTTGAAGGATAATGTTCTCCCTATTATCTTCATACATCTCTTGCACCATATCATTCATGATGTAGAGCTTCTACAACATCTCTTTATCAAATATTTTTGTTAAGGAACACTGATTAAAAGAGATAATCGATGAAGCTTCCATCACACTTGTAATGCATAAAAAGCTTCTTTGTCATGATTTTAGAACTGAGCTCTCAATATTGACTTTCTCTTCACACACAAACTTGCACAAAACTAAACTCTCCTTGCATAAATACAAAAACCAATAGCTAATTCTTCTAGCTAACCTTAACTAAAATGACCTAAATTGTACTTTGATACCAACTTGATTTGAATACATGGACAAAATAGTTGTGTTGTGCTATCTCCCTCATCAATTAAATAAAAATGTGTAAATAGGAGCGTCTAAAGTTAGCCAATTGGGAAGGGGTTTATGTGTCAAGCTTTAGGTGTATTTTGTGAGAAATTTATGAGTTAATTAGCTTTTAAAAACTAATGTGTACAACAAATAAAATGAAAAATTTTTATTTTTGAAATTTTTTTCCCTCAATCCAGATTCTGATCATTGGACATGTAAGAGGAAGAAAGAGGGAATTCACTTTTCAAATTCTAGACCTTGTCTAAACCAAAATAAACTAGAGGTTTGGTTTTCAAATACATTCACTTATTTGGAAAATTTCTAGCTACCAAAAGTCCATATGCCAATCTACCTCCCATGAAATCCATTTATTACACCACTAGTTAGTTTTTTGTCTTCCTATATTCTTTATCAACCTCTTCTAGTGATTCTTGAAATGTGGATAATTAAATCCTTCCTAAAAATTTGAGCTCTAAAATGAGAAGACATACAAGGTCATTTTAAGTCATTCCTCTACCCAATTATAAAAACCAAGTGAATATTTCTACATATTGATTTTTGTCCCATAAACTGTACAATATAGGTTAATTTTTTCCTTTAACTTATTTAAATATTGTTAGCGCACAAATTTTCAATGGTGTGATGAAATTTCATTGATAAAGGCATGATTATGCCAATCCATGTTGCATATTTCCATTAACAATGTTTACTTACATGTAAAACAACGTTTTCTCTGCTTTTATGTTATTTTGAGTTTGCTTTTAGTGCTGAAATTGGAATATATGATATTAATTTATGACTTGCAATTATAGCTGCTGAGATACTATTCCTTTTCTCTACTATATTGTTATTTCTAGTCCTCTGGGTGCTTTCTTCATTTTTTTTTTTTTTACTAATTGAAGGGATTCGTAATTCTATATTTTACCATATTTCTTGTTGGTTCCATGCAGATTTAATTGACATATAATAGGTGGTTTTTGTTTTTGGGATGTCTGTAAAGTTTTTGGCACATCATATTGAATTTCTATAATGTGTAGCTCCCTAACATTCAGATAGAACCTTCATTGAAAAATGTGAGGGGGGTTTCAAATTCACATTGGCTAACACCCTCCTCTAGGATAAAAAAGTTTAACAACCACAATAACAGAGAAACAATTAGTGACATCACCAAAAGATGTAGCCTCTTCAAGGTATCATATCCTCTCATCAAGGTCAAGAATCTATTCACCAAAAATGTCCTATGGAAATTATGGTTTAAGAAACAAACCCAGACAAAAACCTTCAGTGAGAACAACAAAATCTAAAACCTCTTCAAGGTCTTCAATCTGCTCGTAAAGTTAAATTGTGTCTTGATCAAGTCCAACAACAAAGAAACATTTAGTGACAACACCAAAATCTATGACTTCTTCAACGTCTTCTAAACCATCTTCAAAGTCAATATTGTGTGCATCAAATTCCTCAGCAAGGTCATCAATGGAGTCATCAAAACTATTATTTCAAACTTCAATGCCAAAAATAATTCAAAAGAATTCAATTTCTCCTCCAAAACCTTTTTCTCTGAGCAAAGCTAGCATCATGTCGTCAAGAAATTCAGTAATTCCACAAGGAAATTCTATCAAAGTTAAAAAAAATCCTTTTCATCCATATTTAATGCCTACTTTTTTAGGTGGAACACCTCCAAATTTAAGGACCACAATGCCATAAAATACAACTTTACCTAATAGGTGTAGACCTAGAACCCCCAACTTTGCATGACATGTACAACTGAAGATCCTATGGTAAGCAGTGTGAGAAGAGAGTCATGGTCACTGAGTTGAGCAAGAGAAATAGTTTGGTATGACAACCTTACTTGTGATAGGTCTAGCTAGCAGACTACCAAACTACATTGTAATGGCATTCGAAATGTGAAAATTCCCATTTCACTTGGAAATAAGATGGTAGAGAAAGGTATAGATGAAAGGAGATATCTATCTATGGTAAAGAAATCAAATAGTTCTATCAATTTCACCTTGCAACTCTAAGAGACATTGAATTAAATTTCATCTCAAGACAGGGCTTTGGGAGGACACTCTCAAAGCCAACCTTCGTTATGGCTTTGAAACACATGGTAAGTAGTGACTGAGCAACCTTATTTGCATAATTTTTTCTAGCATGGACCTTAATCTCATAGCCTTCTTTTTCCTAAAATGAATGGAAATTTCCTTGCAATTTGGATTGCAACATTCATAATTCATGCTCATGGAACATGATTGTGTTGCAATTGTGATAACATTTGCTGTATGCAGAAGCTTTAATAAAAAATGATCGAAAATGACATTTTTTCTCTGTTTTTTTCAAGATTTAAGGAAAATTACACCAAGTAGCTTCGAGCCTCATATGACCATCATTTCAAACTCATATTAGGATATTTTCCAAGTAAGAGCCACCAAAAGCAAGCAATCTAGTATACATGACACTCCAATTTCAATTAGCAACAATGGCAGTTCTAAGTATGGTGCAAACATTGCTCCAGATCCTCAATGGGGCATGTTTGATGACAATAATTTGGGGAGTGAGAGAGGGATATGGTAGGAGAAAAAATTCAAGGAATCCATGGGAAATTGAAAAATATATAACTAATAAGGTTTTGAATAATATCAAACTAAAATTCCACAAGATAGCAAATAATTTGTGCTGGATTGAGTTGCTACCCAGAAAATCGATGACATATGGCATAATACTATACACATTTTGTGCTTAACATCATGAATATTGTTAGTAATGGGTAGTTAGTGTGCATCAATTTCAGTGTTCAATCATCATAAGGATCATGACATCATGTCCTACCATAGCTTTTTCCCTATTCATTTCTATAGTTCTAATGTGATGGATGTTCTATGGAAGAATGTTTGAACATGATGAATCCTAGTTTCAATGTTGAAATTTTTTTTTCTAATTCATTTTCAATATAAAATGCTTCCTTTAACTATCAATAAAATATATTACATGTTAGTAATGTCACACAAAATGGTTCCCAGTTGAGAATTCTCCATGATTGAAAAGTGTCATGTGAAAATCCCTTGTATCTATAAAAAGTTGCCCAACAACATAAAGCCTATCAAAATTGACACATGGACATAAATTTCAGAAGCAACATTTCTTTAAATCTGCTTGAAATAAGAGGGGGGGGAACCAAAATTCTTTCCATAAAGGCACAAAATCAGTTTTCATATATTTCCAAACAATTCACTAACTATCATGATGAAACTTGCAATTAAAGGGGTTCCTTATTTGTCATTAGGAATGGACCACAACCATTATTATTTCCCTAAAAAATTGTGATAATGTAAATTCAAACATCATTAACATGATAAAAATATTTGGTTGTCTTCTTTCTCTTTGAAATAATGAGGAAAATTGTTAACAACTTATCGATCTAGGGTAGTGGTGGAGGACTACATGGACTAGCTATGGTGATTCTCGCCTTTAGCAATCAACAAAATTATATTCATGACTTGGCCTTCTACTAGAATTTTGTGATTCCATAGAGAAAGCAGCTCAGGAGTATGAGAACCAATAAATTGTTTCCTACTCATAGTGCAAAGAGATCCCCTAAATATTCTTGCAATTGGCATAGATATTGCACATCCTACTAACTTTTGCATTTGAAAAAAAAATTGCATCTAAATAATAAATTCCTGCATATGTAGTTTATTTGTTTTCTGAAATAAAAATTTGACCATCTTAGCCATTGTTAAAATCTAAAGAAGAATTATTTCTTCTCTTACACACTTGAGAAATATAATTCCAGCTCTAATAATCTATTGAGGTCTATGGAAGTTAATGGCCTAAGAAAATTTGTAACCTAAAAGAGAAACCTGTTAGGAAATGGGTGAAGTTGGTATTATGCACCCAATTGGATAACCTCGAGGAGAAAACATTTCTCCCACTTTATTTGTTGGGATAACCTAGTAAGTGTTATTCACTAGCATGTATTTTGTAAAGGCCTTGACCTAGTTCCAATCCAACTCCATCCACCAGGTTGTAGAGGATTCCAAGCCTAATTTCATGAAAAGTTGGGGATGATCACATTGACCTGCTTGATGACATGTCTATGAAGATTAACTACCTTGAACTATTTTTATACGTAGGGAAAGAGACACATTCCCATGTCTCAGCATGAAAACGTTCTTTGATATTGTTAATGCCTCTAGTGTTTACTTCTACAAGTTCTATAGGCAGAGTCTGTAAAGGGCCAGGTAGCCTTTGGATCTCATCTTTTATGAAAGGTGACATATCTAGTAAATGCCCCTACAGTCAATCTCTGGAATGGATCTAAATATAAGTTCTTCATTAATACCAAGTGTGCTCCCACCATGTAAAGTGCAATTTGGTGAACTTATCATTTTTATAATTTCTTTTTTTCTTAATTTGAGTTTCAATCATCAATTATTGCTTTGAAATTTGTGTTCTACATCATTTGTGTACACTAAATTACAAATTGATTTTCTGAAATCTATTTTGTGTAAATGTCCACCAACAGATATATATATCATAGAGGATGAACGACGAAGATCAGCAGAATCCCATATGGAGGTTCAGGGATCAGGGGATGTTCACGGTATTTAAATATAATCTTAAATCTCCATACATGTGTGTACATATGGAATTGATTTTTTATTAACTTTGTGAGTTAAATTAGTTGTTAATAAGTTTCATTTTTTAATTTTTAGGAGGTAAGAGGAGAAGGGTTTCTACTCCATCCATGGAGCATGCCCATGGTTCAACCAGTCGTAGTATGGTTCACAAAATTTAATCAATGAATATGTATATGTATTTATATGTACACGTGAATGTATTTTTCAGTTGATTATAAATTCGTATTTGTCTATGAAGCTTCTCTCTCGTCTCGAGAGGTTGGTGGTGGTTCAAATCCACCTAGAGGGCAATCAATGAGTGGTAGCAGGTTGCGTGAAGGGGGTGATATTTATTCCCCCGAAGGCCAAGCAACATCTATTGGTTCTTAGCAGGGTCATGTTGGAGAAGATGCTAACCAACAAGATCAAGGTTTCCATCAATTTCAATATTTTTTTCATTAAATTTGTACAACTTTTTTTACATGTGTTTTTTCTAATATACGAAATTTTATATATATTGATGCAGAGGCCGAAAATGTTCCAACTAGTGGTCAAAATAGATGCAGGGCAGACTGCTACATTCAAGAAGGTGGTTTTCTACCCAGCACAACTTATCCAGCCGACATTACTGATATACCATGTGAAACCAACATGGCGCAATGCACCTTACAAAGGTGTGAAAGAATTTATGCAAAATTGTAGAGAGATCTTGTGGCTTTGTCTGTACCTGCTGAGAGTTGATAAAGCCTTGAAATCGTTACACATTCATTGGGAGAAATTGTAAATGTGTACAGAAATCTTGGGCCAACGACTGATACATTTGTAGAAGTGATGAGAAAGAGAAAGGAAACAGTAATGGATCCAGATAGATGGGAGGATGTAAAACAAAAGGTTACAAAAGAAGTGGTCAAGTCAATTTTTAATTTCAAGGAAGGGCCAAAAAGAAAAATGTTGAAGGTGCAATATTTCAAGCACCCAAACATAGCTCGTTATTTGTATGATAGGCACCTTGTGGCCTATGGAAGGCTCCCATGGAACGACGATGTTCCTGTTTATTTTCCACAAATGTTATATGCAAAAAAAATTTTGGGTATGAAACCCAACTACAATGACCTTCCATTAGAATTTTTTGGCCCGGGGAAAGGTCGATTATATGACCGTAAGGGCGCTAAGCGAGATGTGGAGTTGCCTCGCCCTAAGCCGCCATTCGTGAGTCGACCTTTTCGGGTTGAAACTATGCGGTCAGAGATGGATGCGACTTCTCAAATAAGTCGAGAAGCAAGGGATGTTATGATCGACAATGTTTACAGCAGATTGGGTGGAGTTGATGTTTGTTTAAATCGACAAAGATCACGTGAAAATGCGCATGCCAATTTTTTGTATTTTATAGATAAGGAGATTGATAACATGAATGTTGAAGATCTCCGAATATATGCAAAAAATTGTTGCAATGGTTTGCAAGACCTAACTCTTCATGAGGAAGAGGGCACCAGAACGGTATGTTTTAACGACCTTAGGGTTCAAAATTATTTTAACATACATATACATGTGTACAATTTGTAATAAATACATGTGTATGTACATGTATACATTTATTTGTATGTACATTAATCTAACAAAAATGTATGATTATATGTTAAAACACCATTTGCAGTTCTCACACATGATGCGTGATGAAAATGTTAATATCACGTTCGGGACCTCTGGTTCAAACAATGCAGATGGGTCTGACCATCAAGATATGTTGGCAAATGTTAGTGTTTTTTAAGTGATTTTAAAATAAATAATTGTGCACATATGTACATGTATGTATATATAATTTGATAAAATGTTTTAACAGATACCGATTCCATCCGATGTTTTTGGGATGGCGGTACCTTCTTCTTCCTTGGGAGATGTACCTTCTACTTCCTTGGGAGATGAGCCACAAGTATGGACAATTTTTCACAAGTTTAAAATTTATGTTTAATATATATATATATATATATATATATATATATATATATATATATATATATATATATATATATATATTCTACCTCAAAAAGTTCCATTAAAAATTGAGATATATATATATATATAGAGAGAGAGAGAGAGAGAGATCTATATTTTGAGTTATTTAAAATTTTTTGAATTTAGGTTCCTATAGAAGATTTCTTTAATTCGCGGACTCTAGCGACGGAGATAGGAACATCCACAACATTTGAACAAGTTGTCTTTAGTTCCTTTTTTTAATATTATTGAAAATAAGTTTATATATGTACACGTACATTTTCATTTGAAAGTTTTTAATATATATATATATATATATATAACTGTACATGTATATTATACAGTTTACTGTTGCAGATGTTCCTATGGGGGCGGAACTTGTTCATCAAATGGAGAGGGAACCTCATGAGGTATTGCATTATTTTTTTGTTATATTTTGTTTTTTACATGAAGTTCTAGGTATATATATTCTCACTCATTTTTAAAACATCAAATTTTAATGTTCAAGTACATGTTCATTGTGTATGTAGGTTTCCCATGATGCTTCACATGATAGGGCGCGGATTGAGACCCTGATAGGAAAGACGCTAGATCCGTCTCTATTTGATGGACATGATTTGTAGATTTGATTTCAAGATTTAGATGGTCTTAAAATTTGTTAAACTTGATACAATTTGATACTTGTGAGATCTACAATTTTTGGACATATTTTATTACATTGTTAATATAATTTGTTTTATTTAATTTTTGGATGGTTTTAGTACTTTTGGCATGTGAATGTGAAGTACTGTTGTCATCTATAAATTAATGTTGTCATCTTAACTACATTTGGCATGTTATGTAATGACATGTGTTATAATTTGTTTTGTTTTTAAAATTTAAGTTTTGGATGCTTGGAGTACATTTGGCATGTGAAGTAATGTTGTGATCTATAATTTTTTGTTAAATTAAAAGTTAAAAGTTTTGGATGGTTTCAATCTAAATTTGGCATGTGATATTTAATGTTAAATGTTTTTATTGGATAGTTGAATTATAATTGGCATGGCATGTGAAGTTTTTAAAACTCAAGTTTTGGATGGTTTCAATCTATATTTCGCATGTGATATTTAATGAACTTTAAATGTTTAATGTTTTAATGTTGCACGATATATAATCAAAAGGTTTTTAAAACTTAAGTTTTGGATGGTTTCAATCTACATTTGGCACATGTGGTATATAATGTTAAATCTTTCTATTGGATCTAGTTGAACTATAATTGGCATGGCATGTGAAGTAACGTTGCACGATATATATAATCAAAAAGTTTTTAAAAATCAAGTTTTGAATGGTTTCAATCTACATTTCGCATGTGATATTTAATGATTTAATGTTGCATGATATATTATCAAAAGTTTTTAAAATTTTAAAGTTTTGGATGGTTTCAATCTACATTTGGCACATGTGGTATATAATGTTAAATGTTTCTATTGGATCTATTTGTTCACTATAATTGGCATGGCATGTCAAGTAATGTTGCACAAATCCCTTTTGGATGGTTGAATAACATTTGGAATCTTAAGATTGCTTTTGATCTCTACATGTAGTCATGTTTGAATGAAAAAAATTCCAATAGGAAGAACATAGCTTTTCAATGCAACTAACCATGTATCAATTGAGCGCTAATTGAAAAAAGAGTTTAAAGAAGTAGATATATGTACAAATTATCCCTCTAATTTTGATTGGAAATATAATTCTAGTACATATATATGTTTGTTGAATTTGGGTCAATGTCGTTAATGCACTCAAATAGGTAGCCTTGTTGATTTATTTACATTGTGGAAACTTTTTACCAAAAAATCCAACTAGTTTTTCATCAATGCACATAGAAAAACTACTTGGAACAATTAATTGCATTCTAGAACATATCTATCCAATACAAGTAACATTTTTCATCAATGTACATTGAACATATCTGACCATTGGATAGACAAATTTTGTACTAGATTTTCAATCAGGAATAGAGATGTGGGTCAAATCCCACCAAAAGTCAGAGAAGTGCTCCGAGTCTCTTGTCTAAAAGGAATCTTCATAGAAAGCTATACTGCGGATGATTTATTTAAATTGTGTCCATACTTTTTACCAAAAAATCCAACTAGTTTTTCATCAATGCACATAGAAAAACTAGTTCCAGTTAATTGCATTCTAGAACATATATATTGAGTACATAAATAATTTTTCATCAATGCACATACTAAAACTACTTGAAAAAATATATATATATATATATCCAATACATGTAACATTTTTCATCAATGCACATGTATAGAAAAGCTACTTTCAGTTGAGACTAGAGCATGTGCATGTACCAAAACAATTTGTACATGTGCAATACTTGCACAAATAACATAAGCAGCTCAATTTTTATTTGAGTATTGGAAGTTCTAAAACATATTTAATCCAAAGAGAATAAATTGTTGGACAATTCAATCAAAAAAATTCTAATGGAATTCCATCTTCAATAATCCGTTCATGATCGGATTTTGACATTTTCCATCTCTTAATTTTCGATTTTTTCTTTGATTGAACTTATATCAACTTTATGCGTGCTACACACACCAAGTGACTATATTGACAATTTATGGAATCAGGTTCATAGTCTTCAAAGTAAAGAAAGTCTCCACTTTTATGAGTTTGTCTGAAAAAATAACCTTTCAGTATAATAGACCCTCTATCATATTCAAATCTGTGATCATTATAGTTTTATAATAATTTTATTTTTCGTTCAGTGCAACGCATCAAATAATACTTCACATTTTCATCGTTCTCAATAGGTGCAATTACAGCAAAAACATCTCCTGCGCAATAAAAAAAACTTAACAAAATTATAAATATTTAAATTTATTTCTAGATCTTTAAATCATAAGAAAGTAATTCAAATGTTACCTTCTCTAACAAGATCAGAAACTCGATCACCATCGGATGATATTGTAGTTTCCTCTGATTTCATTTCTTCAAAAATTGCAACAGACATTTTTCCCTTTGTATTTAGCTCTGTATGTTTCCAATCGTTCACATACATTTTGTTTTCACAAACGTCATTTGATTTTGTGTTGTCTATGCAAACATCACAAAAACAAGAATATTTTATTTTATCCAATGCAAACACATTTCTGGACGAATTTGTTTGAATTGAATGCAATTTTCAAGTCCCTTTTATTGTTTCAATGTCACTTCCAATTGATCTATCTATGTCTTTGATCCCAATATGCCAGAAAAACCTTTATATGGAAAATTAAAAGAAGAATTTGTAAATATGATATCAAAATAGAATCAAAGATAATCATTGCATGATAAATGTACAATGTTTAAAATTAGATTTCCAATATAAATTAAATTGAATGTACCTTTGCACTTCCCTTGATGGGTTATTCTCATGGCTTAGAGTAGCGATGCACCATTGAACAACTTCTTTAGCGTTCACAAGTCGTCTTGCAGAGTGGTTCATTTGATATCCTCAAAGTGCTCATTTTATGCATGCTCCTGCACTGTCATGTTCTCCTTTTCCATGGCCAGTCTCAAATAAATTCCAACAATGTCTAATGCAGGTTTTCTTATGAAGAAAACACAAGCAAAAGAATGATCGTGCAGATTTGAATTGACCTGTGTATCCATCTGACCATATCAAATGTTCATTGAATGTTATTCCATGATTTTTCAAGGAATCATAAATTTTTCCAAAACAATGTTGTACAAAACATGTATCATGTGTACAATCGTCACTGATATAAAAGTGATATTCTTTAATGATATGTCGATTTTCACTCGTGCTTTCTATATGATCGACATTTTGTTCAGCATGTATATAGAATATGGACGAGCATGGAGACTTGGTCAGAATGATAGTATTCACTCTGAATTTCTTTTTGTGGAACAAATGTATAGCTTTCTACAAAATTAATCACTGACAAAATGGTACCTGGTGGAAAAACTTCACGAATTTTTTGAATTACAAGTATTGCCATCAAGTTCTATGGGAATGCTTGGTGTATTTGTAAATTTCTACCTCAAAATTTCTCAAAAAGTCTATTAGAAAATTTTCGTCTTCTAGTAATTAAATTCTTTTAACACTATTTGCACCTTGAATCGATGTATCAATATATTCATATATCTCTTCCATTTCACTTTCATGTTAGAGAATGATTGATCATTTATATCAATACGATGTTTGTTTTGAAATTTAGTTAAATTTCCACAATCATCGCATTTTTTACCACCAACACATTTCTTTTTGTAAAATAGTTCATCGCTTTCTCTTTCACATAGAATTTGAGATATGAAATCATGGATAGTGGAAGGAGGAGGTGAATCCTTCCATAATGTTCTACCGAAATCAAGGAATGTGTCATAATATAACTCAAATTCCACATGATAATGGCAACAACAAGTGTCACGTACAGTGATAGGTTTTACATACCATGGTTTTTGTTGAACAAAAGCACTGATTGAAACATGAATTTGATGATTCTCTTCTTTGGACTTGTTGAATAACTCTATCTGAGTGCTTTCCAAGAAATATTTTTCACGTTCTTTGTATTGATTTCGTGTTATTCTTATTCACATCACATGCCTTGCAGTTGGCGAAACACGCAAATTGTTCTTCCAATATTCATATATTATTTTTTTAACATTTTCTCCAAGTCTATCTTTGTATGGTTGCCTACAAATAGCTCTCCAACAAGCGAGTTCATCATTTAAATCTATTTGCAGCCGAAATTTCCGATGTTTGTGCAAAGTTTTTTGCGAGGTTCCCAGTGCTCATGCCATAGATGTTACCAAACAATTCTCTTGAGTACTTGATGAAACCATTGCCATCTGTATTCCTCTACGTACAATTGAAACATCTTTCTCTCTAGATCTCTTAATTGACTTTATAGCACTACTCATATTTTTTATCACATCTTCTTTCATTTTTTTATCTTTGGTTGATTTTCGAATACCCAATAGTGTCGTAGCTTCTTTTAATTTCCTTAATGATAGGAGACCTTTCAACATTTGAGCCTGAACTGTCACCCACTCATTTAAGAAATACTTTTCAAAAATGTAGTTAACACGATATCGTATAACATGGTCAAGTTTTTTATCTCCATATGTGTGAGTGTCAACATTTTCTAACATCTCATTATCGATAGTGATTTCATCTGTACATATTCGAAAAAATAGTACATATTCAATAAATAACTAAATTAATAAATATATCTATAATTTCAACAATACGTGCATGTGTTTAATATATATATATATATATATATATATATACCTTGTGATTCAATTTCTTTATTTGAATTTCTTTCAATATTTTCACCATCTTCAATCATTGGTTCAATATCTCTTTCACTTTCTCTTTCAAAATTTTGTATCTCATCATCGATGTTTTGAGGAATATCTCTGTCTGTTTACATTAAACAAAATATTTTTCAAATTAGTTCATCAAATAAAAATTAAGCTTCACATTTTACATCAGGAAAATTTTAAATATATCAATAGATCATAATATTTACATTTACATACCTGCTTCAATTTCTGCTTGAGGTTGATTTTCCTCTTCAATATTTGAGAGGGCTTCTAACTTCCTTTTGCGAGATTGTCTCGTCTCTTCTCTATGTTCCTCAGGGTCTCCTTTTCGATCATATTTTCTCACACAAGTCCTTCGATTTCCCATGATAATAGGGTATGAAGTTCAAAAAAATTCCTGCAAAAAATTAGACAATAACTCAATTAGAAAAAACATCACAAAAGATTTAATTTAAAAGAAATTCATTTTAAATTTTTTGCAAAAAATACATACTCCAATCCAAAACACTTACTTTAAAAAATTCGAGAAAAAAATGTCTTATAAAAATGAAACGAAGCTCAAAATATTTACTTCAACTCAAAACATGTACTCTAAAAAAATGTCACTTCAAAAAATGCCTCCAACTTAAAAAAAAAAAACGTCACTTTAAAAAATACTTCCAGAAAATGTTTTTTCAAAATTAAGCCCAACTCCATACTTTCAAAAAAATGAAGCGCAAAAAACATCCAAAAAAATGTATCACATACCTCCAAGAAATGTTCTTTGAATGTACGTCCAAGAAAATTCCTTAAGCCCAAAACATTTTTTTGCAAAATCAGGCCGCCTCCAAGAAATGTCCTCCAACAAAATTCTTTAAACCCAAAACAATTATTTGCAAAATCAATCCGCTTCCAGGAAATTCCCTTAAATCCAAACCTCGAAGAAATTTTTTTAAACCCAAACCAAGACCTTTGTAAATTCAGATGAAACATACGTGCTCCATAAAAACAGTCACGCACTGGTGACGGTGCGTCCTAATATTTTAGCACATTGTCCTCGAGGCCCCTAATGAAACAGACCGCACCGGATTCGGTGTCAATGTCTTATTTTCAAGCACCGTGGATTGTATAAAATTCAGAATAGCGGTGCGCTAACTGAAATATATGCCCCGGCGTGTATATTCATGTCAACGCACCGACTTCATGACAATGACATAGTTGATGGTGCGGTCTTTTACCCCGTTGCACCGTTCACCCTCTCGAAATGCAAAATGTAGTGCACTGATAAATGCAGTCAACGCACTACACTGTGATTGCGGTGGGACGACAAATGCATTCAATGTACTACACTGTGATTGCGTGATCAACGGTGCGCCTGGAAAAAAGAGCGCACTGCTAAATAAAGTATGTTTGTTTTTTTTCAAAAAAAATTATATATGTATATTTATAAATACATTCCTGTTTTAATAAAAAAAAAATGTTTAATATGGAAATGATTCAGAGAGAACAGGAGCAACAGTAGCAACAACAAGCAGAATAATATGACATGATTCGCCAATGGGAGGCGAGAGAGAGGGAGAGATATGGATGCCATCTCCCTATTACTGCAGATACCTAGGAGATCCTTAAGCAGGTAGGCCTCCTCAAGTTCTATGAGGAGGCTATTTCCAAACTAAAGGCCCATAGTGTGCTTTTGAGACATCTTATCGGCAGGTGGAATGCCCACCAACAAGATTTTCAGGTTGGTCCTGACCAGTGGTACACACTCACTGAGGAGGAAATTTATTTTATTACAAGACTATCAAGGAGAGGGGTGGATTTTCCCTCATTCCCAAACGTGCCACCTGGTTGTGTAGCAGGGAGTCAATTAGTTTACTCATAGAGATACATTGGAGCACATGTATTATCTCCTTCATAGTTTTAGGTACCTGGAGGTCAGTTACGTATATGTGCTTTTAGTAGACAGGACGTACAGTTCCTCTCTATTATTGCTTCAATCATTTCGCACAACACCAGTGATGGGAAATGCATTAGTTGCTCACTTTTATATTACGTTGATTCTTTAGTATAGCAGCCACGACTTGTCAGGTGATCTGCCATTTTTTTGAAAAAGTTTTGTACAGCCTTAGATAGATGTCGTGCTCATGCACAAGGGAGGGTCAAATTCCCTTTTGCTTCAGAGCTGTTTTGTTTATTTTTTGAGAGGTTTCTAGAGATGTGACCTAGTTTTGTTCGACAGCGTCGTAGGCCAATGTTCGAGGCCCGAATGTGCATGTGGGGGCAGATGATGCCCAAGAGGGGAGACACTATGTTTCCAGCAAGGATATCACATGATTCGCTAGACTTACTAGCCAGCGTTGGCGAGCTGCATCCCTTCATTATGGTCCCATGTCCTTATGCTGGACTAGATTGGCGAGACTGTCCCAACATCCTCTTCACTCTTGATGAGCCGCGAGATGATAGAGGTAATATTATTGTTTTATTTATATTTATTCTAACATGTTCTTTAACTTGCTTTTATTAAATTGTGTAATGAAATTGTCTAATTATTTTTGTGTACTTATATATATTTTGCATACATTGGCTCTTTTGATGGCAATGAGATGCCAGATCCACCACATGATCCAGGTGTCAATCCTGATGATTAAGATCAGGAGATGACTGATGCGCCTCCAAAGGATGAGGCCAATGGCATAGCAGAGAGACGTGTTGATCCTCATGCACCTCATGGTGCATCGGTACTGCCTTTTGTTAGGCGTGGTCGACCTGAGACCAGATACCAGATGGAGTTGGGTAGCCAACTTTTTGGATTGATTTCAGATGCAGGGATCAGGCCCACTCATTACAGAGAGATAAAGGGCGATGATAGATTGTTACGAATGTGGAGAGGCATGTTGCGTGACATGTACGACCTGATGCGGCATGTCGTAGGAGCTACGACAGCTGTTACGTGATTGAGGAGGATTGTCCGTAGCTCTAGGCATAGTCAAGATGTGGCACATGATGGACAGTCCGCCAGCTGCGAATCGGATGCATCTCATGATCGTTCACCTCACTGCGAGCCTGATGATCAGCATGAGGCTCCACTGCCAGCATCTGACACTAGTCATCATGAAGATGAGGCTGGACCATTGGCCACGTCTAGTCAGCAACTTGCAGCATCCATCATGAGTACTAGTCATGATCATCATGAGCAAGTTGGACCATTGACCGCTGAGGCTGCAGTACTATTGACTGAGCAGGCTGCCTCCACTACTACTGCGCCTCATATTGATCATGTTGTACTACCACCAGCGGATGCATCCATTGGTAGTAGTGATCATCATGATCATGAGCAGGCTAGTCGACCATCGACTGTCGAGGCTGCACCCAGCTTTACTGAGTAGGCCGCATCCACTTGTACTAGTGTTATTGATGTTGTTATACTACAACCAGTGCCTGATCCATGACATTTATATTACAGTTGTATATTTTTAACATTATTCAGTTATATATATATATATGGTCCATGTGTTTTATGTTCATGTTGTAGTTGTACTTAATTTTCATGTTGATGATCATCATGATGTGGCGCATATTGTTAGTCATGTTAGATATGTTCATTTAATGTGTAGCTTGCAGATAGATGTGTATATGTGATAAGCGCATGAGTTATTTGACATTATATTGAGATGTATATTTGATGTTTGTGTTGTGATGATTTTAATATATAATGTTAATTTGTTGTTAATTGAATGTGTTTATTAGTCGAATATGATGTTTGTAAGATGGTTATCATGATCGTGATGATGTTTATTAATTAATTTAATATTTTCAAATGACCATGATATTTATTAAATATTATGTCGTGAATGTAATTGTAATTTAAATTTTAATTCTATGTAAAATTCTAAAATTGTATTTGTATTTGTACTAATTGTAATTGTATGTAAAATATTTATTAATGTAAAATTTTAATTGTAATTGTAATATTTAATTTATTCTGAAATGATTGTAATTGTATATATGAAAAATTGTAAAATTCTAATTGTATGTAAATTTCACAAATTGTAATTGTATTTGTAAATGTAATTTTAATTGAATTGAATGTAAAATATTTGTAAAATTGTAATTGTAATTGTGGATGTAATTCTATGTAAAATTGTAAATGGAATTGTATTTGTAACTGTAATTTTAATTGAATTGTCTGTAAAATATTTGTAAAATTGTAATTGTAATTGTAAATGTAATTATATCTAAAATTGTAAATGTAATTGTATGTAAAATTAAAATTCTAATTCTAATTCTAATTCTAATCGTAATTCATGTATGTGAAATTAATGTAAAATTGTAATTGTAATTTTAATTTTAATTAATGTAATTGTATGTAAAATATTAATTTGTAAATTTTTAATTCTATTAATGTGAAAATTTTAATTGTATTAATGTGAAATGATTTTATTAAAATATTTAAATTTGTAAATTTGAAAATAATTGTAAAATAACAAATCTAGAATAATACGAATTTTTGTAACATAAACTTTAGAAAATAATGAATATAAATTCATGTACTTTATAATTACCATTATTTTATTATGATCTTACATATATAAAGTTTAGAAAATAATAAAAATAAATTCATGTACTTTATAATTACCATTATTTTATTATGATCTTACATATATAAAGTTTAGAAAATAATGAAAATAAATTCATGTACTTTATAATTATCGTTATTTTATTATGATCTTACATACAACAACAACAAAAAAAACCAAAAAACTTTAAAAATTTCGGTGTGCTTAGCATCCTAATAGGCCCCAGTGCGTCGTATTAATACAACGCACCGATGCGTCACATTTCCACACACCGGAAACGAATAAAAACAAATTAAAAAAAACACAACTATATTTGTTTAAGTTAAAAAAAAAAAACGGCAATTTCAAAATTGGGCAGCAAAATATTTTTGAAAATCTAATTTGATAAAATAATTCTTTAAATACTAAACACTTTTCATTATTTCACTATTTTTGCTAAAAAAATTTAGGTAGATTTTTGCAGGAGAGCACGAGGGCACCGTGGATGGTGAAATACGTTCGAACAGAAGTATTCAGACAATTAGAAACCAAAAATATGGTGATTCAAACCCTTTATCATATAATTTCAAACAATTTTGTGATTAAATTTAATTCTTTTTTTTACTATTTTCTGCGGTTTTTTATTTTTTCCTGCAGTTTTATCCATTTTTACCCTAAGCCCTTCATTTTTTTGTTTTTTTCCGTTTCTTCTCCCTGTTTCTATTATTTCAGAATTAGGTTTTTTCATTTTATATTGACGTCCAACACACAGGATGACTTGCATAGTCGAATCCCAATACATTCGGCCATTGTGTGAATTTTTGAAAAAATGGATTTTTCTTTATTGGTGCGCCCTGCGTACGCCACCGCACCGGTGCTCTGTATTATTATAGCACACCGCCCAAGTTTTGTGTCGTAAAAAATTGAAAACAATTTTTAAATCCGTGCGCCAAATCTGTAGGGCACCGGTGCTCTCTTTAACTAGGTAGGCATTGTATGGTGTATTACACCATTTTTGCGGTGCGTTTATAATACCGCATGCATCGTTAAGTATATTACATTTTTTTTGTGGTGTTTTTATAATACCGAACGCACCGTATGGTGTATTATGATGTTTTGCGGTGCGTTGTTAATATATCCATGCACCGACGGCGGTGCGGATTTAATGAAAGGCGCACCGGTGTCTCAAGATTTATTTTCTACCTGAAAAGTTGAGAATTTATTTATAAATATATTAATGAATGATATGCTACATGTTTAAGATTGATAAACAAATGACTCACAAAATATCAAGTAACAAAAGTATTGTTAACCCATCAAGAGAAGCAAAAGAGGCAAGTTCTTTGTAAATTCTCTATAAAAAATATTATTTTTGAACTATATGTAACTTTAATTAATATGTGTTGTTTACTGTGTATCATGCAGAACCACAAAATGACGAAGTTCGATATGATTATTTCTGATCTACGACTAGAAGAGTGTAATAGTTTAATGGAAAAATTGCAAAAAGATGAATCAGGTGAATGAAACAATACTATCAATCCAATATGAGTTTCTTTTTTTCATTATCATTAATAATATACTTAAAATTATTAGATAGCATGTGTCAAACAGTCTACTAGTTCACATCTATTTAATGTTCTACAGGGACCAACAACTCAGAAAAGGAATGTTGTTCTAAGAAAAGAAAAAAAATAGAACATGCAAATGAAATGAATTGCTCCTTGGCTCATCTGGAGTGGTGTTGGAAGTTAACGAAAGGGGGAAAATATTTTACAAAAGTTTGAGGGATCTAGTTGAATGAATACAACAACGTGCTTCAAATGTAATATGTAATCATTGAATTTTTCAATCATTAGGTACAATAAATAAACAATTTAGCATTAAATATTAATTTTCAAGAATTTTATTTCAGAAAAGAAAAGCAAACGGAACCCATTCAGCACATAAAACAGGATGACAAGGAAGAAAATGGTTGATCTCTAAGTTTACGAGTAATTGTTAGTTCCTGATAACAACTTAACTAGATTTCGTTTTTGTATTTTTTAAGTTGGTTTACAAAAATCATCATTGAATGTCTTCAAACAGGTGCTAACATACAAAGAAGAACCATCAAATGAATTGTTTGAAATTGGGTTAAATATGGGTTGTGAGTATATGTTGGCATATCAGAATTTAATTGTGGAATTTGTAAGCACCTATCAATATTGTTTTAATTAGCTCCTTCTATAATCAATAGAACAAAAACATCTTTTATATTAAATATATGATTTGTTATGGGGTATAAACTTGCAAGAAACAAACCATGGAACTGCGCCAATAGATGAAATTTTGAAAGATGGCATGGTACATGGTTTTGAAAGAATGTGTATAGTTTATGAGTCAATTGTTTCTATGGTACGTCACTTTTCTTTTCGATCTACATTGATGTATATTATTTAATATCGTAATTTTAATTATTCTCACCAATGTATATACACTCATTTCAGTTTATTTTTATGTTTGTAGATGGAAAGTGAAGAAGAAGTAAACAATAAATGCCGTGAACACAACATTCCTGAAGATAATCCAAGTCATGGAAGTAGCTCTAGCAGTGACAACAGTTCAAGCGAATAATGATGATCACTATGTAATTTGGATATCAAAACAAGGCATTTTATTTTTTGAAATATGTCTGTGAAATTAGACATTTTTTTTAATGTAATGGACATAGTGTCCCAATTGAAAGACAAAGGGATACGAATAATTGTCCCATTTTGTATGATAAAGGCTGTCTTATTCATATATATATATATGTTTTAATTTATTCTATTGTGTTCTCCATTGTCGTTCTCAAATGCACGAATAAAAATTTAATTCATATGAATATTGTTATAAGATTATATATATGTGTTGACTTTTGATGAATAATGAATTTAAAACAATCACAATAATTAGACTGTCAGAGATAGATGTTTCTAAAAAAAACAAAATGAAAACGGGCGTGTTTATGTGTCTATACGCACCGGTGCATTTATGATTCTATGGGCACCGCACTAATACCGATTCCAGTTATAAATATCAGTGTGTTTGTGTGATACTACGCACTGGGGCATTTATGTATCTATAAGCACCGGTGGATTTTTATATGCCATGTGCACTGCACGAATACCGATACCAGTTATAGATCTTGGTTTCTTTCTGTGATACGGAGCACCGATGCCTCATAAAGATACACACACCAGTGCGCTTATACGACCTATGTGCACTGCTCAAATCCCAAAACCAATTAGAACATCTCCATGCGTTGTATCACCAACACCAGGCCTGATGTTATTGTTTTCCTTAATGTCTCGGTGCATTCTCCTTCGACCACCCCAGTGCACGGTCTTCCAATATGCACCGGTGCATTAAAACTTGATAAGAGCACCGATGAAAAAACATCCGTAATAACCTTCGGCCGCCCTTTTTTTTTTAGTTGTGTTGAATTTCCATTAAAAGCTCCACCAAAACCTCTGTTACCAGAAGCAATTGTGGTAGCATATGTTTTTTGACAATTTTGGCCAATTTTATAACACTAAAAGCCTCCTTTATAACCTCCACTAGAGGGTATTTTCCTTCTAGTGGAGGGACGCAACATATACCCCCCGATGGCTCATGACCACGCCCTTGGGACTAGACATGGTGCCCGAAGTATACCCCAACGTGATGCTTTTTCACTGATCGTTTGGCGGTAGCCACTAGAACTCGGGATCTCAAGTCTCTAAGAAGTTCCCATAATCCACGGCACTGCTCCGCAGTGCCTGCTTCAAATTCCCCTCCTTGTAGGTATTGTCACCGATGACCAATAGAAACGGAGGTTTGAATCCCATCCCCTGCTTCTCCGCCATCAACCTCAGTGCCTCGTTCAAGAGCCAAGAGAACTCCTCGTCGACCAGTACAGCGGCAGCCTAATAATGTTATAGCAAGGAGGAAATCGTACATACATCCTCCAAACAAAAAAATTCCTCCAGCAAAGCTCTTGTCCAGAAATCCTCCAAATGAAACAAATCCTTCAGTCGTCTCGGGTAGTAGACAAAAGCGATGATACATCTTTGGCATGTGATCAGCCATCCAAAGACGATGAAACTCAATTGGGAAACTACTACAATAAAGTAGTGAAGATGCATCTCTTCATGTTGGTTCTTCCACACTTGCATAATATACAACACTAAGGGTATTGTGACGATGAAATTGGATGTTGATGCAATTCAGCATGGCCCCCGCCATGGGAACGCCGAAATGGGTCTCATAGGTGGTCGAGATGTTAGGCGCCAGCACAAAGACCTACCAATTAAAAACTTCAAACCTTTGGACTGAAATACATACACTAGGCCGAAAGTTATAAAACAACTCTAGGCTGAGAGTTTTAAAGCCTGAGTGTTTATGTCAATAAAACTCTTGGACGAGAAAATACTTAACTATCATCCGAGAGTAGTTTAACTCTAACCAAGCTCAATATAACTCTCGGGAAAACCATTAAAAATCTCTTGAACAAGAGTTCTAAAAAATCTCGGTTGTGAAATTGAGTTGACTATTTTCTTGGACGAGAAATTAAAAATTTCACCCAAATTTTTTTCATTGCCAAAATTTTTTTCCCAACTTCGGGTTTGTACATACTTATCAATTCTCTTGGTAAAGCACGAGAGGTGTATCTCGATATCAAGATTTATGAGAATATGCAAATTCTAGGTCATAAGTCCAATGCTTATACAATACGGTCTTTGCTAAATTTCTTGAAGAGGACAGGTCAATTTGCAAGGTCTATTAGCCTTTTCGAAAGCCTGAATGCATCAAGAAGCTTTGAAAGGAACAAAAAAGAGACGTATTATTTTTGATGTCAGAGTGGGAGTCTATGAGAGTTCCTAAACGTTGTATATATTTAGAAAAAATAAATTGGATGCACCTGTAGTATTGTTGAAATAGGTCTTTCCAAGGGCACTAGATGAATATATTTTGTATTTGACCATGAACTGTAGCATTTACAATATGGAATTTTTTACAATATGGCGTTGTTAGGCTACATTTTAGGTGTATTCTTAACACATTTAACTATTTTCCATTGATTATAGTATGTGGAATGGGAGACCTGTGTTGTGAATTGCAGCAAGGTCTCTATGTTCTACATTGAGAAAGAACAAAAATAGTGAATTTCCCAACTTACCGAGAGAAGGAATGTGTTGAGCACCAAGATGATGAAGTTGTTGAGAAAAGACATGGATCGTTTGAGTGCCTGTGTGGTCTGTCATTTTGCAGGGGGGGTAGGGGAGTAATGATAAAAGGAGGAGCAAGTGAGGAAATGAAGAGGAATGTGCATTTTGATTTGAATCGAATTACATTCCTCCACTCACCACCCACATCACATTAACGAGCTAGATAGAGAGTCACATTGGGGGATCCAGGTAGATACAGACTATGCCGGATCTGATTATTCCATCAAAAAATCACATGACACAGTGTGTTGGATGTTTGGAGGAATCGTCAACTGGAGTTGGAATTTTTTCCAACTGGTAACGGAAGACAGGAAATTCCTCTATCTATTCATACTAGTCCTTTAATTTCATGTAATATACAGGAGGTGTGACTTAGTTAGTGGGAGATTTAGGAGACATTGAGGTTGTTGCGGGATTCTTGCACTTATGTCATGAAGTGAGATACATTAGATACATGCATCTGGTATCTATCTTATCCTATGCATAGATATTATCACCTCTCAATGTGAATTTTTTCTCTACCATATCACCAAGAAAAGCATGTGTTCATATTAGAAATTGAGATCGAGAGAATAGAGAGAAAAGGCACACAACACAAATCATCCTTTGATATTTTTATTGATCACAATAGTTACAAATATATAAGACATAAAACGCTGACTTTGACACATCTAGATCACGACTACAACTCATACATAGGAAATAATAACTTCTCTATTGATGTTTGGGAGCTCACAATGATACATGGAAGAATTAATTCCAAAACCCTCCCTTAATGCTTACATGTGACTAATATTGAAAATGCATATTACAATAATAAATGATCTCTTTCATATTTTCCTAATATGGTCACCCTTAGCACTCATATCCACTCTGAAATCTCATGGTTTCGACTCTTTTCTTCACCACACTTTCGAGCTTCCCACTCATCCATTTGAGAAATATTCAGACCATCGTTGACATGCTTTGCAGAATTTACACTTCTCAACCTCTTAGAGCTCAATGGGTAAGTATCGATACTGAAGCATCATATGGAACTGCCAACATCTGTTTAATATATGTCCTTTCGTTATATTCACCATTTATCTGGGATAGAGTTCTGGGCACAAAGTGTCTTCTGTAGACAATTCTACAACTTGAGCTTGTATAAAATAACCTGTACTGATGCTCCAAAGCATGACAGGTCATACGATGTAAACCTTATTAAAAAAATTCCTATGAATAATGCTCCCAGAGTAGCACAGGTCACATTAGTCTATTGAATAGTTTCATTTTTCTTTATGGTTCTTTATATAGATCATATCTCAAATCCAATAGTGACAATGTATACTTGTCAGACACCTTCCTTCATAGATACCATTAAAATTTACACATAATATATCACTCCACTCCATATTGATCAAATGAACCATAAACACTTACAACGAACACATATAAATAGATGAATGATAAAATAATAAATAACACATAAATCCATCCTCAAACTTCTCATCTACCTCGATGGATCTGAAAACAAAGGCAACAATGTCACCATAGAAAAAAGCTCTATCAAATGATAAAATATCGTCAATTTTCTCAACTTTTTATGCCAAACTTGTCCATATTATCTGAGTATGGTATTCAAACATAGATCAACTCTCATCCTCATCTTCGATATCGTTGTTGATGTTTTCCAGATCTGAATCACCTAGGCTTTTAGCCAACGTCCATACTAGGATCGATTGTTCGGAGATTTAGAGTATATCTTCTCTATAAAGATATGTATCAAGTGATTTGGAAGTAGTTTATGTTGGAAAATACAATGGTTTAGTTACATATATTTTAGATCCATGTTAAGATCATGATATGTAGTATCAAAGAGCGTTGATTGTTCTCATTTGATAAAATATTTCATGTTGAAAAATTAATAGCGCTAGGGAAGCGATACAATAATTGCCTTCTCTTTCACAGATGACGCCATCTTGAGACATAGATATACTCACACAACTTATGGTGATTTGAAGTTATTCACATTTTCCAAGCTTTGCCACAACATTTTTAATGAACCTGCAGCAAGAAAAACAAGATCTGATGCAGAGATATCGTCTTCACAGAAGCAAAAAATGAGATCTAATACTATATTAGAAATTCAAATCGAGAGCATATAGATAAATTGTACAAAACACAAATCACCTTTTGATATTTGTATTTATCACAATAGTTACAAATATACAAGACACAAAACACTGACTTCGACACATCTAGATCACGACTACAATTCATAGATAGGAAACAACAACTTCTAGATTGATGCTTGGGAACTCACAAGGATAAATCACAATGACACATGGAAGCATTACCTCCAACAGTTCATGACGTTTCATTCCTAAAGTGCAGAACCCACTCCCACAATTTCATACATGAACATGAAATTTTTTTACACAAGGAAAATTTGTCATAACTCAGTTGTCAAACCAATATAAGGATAATCATTTCTAGTTTCTATTGACCAATATAGGTTGACTCATCACCTTTATTCAAGGAAAACAATGCCACCTGGAATGATCTAGGGAGAGGTTTTCACTCTTGCGAGATGCCTTTAGATCTTGGGCCATTAACCTATTTCCTTATGTATGAGGAGAATAACCAAGAAAAAATAATTTCAGGGCACAATTGTAATGTACCTTTATTAAACTTACAACAAATCGAGAATTAATAGCTTATGGACTAGGATGGTAATTCCAAACTTATGTCTAAAATCGGTCCATCACCTTCATGTTGAGGTATAGTTGATTTTCCCAATTATATACTTGGTTTTGGGCATATATATACATATAGTATGACATATGACATAATTTCTTCATATGATAAAGATCATTTCCATAAAATTTACATGTATGTAGATTATATATATATTTCTGATATATATATGTATATGACTAATCCTCTTATACCACGCACAAATCATAAAAATGTATAACGCTCTAACCATAGCCGTGATAAATGTTTTAGTATGGCCTCCTGACCACGTATATATAACGTAAGGCCTGCAACAATTGAAACATTGGCATACCACGATCACATAGTCTCGGAAAACATATTAACACAGATATATAATCATTTGAGACCCTAAGGATTTACATTTGTTTCGGTCTGAACTCTGGTAGCATTTTCGAGGTTCATCATTTCGTTCTGCGTACGTTGATTTGGCCAGACCTTGGCGTTTAAGTCCGGGGTACCACTTTAATAAAAGTTGTGCCACCTCGGCTGTGGTTCACATGGCTATACGTTGGAACGATACGCCATTCACACTCAAGCCTGTACGAGACTGTGGTTTATTAAATTGTTCAGTAGTATGCTACCTACCCTGGTTGACAGCTATGGAGTA
This sequence comes from Pinus albicaulis, assembly GCA_034641835.2. NCBI lineage: Eukaryota > Viridiplantae > Streptophyta > Pinopsida > Pinales > Pinaceae > Pinus > Pinus albicaulis. The sequence goes on along the minus strand of CM076579.1, from coordinate 1,252,836,566 downwards.
TGTAAGTTCGGAATTTAATTGTTCCAGTTCAACCGAGATCGCCAATCCCCATGACCGTTGTTATGATGCTGACAAGTGTAGGGCGTTGGCGGGTTAGGGTTTTTAGATTATGGTTCCAGTTGTTCTTTAATTCGTCCATTGCATAACTCAGTTCTTTTCTCTCTCTCCGAATGAGTGTTGCGGCCATCCCTTGGCTCGGCAAATCGATGCAGGAGTGAAGTCTCTCAGAGGGGGTTCCTTCATTCTATTCTCCCCATGCCATCTCTCGGCCTGTTGAGGTCGTTTTCTCCCACAGTCGCCTGAAACTCTGACATCGTGGGTACCTCTGGCTTCAACGCAGGTAACTTGTTTGTTTGGGGGTTTGTATTTAGTTCGACAGTCATTTAACATAAATCATATTACTATTACGAAATCTTTTAAATCTTTTCACCAGGGTTTATGTTTCAGTGTTTATGAATTTTTACGAGTAGAACAATTTTGTTTACAGTGAATTAAAATTTCTCCGGTACGTGGTTTCATTCCGGTGACTGGGAGCGTCTTGCGGAAGAGATTTCGCTCCAGAAGCTCTCGACGTGCAGGTAATATCCTTGAGGATTGATGTTTCATCCCATCGTCTCTGGTTACGTATCCTTTGTGCATTCTAATGGCTGTAGTCTTTAAGTTTGGGAACGACTGTAACTTTTATTGGTTTCTGAATAGCGATACCAGAACCTTTACATCTTTATCCATTTTCTTTGAATTGATTTACGCACTTGACTCTAACCACCATCACATCTTTGCGGATTTATAATACATCTTCTCTGGTATGTGCAGGTGCCAGTTCATACTTACCGAGGTGAAGTCTTTCGCTCCCTGTGTATACCCTAGCCTCAGCTACGCAGATTTCTCGCACAGGTTGCTTCATGTACTAACTTGAAACTTTTGCTCATACCTACAGGTCGGTATTCGTGGCATTCTCCTATTCAGATAGCTTCCAGATGAATGCTTGATGGCAAGAAGTCGGTTCCTGAATTTTTCGTGATGGAACGATGCCATCATTACTCGCTATAACTTCTGGTTTTTTCAATCTCAGACATATAATGGATAAAGTTTTGTTTCTAATTCACCTTGCGAACGGTGTTTATCGCCGTCGACAGTAATCTCTATGTGTTAATTTCTGTTTTTTTTTATTCGGCATTTATGCCGAGACACGTTAAGCTTCAGATACTACTTTTTTGTCGTGAAACAGTGAATATCGATTCCGGATTGATATATATATATATATATATATATATATATATATATGTTGCATATTCTAGTTAATTTTTTTTGACTGAGTTCTCGGCATAATATATCTATTTCGTTGTGATGCCGAAGGACAGTGATTGACTATGTTAAAAGCCTTCAGTTATTCATCGTGTTTATTTTAGACTTGTTCTATATCTATAATGTTCTCCTCTATTGGCATTATATACGAAATTTTTCGTATTTCTAGTCCTGCTAGAGGAAGGTCTGTAACTATATTGTAGAGTTAATACATTTAATATCTACTGTAGGCTTCCATTTGTTATTTCTCGCATTGAAAAATATACAATGTCGGTCAAGTCTCTTTTTATATCTACTTAGTTCTTTACAGTGTTTACTTCCGTATTGTTATCATAAATTAATCACATGCGATCAGGATAATACATTAAAATAGATGGGCAGCTAGCCATGACTCTCCCATGTGATATTCCATAATGTTTTATGTTTGCTATATAAGTACTGGTCATATTAATCCTCAAATCTCATGTATAACCAGAATTTCAGGTGACAGTTACATACCTCCTAGGGTTTGTGATTGCTGCCTTACAACACATGTATGAAATATATTTCTGTGCTGAATAAGTTTTCAATTGATTCCACTACTGCTTTAATAAAAGAAGATTCAGATTACTTTGTATTATGTCTATACTCTTCCATGTATTTACAGAAATGTTTATTTGCACATTACATGTTCTATTTTAGATGCATCCATGATGAAGTTGACTGAAATTATCTCCCTTGGAGAATCTGTTTCGGGATATTTCAGTATCCCTAATTTGTACAAGCAGTAACATTGTTTTTTTTCTATAATTGTTTTTCTTAGGATCTAGAGTATTTCATTCTAGTAACTGCTTAAATTTTTACTTGAATTCCCCTTGGGTATTTCCTTTGTACAGTATCTCCAGATTTAGACCCAGGTTGGGTTTAGACATTCTGGTGGATACTGTCCCAGGCTATTGTTCTTACTACCATACAGAGGGTAGAAGATTGTCTTCTGCTATTTACTTCTGTTAAAAGTAAGAACACCACAGACTTCAACAATTGCTCCTTTCTCTGCCATTTGGGTTGAATGCTTCATTTCCTACTGTTTCTCTCTTATTTGTTGAAGCATATTAAAGTTACAAATAAAATTCTTCTTATCATAATTACTCTTACTCATAATAAAGACTGATAGGCCAGAATTTCCTATAGTTGAATTTCTTATCTACCATCACACAGAATACTGAAGGTAAATTCATGATAACCAATTCTGTGGAAGAAAACATTTACACTTCTAATATAGAGTAGTTAATTATATGTAGCCAATTTATACTGCAGGAAATAAAATCCTTGGGTGGTTTAAATACATACCACTCATGCAGTAGACCAACCTCCCAAACGTAGAGTTCTTTTTTTCTCCCAGAACTCACCCCTGAGCTGAGACCACCTCCACCATAGATCAACCCCTGATCTGTTTAGGAGCAGCTTATTTAAGCTAATAGTTCCCCAAAGCCTGTTTCTAATTTTGCGTCCAGAATAGCAGGATGCTTTTCTTCCTGTTTTCCTAGGCTTCCCATTTTTGAGATTCTTTAAAGCTGTTTTATGCTTTCTCTCAGCTTTTCCAGCTTTTTACCTCTTCCCAACTACTTTCCTCATCATTGGGGAAATTTAGATTCTTCCTCAAAATCTAAATTAGAAATAATTCCTTCCAAGGATTTTTGAAGGATTGTGGGGAATAGTTTCCTTATCCATCCTCATGGATTTAGCAAGTGATCTCCAATCTCATTTTTGGTCAGCATGCATACCATTATTTTATTCATTTCCTCAAATTAAATATTAAATTACATTCACAATTTATTTATCCTTTGGGGTCCACTCCCCTTAGGATTAAAGTTCAAATGTCTAACTTTGAAATTCCAACACATAAATTGGGGGTGTTACATATTCCCCCTCTGAAAATAAACACCGTCCTCGGTGTTGGTATTTAACTACTAGAGTTCATTTTTTCAAACAAAAACATATATCTTTCCATCATTTCAGCTTCTCTTTCCAAAGTAGCTTCTTCAGCAGTAAAGTGCTTCCACTGCACTTTTACTCTGGCTATCGTTCTGTTTCTCAATTCAATTTCTTCCCGCTTCAATACTTGAAGCGGTTCTGGCAGAAACTCACCTTCTGGTTCCACCTGTACAACATTCCAATCAACTATGTGAGAAGCATCATGCACATATCTTTTTAATAATGAAACATGAAACACATCATGAACTCTAACATGGGGTGGTAAGGCCAGTTTGTATGCCACTAGTCCCACCCTTTCTAAGACTTCAAAAGGACCAAAGTATCTCGGAGCCAATTTTGCACAACTTCCAGCATAAAGTGTGCTCTTTTTGGGTTTGATACGGAAATACACATGATCTCCCACTTTGAATTCTCGATGCACCCTTTTCTTATCAGCATAGCTTTTCTGGTGATCTTGTGCTGTCTTGATGTTTCTTTGTATCTATTTTACAATTCTCTCCATTTCCTGTAAGGCATCTGGTCCCAACATTAGTTTATCCTCTGGTTGACTCCAGCTCATAGGAGTACGACACTTCCTTCCATACAGTGCCTCAAATGGACTCATTTTGATTAAGGATTGGTAGCTGTTGTTATAGGCAAATTCAGCTAAGTGGAAATACTCTTCCCACTTTGATGGTCTATCCATCACATACATTCTCAACATATCCTCCAAAATTTGATTAGTCCTCTCTGTTTGCCCATCGGTCTGAGGGTGATAGGCAGTACTAAAATTCAACTTAGTACCCATCCCTCCAAACAATCCTTTCCAAAAAGCTGCTCTAAACTTAACATCTCTGTCTGATACAATTACCTTGGGAACCCCATGAAGCCTTACTACCTCCTTCAGAAATACATTTGCTACTTGAGTTGTCCCAATGGTAGATTTTACTGGTATAAAGTGGGCAACTTTTGTGAGAGTGTCTACTACTACCATTACAGAATCATGTTCATATTTGGTTTTGGGTAACCCTGTTATAAATTCGATGGAAACTGTGTTCCATTTCCATTCTGCTATTGGCAAAGGGTTCAAAAGACCTTCTGGATGTTGATGTTCAATTTTGACTAGTTGACATTCCATGCACTTACTTAAATATTCTGCCACATCTTTCTTCATTCCTGGCCAGAACAATTTCTTTTTCAGGGCTGTTAACATTTTCCGATATGCTGGATGTCCTGCATATGGTTGTTTATTATATTCATCCAAAATTTCTCTTTTTAAGGACTCTACATTTGGAATATACAACCTGTTTTTATAGTATAACAGCCCTTTTTGGTTTTGAGTGAAATCAGTTTTCTCCTTTTTCTGCAGTTTCACCAAGAGTGTTTCATAGTTTAGATCTTGATTTTCTGCTTTTCTCACCAATTCTTCTACTTCGATCTGTGCACTACTTCCAAGGCTGTTTATATTCTGGCAGGCATTCCTGCTTAATGCATTAGCAATTTTATTCTCTTTTCCCTTGATATGTTTTATGTCCATATCAAATTCACTTAAAAAGGACAACCATCTGGCTTGCCTTGCATTCAGATCAGTTTGGGAAAAGAAGTATTTGAGACTAATGTGATCAGTCATTAAGGTAAACTTTTTCCCAAGAAGATAGTGCTGCCACATTTTCAAAGCATGGATAACAGCTGCTAGTTCCAAATCATAGGCACTATAATTCTGCTCATGCATTTTCAGTTTCCTAGATTCATAGGCAATAACTGAATTTTCTTGAAAAAGGACTCCTCCCAACCCCTCTCGACAAGCATCTGTGCACACAACAAATTCTTTATCAGGATCTACAATCTTTAGGATAGGGGCTGTAGTGAGTTTTAATTTTAATTGGTCAAAACTGTTTTGGCAATTGCTTGTCCATTCGAATTTGACACCCTTTCTTTGCAATGATGTTATGGGATGTGCTATAGCAGAAAAGCTTTCCACAAATCTGCGATAATAACCTGGAATCCCCATAAATGATCTTACTGCTGAAACGTCCATTGGTACAGGCCATTCTTTTATAGCCTTTATCTTTTCGGGGTCAACCGCAAGACCTTGTTCAGAAATAATATGGCCTAAGTATTGAATCTTATCCTTATAAAATTCACATTTACTGAACTTGGCATATAGCTGATTTTCTTTCAGAGTTTGCAATACTATTCGCAAATGTTCTCTATGTTCCTCCTCATTTTTGGAGTAGACCAAAATATCATCTATGAACACCAGAACAAATTTATCCAAATACTTATTTAACACACTATTCATCGGACACATAAATGTGGCAGGGGCATTTGTCAATCGAAAAGGTAGGACTACAAATTCGTAGTGTCCATACCGAGTTCGAAACGCTGTTTTTCTAATGTCTTCTTCCTTGATTCTGAGCTGGTGATACCCAGTTCTTAAGTCAATCTTCGAAAAGACTGAAGCCCCTCTCACCTGATCAAAAAGATCATCAATTCTAGGGAGAGGATATCTATTCATAATGGTTAACTTGTTAACTTGGCGATAATCAATGCACATCCTAAAATTTCCATCTTTATTTTTCACAAATAAGACCGGTGCTCCCCAAGGAGACACACTTGGTCTAATGTAACCTTTTTCTAGCAGTTCTTGCAACTGTATTTTCAGTTCCATAAGTTCAGTAGGACTCATTCGATAGGGGGCTCGGGAAACAGGTGTTGCTCCCGGCACCAGATCTATGGTAAAGTCAATTTCTCTTTTGGGGTGAAGATGAGGAATCTCATCTGGAAAAACTTCTTTAAATTCCCTTACCACCGGTAAATCATTCAGCAGATTTTCTCCAGTTTTCTGTTCTACTTCCTCCACATGTACTGCATAAACTTGGTATCCTTTTCTAGTTTTTTGTTTTAATTGTAGGGCTGATATTTGTCTTACTGAAATGGATTTTGGTTTTCCTTTGAGAACAAAAGGTTTTCCTTCCTCATCCACACAATGCAGGGTTTTATCCCAGCAATTCATCAGATCTTTCTTCTTCTCCAGCCAGTCCATTCCTATCAGCAAGTCATAAGAACCTAGAGGAAATATGTTCAGATTTACTTCTGTTTGACAATCATTTAATTTGATTGCTGTTCTGGGTACTTTATGTGTTACCTTTCTTTTAGTTCCAGTGGCCAGCTGTACCAACCATCACTGCTGAAATTTTTCAAGTTTTAGATTACATTTTTCTACAATTCCAGGACTAATGTAACTCAAAGAAGCACCCGGATCAATCAAAACAGTAACAGGTAGGTCAGAAATCTTACCCTCCATCTCCACCATGGTGGCTTGATGTTCTGCTTGCCGATTTTCCAAGGCTGCACTGATAGTTGGTATATTTCTGGCGATGTCATTTACTGTTGTCGCTTCCCACTCTCTTCTGATCACATGAATGTTTCGATGGGGACAGTCCCTCAAAAGATGGGGTTCTCCACAGCCCCAACATTTCAAGGGTTCCTTCATTCTGACTGTCCCTTCCTTTTTATTGTCCCCCTCTACTTGTTTTGAAGCCACCTGGGATTGAGCAGTTTGGCTTTCTTTGGGTTTATTAAAATTTTTCCGTTGATGATCTCTGCCAAAATTCTTTAAATATGCTGGTTTTTGTCTTTTTCCCTTAAACTCCCCCTTGTTTAACCAGCTTTTTCCTTGTTCAACCTTTCCTTTAAATTGCTGATAGCATAATCTCGCTTTTCTAACAGCTTCGTCCATTGTCTTTGGGTTGTCAAACTCAATTTTCTCTTTGTATACTGTAGGCAAACAATTCAGAAACCTTTGTACTTTTGCCTTTTCTTCCCTAATGTAGGGTACATATCTCAGCAGGTTTGTAAACTTAGTAACAAACTCATCAATAGTGAGTTGTCCTAATCTAAGTTCGTGAAATTATTTTGCTTTATCATCATAATAACGCTCATTCAAATAACGATTTTTGAACTTAACCTGGAAATCCTCCCAAGTAACTGTCTTTTCATCAATGGCATGCACCATTTTTGTCTCCTCCCACCACAAGGTAGCTTTACCTTGTAGCTGGTAAACAACTAATCTGGCTTTCAGATTTCTCTCATATTCATAAACTTGGAAATACTTAATCATGTTCAGCAACCAAGCTTCAGCATCTTCCTCCTTCTCTCCATCATAGGAGGGAGCTTTGATCTTCCTGAATTCTCCCTGTAATTCCTTTTTCTGTTTATACTGCTGCCTAGTAGCCTCATCATCATCAGACTCATCAACCTTTCTCTTTCCAGAACCTTCGCCTTCTTGGCTGTTCCGGGAAGTTAGTTCTCAGATGAGCTTTTCCTGCTCCTTACTGGCTGATGACAACCTGTCATTCTGGCTTCTTAGTTCATCCAATTCTTGTTGCAACCTGTGCAACATAGCCATCACTGGAGCATTGGGATCTGGTGTGCCAAACTCATCACGCAGATCCACATAAATTTCTTCACCTTCCGCCATTTCAGAACCACTGTACACACTCATAACACAGATCAACAAGATTATACAAAGAAGAATTTTCCAACCACTTATTTATACAAACCACACTCAGCAACAGTGAGCACACTAGCAACAGCCCAGTTTTATAACTTGGGCTCTGATACCATTTCCATAACCTTCATGTTGAGGTATAATTGAATTTCCCAATTATATACTTGGTTTTGGGCATATATATACATATAGTATGACATATGACATAATTTCTACATATGATAAAGATCATTTCCATAAAATTAACATGTATGGATATTATATATATATTTCTGATATATATATGTATATGACTAATCCTCTTATACCACGCACAAATCACAAAAATGTATAACTCTCTAACCATAGCCGTGATAAACGTTTTAGTATGGCCTCCTGACCACGTATATATAACGTAAGGCCTACACTAATTGAAACGTTGGCATACCATGATCAAATAGTCTCAGACAACATATTAATGCAGATATATAATCATTTGAGCCCCTAAGGATTTACATTTGTTTCGGTCTGAACGCTGGTAGCATTTCCAAGGTTCATCATTTCGTTCTGCGTACTTTGATTTGGCGAGATCTTGGCATTTAAGTCCGGGGTACCACTTTAATAAAAGTTGTGCCATATCGGCTTTGGTTCACATGGCTATATGTTGGAACGATACTCCATTCACACTCAAGCATGTACGAGACTGTGGCTTATTAAATTGTTCAGTAGTACGCTACCTACCTTGGTTGACAGCTATGGAGGATGTAAGTTCAGAATTTAATTGTTCCAGTTCAGCCGAGATCGCCAATCCCCATGACTGTCGTTATGATAATGACAAGTGTAGGGCGTTGGTGGGTTAGGGTTTGTAGATTATGGATCCAGTTGTTATTTAATTCATCTATTGCGTAACTCAGTTCTTTTCTCTCTCTCTGAACGAGTGATGCGGCCATCCCTTGGCTTGGCAAATCGATGCAGAAGTGAAGTCTCTCAGAGGGGGTTCCTTTGTTCTATTCTCCCCACGCCATTTCTCGGCCTGTTGAGGTCGTTTTCTCCCACAGTCGCCTAAAACTCTGACATCATGGGTACCTCTGGCTTCAACGCAGGTAATTTGTTTGTTTGGGGGTTTGTATTTAGTTCGACAGTCATTTAACAGAAATCATATTGCTATTACGAAATCTTTTAAATATTTTCACCAGGGTTTGGGTTTCAGTGTGTATGAATTTTTACGAGTAGAAAAATTTTGTTTACAGTTAAATAAAATTTCTCCAGTACGTGGTTTCATTCCGGTGACTGGGAGCGTCTTGCAGAAGAGCTCTCACTCCAGAAGCTTTCGGCGTGCAGGTAATATCCTTGAGGATTGATGTTTCGTCCCATCGTCTCTGGTTACGTATCCTTGGTTGCATGCTAATGGCTGTAGTTTTTAAGTTGGGGAACGGCTGTAACTTTTATTGCTTTCTGAATAGCGATACCTGAACCTTTACATCTTTACCCATTTTCTTTGAATTGATATTCGCACTTGACTCTAAACGCCATCACATCTTCGTGGATTTATAATACATCTTCTCTGGTATGTGTAGGTGCCCGTTCATACTTACCGAGGTGAATTCTTTCTCTCCCCGTGTATACCCTAGCCCCAGCTATGCGGATTTCTCGCACAGGTTGCTTCATGTACTAACTTGAAACTTCTGCTCATACCTACAGGTCAGTATTCGTGGCATTCTCCTATTCAGATAGCTTCCAGATGAATTCTTGATGGCAAGAAGTCGGTTCCTGAATTTTTCGTGATGGAACGATGCCATCATTACTCACTATAACTTCTGGTTTTGTCAATCTCAGACATATAATGGATAAAGTTTTGTTTCTAATTCACACTGCGAACGGTGTTTATCGCCGTCAACAGTAATCTCTGCGTTTTAAGTTCTGTTGTGTTTTAGTTGGCATTTATACCGAGACACGTTAGCTTATGATGCTACTTTTTGGTCGTGGAACAGTGAATATCAATTCCAGATTGATATATATATATATATATATATATATATATATGTTGCATATTCTGGTTAATTTGTTTTGACTTAGTTCTCGGCATAATATATATATTTCATTGTGATGCCGAAGGACAGTGATTGACTATGTTAAAAGCCTTCAATTATTCATCGTGTTCATTTTAAACTTGTTCTATATCTATAATGTTCCCCTCTATTGGCATTATATACGAAATTTAACCATACTGTAGAGTTAATACATTTTATATCTACTGTAGGCTTCCATTTTTTATTTCTCGCATTAAAAAAATATACAATGTCTGTCAAGTCTCTTTTTATATCTACTTAGTTCTTTACAGTGTTTACTTTCGTATTGTTATCATTAACTAATCACATGCAGTCAGGATAATACATTAAAATTGATGGGTAGCTAGCTATGACTCTCCCATGTGAAATTCCATAATGTTTTACGTTTGCTATATAAGTACTGGTCATATTAATCCTCTAATCTCATGTATAACCAGAATTTCAGGTGACAGTTACATACCTCCTAAGGTTTGTGATTGCTGCCTCACAACACCTGTATGAAATATATTTCTGTGCTGAGTAAATTTTCAATTGATTCCACTACTGCTTTGTTAAAAGAAGATTCAGAGTACTTTGTATTATGTCTATACTCTTCCATGTATTTGCAGAAATATTTATTTGCACATTACATGTTCCATTTTTAAATGCATCCATGATAAAGTTGACGGAAATGATCTCCATTGGAGAATCTGTTTTCAGGATATTTCAATATCCCTATTTTGTACAGGCAGTAACATTGTTTTTTTTTCTATGATTGTTTTTCTTAGGATCTAAAGTATTTCATTCTAGTAACTACTTAAATTTTTACTTGAATCCCCCTTGGGTATTTTCTTCGTACAGTATCTCCAGATTTAGACCCAGGTTGGGTTTAGACATTCTGGTGGATACTATACCTAGGCTATTGTTCTTACTACCATACAGAGGGTAGAAGATTGTCTTCTGCTATTTACTTCTATTAAAAGTAAGAACACCACAGACTTCAAGAATTTCTCCTTTCTCTGCCATTTGGGTTGTATGATTCAGTTCCTACTGTTCCTATCTTCTTTGTTGAAGCAGATTAAAGTTACAAATAATTTTTTTCTTATCATAATTACTCTTACTCATAATAAATACTGATAGGCCAGAATTTCCTATAGTTGTATTTCTTATCTACCCTCACACAGAATACTGAAGGTAAATTCATGATAAAAAAATTCTGTAGAAGAAAACATTTACACTTCTAATATGGAGTAGTTAATTATATGTAGCCAATTCATACTGCAGGAAATAAAATCTCTGGGTGGTTTAAATACATACCACTCATGCAGTAGACCAACCTCCCAACCGTAGAGTTCTTTTTTTTTCTCCCAGATTCACCCCCGAGATGAGACCACCTCCACCATAGATCAACCCCTGATCTGTTTAGGAGCAGCTTATTTAAGCTAATAGTTCCCCAAATCCTGTTTCTAATTCTGCGTCTAGAATAGCAGGATGCTTTTCTTCTACTTGTTTTACTAGAAACTATTTTTGGGGATTCTTTAAAGTACATTTTTATGCTTTCCTTGACTTTTCAGCTTTTTACCTCTTCCCAACTACTTTCCTCATCATTGGGGAAATTTAGATTCTTCCTCAAAATCTAAATTAGAAATAATTCCTTTCAAGGATTTTTGAAGGATTGTGGGGAATAATTGCCTTATCCATCCTCATGGATTTAGCGAGTGATCTCAAAATATCATTTTTGGTCGATATGCACACCGGTATTTTGTTCTTTCCTCAATTTAAATATTGAATTACATTCACAATTTATTTATCCTTTTGGGGGTGTTACATATTCCCCCTCTGAAAATAAACACCTTCCTCGGTGTTGTTATTTAACTATCAGAGTTCATTTTTCAAACAAAAATGAATATCTTTCCATCATTTCAGCTTCTCTTTCCCAAGTAGCTTCTTCAGCAGTAAAGTGCTTCCACTCCACTTTTACTCTGGCTACTGTTTTGTTTCTCAATTCAATTTCTTCCCGCTCCAATACTTGAAGTGGTTCTGGCAGAAACTCCTCTTCTGTTTCCACCTGTACAACATTCCAATCAACTATGTGAGAAGCATCATGCACATATCTTTTTAATAACGAAACATGAAACACATCATGAACTCTAACATGGGGTGGTAAGGCCAGCTTGTAAGCCACTGGTCCCACCCTTTCTAAGACTTCAAAAGGACCGCAATATCTAGGAGCCAGTTTCACACAACTTCCAGCATAAAGTGTACTCTTTTTGGGTTTAATACGAAAATACACATGATCTCCCACTTTGATTTCTCGATGCACTCGTTTCTTATCAGCATAGTTTTTCTGGAGATCTTGTGTTGTCTTGATGTTTCTTTGTATCTGTTTGACAATTATTTCCATCTCTTGTAAGGCATCAGGCCCCAACATTAGCTTATCCTCTGGTTGACTCCAGCTCAAAGGAGTACGACACTTTCTTCCATACAGTGCCTCAAACGGACTCATCTTGATAAAGGATTGGTAGTTGTTATTATAGGCAAATTCAGCTAAATGCAAATAATCTTCCCACCTTGATGGTCTATCCATCACATACATTCTTAGCATATCCTCTAAAATTTGATTAGTCCTCTCTGTTTGCCCGTCGGTCTGAGGGTGATAGGCAGTACTAAAATTCAACTTAGTACCCATCCCTCCAAACAATCCTTACCAAAAAGCTATTGTAAACTTAGCATCTCGGTCTGAGACAATTACCTTTGGAACCCCATGAAGCCTTACTACCTCCTTCAGAAACACATTCGCTACTTGAGTTGTCCCAAAGGTAGATTTCACTGGTATAAAGTGGGAAACTTTTGTGAGAGTGTCTACTACTACCATTACAGAATCATGTTGATATTTGGTTTTGGGTAACCCTGTTTTAAAGTCCATGGAAATTGTGTCCCATTTCCATTCTGCAATTGGCAAAGGGTTTAAAAGACCTGCTGGATGTTGATGCTCAACTTTGACTAGTTGACATTCCATGCGCCTACTTAAATATTCTGCCACATCTCTCTTCATTCCTAGCCAGAACACTTCTTTTTCAGGGCTGTTAACATTTTCTGATATCCTGGATGTCCTGCATATGGCTGTTTGTGATATTCATCCAAAATTTCTCTTTTTAAGGACTCTACATTGGGAATATACAATCTATTCTTATAATAGAGCAGCCCTGTTTGGTTTTGAGTGTAATCAGTTTTCTCCTTTTTCTGTAGTTTCACCAAGAGTGTTTCATAGTTTGGATCTTGATTTACTGCTTTTCTCACCCATTCTTCTACTTCGATCTGTGCACTAATTCCAAGGTTGTTTATATTCTGACAAGCATTCCTTCTTAATGCATCAGCAAATTTATTTTATTTTCCCTTGATATTTTTTATATCCATATCAAATTCACTTAAAAAGGACAGCCATCTGGCTTGCCTTGCATTCAGATCAGTTTGGGAAAAGAAGTATTTGAGACTAATGTGATCAGTCATTAAGGTAAACTTTTTCCCAAGAAGATAGTGCTGCCACATTTTCAAAGCATGGATAACAACTGCTAGTTCCAAATCATAGGCACTATAATTCTGCTCATGCATTTTCAGTTTCCTAGATTCATAGGCAATAACTGAATTTTCTTGAAAAATGACTCCTCCCAACCCCTCTTGACAAGCATCTGTGCACACAACAAATTCTTTATCAGGATCTGCAATCTTTAGGATAGGGGCTGTAGTGAGTTTGAATTTTAATTGGTCAAAACTGTTTTGGCAATTGCTTGTCCATTCGAATTTGACACCCTTTCTTTGCAATGATGTTATGGGATGTGCTATAGCAGAAAAGCTTTCCACAAATCTGCGATAATAACCTGGAATCCCCATAAATGATCTTACTGCTGAAACGTCCATTGGTACAGGCCATTCTTTTATAGCCTTTATCTTTTCGGGGTCAACCGCAAGACCTTGTTCAGAAATAATAACAACTAAGTATTGGAATCTTATCCTTATAAAATTCACATTTACTGAACTTGGCATATAGCTGATTTTCTTTCAGAGTTTGCAATACTATTCGCAAATGTTCTCTATGTTCCTCCTCATTTTTGGAGTAGACCAAAATATCATCTATGAACACCAAAACAAATTTATCCAAATACTTATTTAACACACTGTTCATTACACACATAAATGTGGCAGGGGCATTTGTCAATCGAAAAGGTAGGACTACAAATTCGTAGTGTCCATACCAGGTTCAAAAATTTGTTTTGCTAATGTCTTCTTCCTTGATTCTGAGTTGGTGATACCCAGTTCTTAATTCAATCTTCGAAAAGAGTGAAGCCCCTCTCACCTGATCAAAAAGATCATCAATTCTAGGGAGAGGATATCTATTCATAATGGTTAACTTGTTAAGTTGGCGATAATCAATGCACATCCTAAAAGTTCCATCTTTCTTTTTCACAAATAAGACCGGTGCTCCCCAAGGAGACACACTTGGTCTAATGTAACATTTGTCTAGCAGTTCTTGCAACTGCATTTTCAGTTCCATAAGTTCAGGAGGACTCATTCGATAGGGGGCTCGGGAAACAGGTGTTGCTCCCGGAACCAGATCTATGGTAAAGTCAATTTCTCTTTTGGGGGGAAGATGAGGAATCTCATCTGGAAAAACTTCTTTAAATTCCCTTACCATCGGTAAATCATTTAGCATATTTTCTCCTGTTTTCTGTTCTATTTCCTCCACATGTACTGCATAAACTTGGTATCCTTTTCTAGCTGTTCGTTTTAATTGTAGGGTTGATATTTATTCTTACGATGGATTTTGGTTTTCTTTGAGAGCAAGGTTTTCCTTCCCTCACCACACAATGGGTTTTATCTGACAATTCATGGAGCTTTCTTCTTCTCTGACAGTCCATTCCTATCGGCCATTCATAGAACCTAGAGGCAATATGTTGATTTATACATTTGACGTGTTAATTTGATTGTTATTGGGGTACTTTGTGGGTACCACCTATTTTTAGTTTCGGTGGCCATTTCTTACCAACCATAGCTGAAGTGTGGATTTTAATTGTTTCTACAATTCCGGGACTAATGTAACTCAAAGAAGCACCCGGATCAATCAAAACAGTAACAGGTAGGTCAGAAATCTTACCCTCCATCTCCACCATGGTGGCTCGATGTTCTGCTTGCCGGTTTTCCAAGGCTGCACTGATAGTTGGTATATTTCTGGCGATGTCATTTACTGGTGTCGCTTCCCACTCTCTTCTGATCATATGAATGTTTCGATGGGGACATTCCGTCAAAAGATGGGGTTCTCCACAGCCCCAACATTTCAAGGGTTTATTCATTCTAACTGTCCCTTCCTTTTTATTGTCCCCCTCTACTTGTTTTGAAGCCACCTAGGATTGAGCAGTTTGGCTTTCTTTGGGTTTATTAAACTTTTTCCGCTGATGATCTCTGCCAAAATTCTTTGAATATGCTATTTTTTGTCTTTTTCCCCTAAACTCCCCCTTGTTTAACCAGCTTTTTCCTTGTTCAGCCTTTCCTTTAAACTGCTGATAGCATAATCTCGCTTTTCTAACAGCTTCGTCCATTGTCTTTTGGTTGTAAAACTCAATTTTCTCTTTGTATACTGTAGGCAAACAATTCAGAAACCTTTGTACTTTTGCCTTTTCTTCCCTAATGTAGGGTACATATCTCAGCAGGTTTGTAAACTTAGTAAGAAACTCATCAATAGTGAGCTATCCTAATCTAAGTTCGTGAAATTCTTTTGCTTTATCATCATAATAACGCTCATTCAAATAACGATTTTTGAACTTAAGCTGGAAATCCTCCCAAGTAACTGTCTTTTCATCAATGGCATGCACCATTTTTGTCTCCTCCCACCACAAGGTAGCTTTACCTTGTAGCTGGTAAACAGCTAATCTAGCTTTCAGATTGCTCTCATATTCATAAACTTGGAAATACTTAATCATGTTCAGCAACCAAGCTTCAACATCTTCCTCCTTCTCTCCATCATAGGAGGGAGGTTTGATCTTCCGAAATTCTCCCTGTAATTCCTTTTTATGTTTATATTGCTGCCTAGTAGCCTCATCATCATCAGACTCATCAACCTTTCTCTTTCCGGAACCTTCGCCTTCTTGGCTATTCCGGGAAGTTAGTTCTCGGATGAGCTTTTCCTGCTCCTTACTGGCTGATGACAACCTATCATTCTAGCTTCTTAGTTCAGCCAATTCTCGTTGCAACCTGTGCAACATAGCCATCACGGGAGCATTGGGATCTGGTGTGCCAAACTCATCACGCAGATCCACATAAATTTCTTCACCTTCCGCCATTTCAGAACCACTGTACACACTCATAACACAGATCAGCAAGATTATACAAAGAAGAATTTTCCAACCACTTATTTATACAAACATGGAAGCATTACTTCCAACAGTTCATGACGTTTCATTCCTAAAGTGCAGAACCCACTCCCACAATTTCATACATGAACATGAAATTTTTTTACACAAGGAAAATTTATCATAACTCAGTTGTCAAACCAATATAAGGATAATCATTTCTAGTTTCTATTGACCAATATAGGTTTACTCATCACCTTTATTCAAGGAAAACAATGCCACCTGGAATGATCTAGGGAGAGGTTTTCACTATTGCGAGATGGCTTTAGATCTTGGGCCATTAACCTATTTCCTTATGTATGAAGAGAATAACCAAGAAAAAATAATTTTAGGGCACAATTCAGGCTCAAATATGTGCACATGGATAACCATGTCTTGTTTGTATGTGTGAAATTATAAATTAATTGTTTATTTCTAGTTTCAATAATTTTTGGATTTTTTCAAACCGTTATATATTATTCATGCATTGTTTCTAATATTCTAGCATTGTTTCTAACGAGTCTATATTTATCTTAACCATAGATTTATTAAATACCTAGAAGGATCAAATTTCCTTATATGATAACCTTTTTTTAGAGTGCAAAACATTAAAAAGGGTTTTCACTTGGTTTAATCTTTCTCGTTGTTTCATAAATCTCTAGCTAAGATAGATCTACATTGGGAAGGATCAAATTTCTTGATATGATAACCTTTTTTAGAGTGCAAAATGTCAAAAAGGTTTTTGCTTGTGGAGATTTAATCTTTCTCGTTGCTTCATAATCTATGGCTAAGATGAGATCTACACTAGTTACACACACAAAATGTATAAATATTCATCGTTTAAATTTCCTTTTTTAAATATATAAATTGATACAATGGTGTGAAAATCCCTTTGGACATCTGGATTTTGTACACTACAAAAATTAAATTTACAATTCCAATCGATCTTTGCTAGATTTTAAACAAAATTGAAAGAAATATACACCTTAAGAAAAGAGAAAAATATAAAATAGTGAAAGTACTTTGAAATATTTTCAAATATGTTAATGAATTTATGGTTTTATTGCTTTATATCATATATGCATAGTTAACATTGAAATATTTTATTTAATATAACCATTGAAATATTTTATTTTTGTATTTCATTATCTATATTAAAATGATTTTATATTATTAATATATTTTTAAATATATATTAATGTTAATTAATCTCACAATATTTTATTTTAATCCATATTAAATATTTTCTTTTTTATTAATATTTTTTAGAAAACACTTATTCATTTTATATTAAGAATCAAATAAATTATGAATCTCCAAACAAAATTATTTTATTTCTCTATATATTTTATATATATATATATATATATATATATATATATATATATAAGTTAGTTAAAATTAACTAAATATATATTCATTTATATTGTTATTTTTTTAATTTTATTTCTTTATATATTGATTATATGTATATATATATGTGAGTTAAAGTTAACTAAAAATATATTCATTTATAGTCTTATTTTTTCCTTTATAATATATTTTATGGCAACTCTAAATCAATCATAAAATAAAAATACATCTCTTCCCACTCATGAATTATATAAGAACTTTAAAGTTTAAAAAGGTTAAATAGTTCGGTGTATTGAAATGAAAACGCCTAATACACATCACAGAATCCCGGTGTCAATATTAGATAACACTTTGAAGTGAAAATCGCATAGCCCTACCACACAAGTACTCGAAAAATAATCTGGTTACATTTGTTTATTTGGGGGTTTCTCTAAATTGTGAAATTTTGAGAAAATTTCAATGTGTTATATAATTTGTTATATTCCATCATTTTCAAATAATTATGTAATTCTTTCAGTTTTAATCGACTAAAGGGAATGGCCAAATGTATGACTCGCAACCGATTTTTGTGGATTATATTTTTTTTTTTTACATTGCGATGGGAAGAGAAAAATATCTCCATTTAATTCTGATTGCCACGCGTAGCAATTCCCTATTGTAGGATGTTGACATTTAGTCGGTATATGGAAACTGCGATATTTAATCGCGAGTAATAATTATCTGGTTAGATAGTTTTAAATGTTTTAACTATGATATTTAATTGTGAGTAATAAGTATTTGAATCTATGGTATGAGATGGTTTACATGTTAGGTGTGCCATTACATTATAGGTAATTTTGGACTAACACTGTATATAGTACATTCCTATTAAAGAAATTTTTATCTAATACTGTAATATATTTTATATAAATACTTAATATATTTAATATAAAAACAAAAATATTCAATATTTTGTAAAGGGATGTTTATTCTCACTATCTCTAAGAACATCATCTCCCTAAAATAATTTCTTGAAATAGAACCAGTATTAATAGCATCATTTTGGCTTCCATTATGAAAAAACCTTAGGGCAAACCACTCATTCAAAAGGAACTTGGGAAATCATAATGAGAAGTTTGATAGAAAAAATTCATGATTTGAAGGGTTTTGGTTGCATTATAGCCCACATTGATTTGGTAATTATGTATTATTCGGACTTTGGTGTTTATTGTGGGTAGTGAGCTCATATTAAATAAAAATTTGAATTGTAAATTTATAGTAAATATTTTGACTTTTGGCATTATATTTTTAGGAACGGGATTTTATAATTTTAAATTGTGTTTGTGAATGGTTTTTATAATATTAAATGGTGTTTATATAGTTAGTGTAACAATAAATATTGTATTAGTGTTAGAATCATGATTTCCATTACACCAAAATTCGTAGGAGTTACTAAACGCATATATCGTCATAATTAATGAATTTACGAGAGCCACTTAAGTACATGTCACAAAATACACATGAAGCATTGGTTCATCCAATGTCCAACAATATCTTTTTTGGAATCATGATTTCCAATACATAAAAATCTGCAGGTTTTAGTAAATGGACATAACTCCAGAGTTAATGGATCCACAAGAGGAAGTTAAGCACGTATCATGAAAAACATGGGGAGCGCTAATTTATCCAACGTCCAACAATTAGTGCCTTATTAATTTTTTTAATATAACACTTAATCATGTTGATGAATTATCTAGATTACAAGTCGAATTCCAAGCAAACGTATTATTAGGAAAAATAAAATTCTATAAGTTTTATTTTGATTTATAACCATAATATAAGTACAATTTTTTATAGAATTTTCATGTGTTACACTTCATTTTCATACACATTATTATTGTGTTAGAAAAATTAATTATGGAATTGAATTAACATAACATAATCAAGAAAAATATGAGGGTGAGAGGACGGAGCTGTTGCCCATGGTAGCCTAGGGTTTTCCATCACTCCAGAGACAGGAGTCCTCTGGGGCTCTTTCAACCCATCTCTGTGGCGATGCCCCTAGATTCTGCGAGGTGCAGAGGTTGTCATACATGGAGGCTCACGATGGGGGGGAAGAGGCTCCCCCCTGCATCTCACTCACCTGCAAAAAACGATACAACGGGATCTGAAACCGCTCCTCAGAACGACACGAACACGCAAGCCAATCTCTTTGGGAAGCCAAACCCCTTGACCAACTTTCAATCAGAAAAAAACGCTCAGAAGAAATCATCCTCACCCACATGCATACCTATAGCGGCTAAAAGACCCAAGATCTAGCTTCCATCACAGCGCATCAACAACAAAATACAATACATGAAGGACCATGCGCTCATCGAAAAATTCATTGGCTTCTCGCCCACAAAGAAATCCCTTGAGGGTTGGATCGCCTCAAAATGGAAGCCAAAAGGAAAAATCACTCTCCAACTAAGCCAAAAAGGCTTCTTCAACATCATCTTCACATGCCTATAGGAGAAAAATTGAATCATGGACGGGTTGCCATACTCCTTCAACTCTGCAGGAATTTTCCTCAGAAACTGGGTGGAAATATTCAACCCTGACAAAGAAGACTTTAATCAGACACCAGTCTAGATCTAATTGTACTCCCTCCCTTAGGAGTACTGGGATGATCTATCTCTCAAATATATTGGAAATCATCTTAGAGAATTCATGAAAATTTCAAAAGAAACCAAACTCAATCAATACACCGCCTATGCGAGGATATGCAATTACATGTACCTGGAAAAAGCCCTCCTTGACTCGGTAATTCTATTCCATGATGATTTTGAATGGGTTTAAACTATTTCTTAAGAGTATGTTCCCTTTCTTTGTCGCAAATTTCATGAGCATGGGCACCTCTTCAGATATTGTCCCCTCAATCAACCCCCAAAAACTAGTTCAGCCTCAGACAACCTAGATCCTAATGGTTTCACCGAGATCACTAGTCGCAAACGGCATGCAAGAAAGCCTACTTCTACCCCCAAGGCTTCTCGCCCCTCTACCAGTAAGAGTTTTGATGTTCTTGCTATCCAACCCTCTAAGGAAGCCCACACCACTTCGCCTCCTGAGCCTCCTGTAAAGCCTTTCAATCCCTCTTTGGATATTAACCATCCCCTATTTGCTCATTCTCATCCCTCCCCGTCACCTCTTCCTAAAGAAAATCAGGCTCTAGCCTCACATGGAAATAAGGCCAACAAAAGGGAAAAAGCTAAGCAGGAGCAACCCTCTGCCATGGATGAAGAGCCATAGAGCATCGACTTCCGCGAGGTTCATATCTTAGGCCCAGAGGAAGCATGAAAAATCCATGAATATCACATGATTCCCACTCAGCAGATCCAATGCCTTTAGGATGTTCCCTCCAGAGCTCAAAAACTTCCAACTCTGGGCATCCAAGGAGGCACCCTACTAGATACACAAAAAATCATGACATAATCCAGAAAAAGAAGGAGATGCACGGATCTGAAATGCCTGATTATGCTCGGAGGTCAACTCGTTGAATTGGGAATATATTCCAAGTTAAGCAGGTTCTACTCATCTCATGGAATATCATAGGGCTCAATAGCCCCTCTGAGCATCATCTGATTAAGAAAAGAATTTCTCAAGAAAAACCCACCATTTTTTCATGCAAGAAACCAAATGATCTAGCACCTCGTTAAACACTATTCTATCCATATGATGTAATGGATGCAATACCACTATTGTTGATGCTCTTGGCACTTCAGGAGGCTTAGCCATTTCCTAGAACCCTATCCAAATTACCCTGACCAACCTTCATGCTTCTCACAATTCCATTCAAGGCTCCTTCCATCTCCTTGACACAAACATTAATGGCCACCTTACCAATGTTTATTTCCCCCAACCAATCGCTCAAAAAATTGAACTCTTGGAATCCATTGAGAGAATTAATTCTGAACGAACCCACCCTCTCTGGGTATTGGGAGGGACTTCAACATGGTCACCATTTTGAAGGAAAAAATATGAGGGTGCTCCACGATTAAATAAAATAGCCACATATTCGAGGAATTCATACAGTTGAACCAACTCATTGACATCCAGACTTCCAATGAAATCCCCGCTTGGAACAATCACCTAGGAGAATCCCACCAAATTTCCTCACACCTTGACAGATTCCTCATTTCAAACAACTCCATCTATCTTGGTGGTGACATAATCTCCACCATTCTCCCTGCATTAGGATCTGACCATTGGCCTATACAGTTGTAATGATCCTGACTTGGAGGAGCTAGCAACAAACCCTTCCACTTTGAACAATTTTGGCTCACTCATGATGGCTTCAAGGAATTAGTTACTAATTGGCGGCCCAGTATTGTCCCACTGATGGGCTCCAATATGTTCCAATTCCTCCAGAAACTCAAAGCTTTCAAAATCTAGCTCAAGCAATGGAATTAGTCATCCTTCTGCAGTATCTTCAAAAACCAGTTGGAGTTGGAAGCCCAGATGGCATGTCTCCAGCAACAGATCATTTTGGAAGGGTACAAAGAGGCTTATGTGAACTAGGAGAAAGAGCTCATGGGTCGACTGGAATATTGCAGACAATAGGAAGAAATTCTCTAGAAACAAAAGTCCATAAACCATTGGCTCAAAGAGGGGGAAAAAACACAAAATTTTTCCATGGCTCAACCATCCAGCGTCGAATGCATAACCACATCTCAAACCTCAATAATGTATAGGGGGACATGATCGAAGCACACAATGACATTGAGCACGAGTTGCTAAGCTATTTCAATGGTACTCTCAAAGAAACCAACATATATCGCCAACCCGCCATCAACAGAATTACCCAGCACATCCCAAGGATAATTACAGAGGAACACAATAAAATTCTAGTGAGACCCACCACGATGCAAGAGCTTGTGATGTCTCATATCAAAAATGGGAAAGCCCTAGGTCTGTATGGCTTCACCTCAAACTTATTTCACTATTTTTGGTATGAAATCAAGCAGGAAATTTGGGATCTCGTTGATGAATTTAGAAGCATGCACTCAATTATACCAACCCTTAATACCACCTTCCTCAGTTTGATTCTGAAAGAGTAACAAGTGACTACTCCAAGTAAGTATAGGATCATAGCTCTTTGCAACGTCATCTACAAGCTCATATCTAAAGCGATTGCCAAAAGACTCAAATTTCTTCTCCCTCTACTCATATCACCAGAGAAAACAGGATATGTGGAAGGAAGACAAATTTTGGATGGCATCATCCTAACACATGAAGTCATGCACTCTCTGAAGACACAGAAAAATCTAGGTATGCTTCTCAAAATTGATCCCTACAAAGCCTTCGATAAAATCAGCTGGACTTATATCATAAATATGCTCTCAGCCTTCGGATTTAGTCCAACATGGATCAGATGGATCATGAGTATGCTCTCCTCCCCCATCTCCATCCTTGTCAATGGCTCACCCTCGCCTACCTTCACTCCCTCAAGGGTTATCCCCCAAGGCGACCCTCTTTCCCCTTTTCTATTTGTCCTCATGGCGGAAGGTTTGGGTTGCTTAATCTTCCATGTTATTAACTCTCAATCCCTCAAGGTCATCTCAATTCTTGATAACCCCACTCTCTCCCATCAACAATTTGTGGATGAAAACATGTTGTTAGGCCACACTTCTGTCCAAGAAGCCCGCTCCTTCAAAGCTCTGCTTGATTACTTCTCTCAAGCTTCTGGAGCCACTATCAATGTCGAAAAATCGCAACACTATTTCTTTAATACCCACGTTGTCACCCAACGTAATATAGGATGATTTGTTGGTTTCTCCATTGCCTCTCTTCCCTTTAAATATCTAGGAGCCCCACTTATAGATTCATCCATCAAGCATACTTCATGGAAAGATCACTTGGACAAGGTAGAAGCAAGACTATCCTCTTGGACCCATTGAGCTCTTAACATTGTTGGTCATCTTGTGCTAATCAATTTTGTCCTCCAATCCATGTCGCTTTACGTCTTCTTAGTGTTAACATCTCCTAAATGGGTTCTCAAATCCATTCACAACCTTTAGTGAACCTTTATTTGGGGTGGCAACAAAGATTCTAGGAAATTTGATTTAGTTAAATGGTATGAGGTTTGTTCACTCAAACACTTGAGAGGTCTGGGCCCGAGGGATGCAGGGAAAATCAATATCATCATCGGCACCCGCATCTGGTGGAAATGGCTATCCAATCCCCACACACCGCGGGCATAGCATTGGGCAGCTAAATATGCGGGAAATCAACCTCAAGAAGACCTCATCTGATACAACTTCGAAGTCATGGGCTCACAAATCTGGAAAGCAACCAATCAACATAAGTCCCTCATCCAATCCCATAGCTTTTGGGAAATTAGCTGAGGATCATAGGCTCGTCATTGGGAAGACTCATGGTAGCAACAGCCTAATATAGCTACTCTCTTTCAAAAACCACAGTGGTAATCCACTCTCGAGGGCTAAGAGAACAATCAAATCAAGCATTTCTAGACAATTCCAAACATTCAAGGATTCCTCTAATGGCTTCCCACCATTCAATGGCAGGAAAATTGGTACGAGGAAACACATGATGATATTTGGAGGGAACTGACCAAATAGAAAATCTGATGTACAGAGGGATCAAATATCCTTTGATGGGGATAAACCCCACAAGAAACCTTTAGTACCAAGGAGGCCTATCACCTGCTCCATGCAACTGATCCAAACCAAGCTGAAAAAATTTCGAATCAGATATGGAATTCTATCATTTGGCCAAAAATCTCCACATTCCTCTAGCTCCTTAGAAAACTTCGCATCTTAACTTAGGTCAATCTACTGAATAAAGGATTCTTTGGCTCCTCACGGTGTTCCAATTTTCAAAGTCAGGAGGAAACCATAGATCATCTGCTGGCACATGACCCTTTACAAGCTCTCTTTGGGAAAGAGTTGCCATTCTCTGTCACAGAACCAATAGACATCGAGGGGATGTCACCAACACCATTCACCATTAGCAGCAAGCCCCCTTCACCAACAAGCTCCTCAACTCTTTATGGCTACACATCCCCTTACTTCTTCACTGGACAATCTAGAAGGAGAGGTACAACCGCATCTTCGAAGACCAAGAAACGCCTCAAGAGATTCTTTGGAACAAATTTTGCAACAACATCAAGGAGACCTTAGCCCTGTGACTATCGAAGGACACGGATCTCCCGTATCAGCCCTTAGAGCACCTCATCTAGGCCAATTGGAATCTCTCAATCCCTTTCAACTCTAGAGTGTCCTCCTCCACCAATCATCCATCAGATTATCCTAGCTCTTGGAGCCCTACTCCTACGAATATTTAGAAACTCAACTTTGATGGAGGCTCTAAAGTAAATACGAGCGAAGCTGGCCTTGGAGGATTTTTCTGAAACACTTCAAGTGATCCCTTACTAATATTATATGGATCCATTAGTTTGGATACCAGCAACTCCACATAGTTGAAAGGTCTCCTACAAGGCCTCAAAATTTCTCAAGAGAACAATTTCTTTCCCTTAGAGGTTGAAGGGCACTCTCAGATCAGCATCAATGCTGGCCACTGTCTTCTTCATGGCTCCTGCTCTTCCAAACTCTCAAAGAGTTGGAGGTTAGCCTTGATGATGGAACATCTAGAACAATGGTTTCACCTCAACAAGGCCATCTCCTTCATGCATGTGAAAAGATAAGCTAATGAATTTGTTGATCTCCTGGCCAATAAAGGTTTGGACCAAGTCTCTCCCCTTATCTCCTATTGATTTCACTACATTTCTGATGAATCTCTCCACACTGCTTGCACTCTACTACTGCTCAAAGATCTTCAATCCTCAGATGTGAGTGTTTAAAGCGGTTGATTTAGCTAGCCACCCGGCCTCACCATTAGGGCACACCTACTAGTGAGCCCTGGTATTGCACCAAGAGTGTTGCAACTCCCAGGGGTTTCCCTACTTTACTTTATCAACCTGGCATTCATACAAACTTGGAGGTGACAGTGTTATATACACAACAGATGCATTCTACTCATGTCATCCTCTTCTGCTCTACAAATGGATGCTACTTCTAGGGGTTCTCAGTGAAGTATGTTACACTTCAATGAAACTAAAATAAATTGCACAAATGAAATGGCAGAAAGGAAACTAAAATAAATTTCTGAAAAGAAATGACAGGAAAGGAAACTAAACTAAATTGCTGAAAGGAAATGATAGAAAGAAAACTAATTTAACTTGCTAAAAAGAAATGGCAGAAATAAAAATAATTTAAATTGCAAAAAGGAAACTAACTTAAACCACACTTAATGGGCCAAAAAAATAAACACACTCTACTTGTCCTATGATCTATCTACCATGCTACCATGCTTCTAACCATGCAACTATTTATGATCTAACTAAACTTGAAAAATTGTTGCTTGCAGTTTGGAGGAAAATGGCTAAAGATGCTAATGGAAGGCTTAACACACGAAACAAGGCTCGTAGAAGTGAAAAGAGGGGTTATATTTTATTAGAACTCATTGTATTGCAATAATTCTTTAGAGAGGGAGGCTTTTAGAAGTGTGATGGCGAAACTGCGATGGTGGGACGGAAGTGTGATATGCGATATGCAATATTGCAATCGCAATATCGCAATCGACAGATGGGAGCGGTAAGTGTTAACAAGGAGTGGATAAATATTGTGAAATGCGATTTGAAATTTGCAGTGTGGCAGATGACGTGGCAGTGAGATCAGTGGCCGAGCACGATACCAATATCACAATTGGCAGACAGGAGCGGTAAGTGTTAACGGGAACAAAATAAGAAGTGTGATTTGGGATTTGCAATGACTCAGATGACGTGGCAATGGGATCAGTGGCGGAGTGTCATACCAATATCGTCATCGGTGTCAGGAGTGGTAAGTCTTAATGAAAAAAAGGAAAAGGTTGTGAAATGAAATTGCGAAAAGGGATTGCGGTAAGTCTTAAAGGAAAAAGGGGAAAGGTTTTGAAGCGTGAAGTGGAATATGGGAAGTTGCAGCGATTCAATTTTGATAAGGCCGACATTTGTGAAGTGTGAAATGTGATGGGTGACGCAACAGAGTGCTATAGTAATATTGCAATGAGGGTTCAGAGGCGAAAGTATTAATGGAAACCAATAGAAAATGTGATTTGCGATAAGCGAAGTATGATAGCGGGAGATTTGAGGAGCAAAGTCGAAGGTCCACTTTGATGGTTTTTCAAGCATTTTTTTAATGAAAAGGTGTGGAATGCAAATAAGAGGAAAAGGAGGGAAATGGAGGCGTAAAAGTGAGGTTCAAAAGTGTAACACATAGTTGGATAGGGACTGGAAAATGAAGAGGAATGACTTAAAAATGTCTCTGGGGATTTTTATGCTTATTCCTACAAACAAAACTGCGGATTCATGCATGAAAGATAGAGGAAATGCGTGACGAAAAATAGTGAAAAAAAATCATTTTTTGGCCTATGGGAAGGTCAACCCTGCTCAAACTCTAGTTGATAGGGATGAGAGGGGAAGGCTTGACCACAAATTTTGGATTTTTACTCTACTCTATTACTCTCATAAGCAAATGAAGAACTACAACAAAAAACAGAAAGTGAAAACTAAACCACAATGAAACTATCATAAGTGGGTCTAACTAAATGGCAGAAGAAAAACTAGCTAAATGACAAAAAGGAAAGAATGAAAACAACAGAGAATTTGAGGCACATGGGTTGGGCCCTAACCCATGAGCCAAACTCTCTAGAACTAAATCAGTAAAATGGAGTCTTTTTGCTCATTTCAGGAAGAGAATAAACTCGTTACATTTATGAAAGTTTTATCACTGAGTACAATAATAAAAATCTTAATAGCTTGCAACAAAAGTTCTGAATGGAATCGAAGAATGGAATGAATCCACCAGAATCGACCCTCCTTAGCTCTTTGTCATCTATCCTTAAGGGCAGCTACCAACAGCTCCATAGAAAATAGTGATTGAGTCCACTTTGACTCCAAGTAATCCATCAGGGAAAATTTTAAGGATGGAAAAGTATCTTGAAGTTTAAAACATTGGCGAATCTCACTAACCCCTAATATGAAAACTATAAGATGTTTATTGATGTATTTGTGAAATTATTCAAATTTATAATGATTTTATATATAGTCTCTATATAATGTTGGCGATTTTTTAAGTAAAATAATTTATGTTGTAAAATTTGGGTGAATCATTTTTATAAAAAATGGAAATTGGCGAATCTTTTTTTTTTGGAAAAATCATGGAAAATAAGCCCACCTATGAATATTAGCCCCTAAAATTTTCAATGTAAACCATAGATTGAGTGCACATCATCTTCAGTTTTCTTGGTTGCCTTTAATAGTTAAGGAGAATGGACAACTCTTTTGAATCTCTCCAATATTTCTCAATAATTTCCTAATATTGTGCTCATTTATTCTTCAATATTGATCTTCCAGTGGCAGGGAGCAAGTCCCTAAATTATCTCCTTCTCCAAATCTGCATAACCTGCCAATTATTCTCACAACATTCTATAAAAATAACCTATATTAGGCACAAATATGCAATTACCTTTAAACCTTCCTAAGAAAATATTAAAGCATAAGAAAACATTATTAAATGTAGAAGGAGATATTTAATATATATTTTCATGTGCATAAGGAAGGTAGATGGGCCTAAGAAAATGTTAGATGGGCCTTATTTTACGTCTAATTAGAGGCCCATCATCACCCCCCTACTGAAACCGTTGCTCATCCTCTGAGAAACCTATTCATCATCCCTGCCTTATGGTTCTTCCTGCATGCTGCATTATTTCATTTTATGTTTATTGGCCCATGCACTGCTCCTCTTGCTAATATTCGTGCTATTATTCTTGCATTTCTTCTCATAGGTACTTCATGGATGTCCTTAGATGCCTTAAGAAAATCTGTTTTGCATGCCAAGAGGTGGTGGATCCACCTTTTATTTCATTTTATTCTTTTCTTTTCTTTCTTTATTTATTTTTTTTAATTGCATGCAAAATAAACTCACAGTTCTTTTTTCTGTGAACTGAGTTCACCCTTGGTTACCCCTTGGCACTCTTTGTCTTCCATTATAAGGATTTTCTTACTACCCACTTTCTCAAGTCCTTTTTAATTTTTTCTTGTTCCTCTTCTTCATGGAAAAAGTGAGGCTAGTCGCTAGATAAGGCTAAAGTTACTCCGCTACTAATTTTGGCTATATACAAAAACTTTTGTTCTCACACTTTTTAATGTTTTATTAAGCTAAAATAGATTTGAAGAAAGGGTTAGATGATTGCATACATGAGACTTACCATTGATTTGTTTTTGCAGGTAATATTGAAGCTGTTGATATGGTTGTTGAGGCTTTCTTCGGTGGTTCTGAAGCTACATGTGATAATCTGCTTGAGGTCCTTTTAGAGCTGTTGAGCATAGGAGGAGGAAGTCCAAGTTTGACTACCTTTGACCAGGGTGTTGACCAAATTTTATTTTTGTGCCAACTTGTTGCTTTTTTGCTTGCAAAGGTTGGAGAGCACCTGCATTCATTACAAAGAGATACATGGAGAAATGCATTTTTTTTAAAAGGCCTACTAGCTACCTCAATGAGGTTTTGCACTAGAACGTCTACATATGCACTTCAAAGGAGGTTTTCACCTAGGATTTTTTTTTTCTCTTTTTTTTTTCAACCCAATGACCACCTCATAGAGGTTTTCAATCAATGGGCCAATCCCAGACACCTCAAAAGAGGTTTTCACCTGAGATTTTCCCAATGACCACCTCATAGAGGTTTTCAATCAATGAGCCAATCTCAGACGCCTCAAAAGACGTTTTCACCTGAGATTTTACTCTTTTTCCCTTTTTTCTTCTTTTGTTTTTCTTTTTCACTTTCCTACTCTACTTGAAAAAAAGCCAAAACCTTTTTCAAGTATAAGAATACTTCCAATGGAGCCATCTACACATCAATATGAGAGATAAAATCATGTGCACACTTGGAATACATGCTTTGACATGTACCTAAATATGTGAGATGAATTTCTTTGACTGGGATTGTATCAAGTACTGTTGGAGAAGAGTGTATTGTTGCAACTTAATGACTATTTGGAACCATATGTCAATATATTTGTGATGCCCCTGGTCCAATTACTGAATTGGATCACCTTGGATGTCCTCTTATGTTATGACCTTCAAATCTTCCTCTCTCTCTTTTTTTCTCTCTTGACCACATGGAGTAAATTCTAGTAAACATGATTAAACTTTCTCAACATCTAATTCTGATGCCAACTCTTTAGAAAATGTAGCCTTTTATCTTTTGATCTCCTCATTTGGATCTTCTTCTTCTTGATGTTGTCCTTCAATGACATTAAGAAAATATCTTCTTTGCAATACATTTCTTGAACTAAGATGAATACCATCTAGACCAAGAGGAGATGTTTGGAAGTGTTCTACCTCAACATTGTAAGTGAGATAAGATACTTCATTGAATGGATTTGGAAATGGTGGTACAAGTAGTTGAGTGGTGGTGGATATATGAGATGGATATGGTTGAGGTTTTGGTTGTGGTGGAGGTGGATGGTAGGGATATCATGGAGTTGGGTATGGAGGATATTGAGGGAAATATTGAGGATATTGTGGATTTTCCCAATAAGGTCCTGGCCAACTATGTTTCCATGATTGGTTTTAGGGTTGAGATGGCTGAGGTTGCCAAAGAGTGAGTGTGTCCCAATTAGTTTGATATGGATGTGAATAAGCTTGAAATTGTGAAGTGGGTCCTTTCATCATATCAAGTCGCCTAGGTTGCCAGGGTATCCTTGGAGCTACATAACATAGCTTCTTTGGTGATTTCCTTGCTCCAATGTCTTCATCGTAAACTTCTTTAAACTTGGGGAATGAGGGACAACATTTAGTAGCCTATGATTATGCATGGATAACAAAAATATCAGTGTCTTTTTTTTTCTCATTTTGGATTCTTAACATTTATGTTTTAAAGTTTTCAAGAAAATTTCCAATTTCACCTTGCGTTACCAATGTTGATGCTAATTTAGTTACTCTTTCCCTTCCTCTTGATATGTGCTTGCATGTTTCACAAATTTCTTCAAATGACAATTGGTATACATCTCCTCTACTCATGATATTAAGGAGATCAATCCATTCATCCCTAATTGTTCTAAGTAAGAGGGTTTTTAGTGTGTCAAAACCTAAATGATGCAATTTTCCCCTCTTAATGTTATACATGAACCTCTCTATTAGATCTTCAAGGCTCTCATCTTCTTCTTGGTTCATTCAAAAAATTTCTTCTCTAAGACCACGATCTTTATATTTTTCTAGAAATACCTTTTGAATATCATTCCATGATCTTATTGAATTGGTACCTAGACTCATGAAACATTTAAGAGATTTAACCTTCAATGTTGCAGGAAAAAAATTCAATTTTTGAGTGTATGATAAGTAGCCATAAGATCTACAAATTATCTCAAATTCAAAGAGAACTGTTTTCAGATCCTCTCTCCTCATACCATGGAATTTGGGAAGGAAAGATGGAGGGATGTTCTTCATATGTACACTGATGTCCATATCGTGAATGGGAAACCCAATAAGATATTCTTCATTATCATCATATACGTCCATCTCTTCTACCTTCAAAAGTGTATGGTGATGTGGTTCTTACTGCACCACATGGTCAAGTGGGGGGGTTGATATTGAAGAAGTATTTTTTAAAAAAATCTGAGTATCCCTACTCCTATAAAGCATGGAAATCATATTTTTTTGTATTTTTCAATATTTCGAAAACAACATGAAAAAGGAAAGAATAAAAGAATTCTAAAACATAATCAGAGCATCTACTGGAAACCTCCCCAACAATGGTGCCAAAAAGTGGTGAGCCATGGTATTTCACCAAGAGGGTTGCAACTCCCAGGGGCTGCCTTACTTTACTTTATCAACCTGGGGTTCATACAAACTTGGAGGTGACAGTGTTTTATACACAGCAGATGAATTCTACTCATGTCAACTTATTCCGCTCTACGAAAGGGTGATACTTCTAGGGGTTCTCAATGAAGCATCTCACACTTCAATGAAACAAAAATAAATTGCAGAAAGGAAATGAAATAAAGGAAGCTAAACTTAATTTCTGAAAAGAAATGACAGGAAAGGAAACTAAACTAAATTGCTAAAAGGAAATGACAAAAAGGAATTTAATTTAACTTGCTAAAAAGAAATGACAGAAATAAAACTAATTTAAATTGCAAAAAGGAAACTAATTTAAACCACACTTAATGGGCCAAACGGCTAAACACACTCTACTTGTCCTATGATCTATCTACCATGCTACCATTCTTCTAACCATGCAATTATTCATAATATAACTAAAATTGAAAAAGTGTTGCTTCTAGTTTGGAGGAAAAGGGCTAAAGATGCTAATGGAAGCCTTAACACATGAAACAAGGCTCAGAGAAGTGAAAAGAGGGGATAAAATTTATTAAAATTCATTATATTAAAATAATGCTTTAGAGAGGGAGGATTTTAGAAGTGTGATGGCAGAACTACGATGGAGGGATGGAAGTGCGATATGCAATATGAAATATCACAATCGCAATATCGTAATCCGCAGACAAGAGCGCTAAGTGTTAACAAGGATAGGATAAAGATTGCGAAATGCGATTTACGATGTAACCCACGAGCCTAGCTCTCTAGAACCAGATCAGTAAAATGGAGTCTGTCTACTCATTTCAGGAAGAGAATAGCCACATCACATTTCTGAAATTTTATCACTGATTACAATAATAAAAATCTTAATAGCTTGCAACAAAATTTCTGAATGGAATCAAAGAATGGAATGGAATCCACCGGAATCCACCGAAATCGACCCTCCTTAGCTCTTGATCACCTTTATTTTTCCCTAAGGGCAACTACCAACAACTCCCTATAAAATAGTGATTGAGTCCACTTTGACTCCAAGTAAACCATAGATTGAGTGCACATCGTATTCAGTTTTCTTAGATGCCTTTGATTGTTAAAAAGGGTGGAAAACCCCCTTGAATATCTCCAATATTTCTCAATAATTTCCTGATATTGTG
This sequence comes from Pinus albicaulis, assembly GCA_034641835.2. Classification (NCBI taxonomy): domain Eukaryota; kingdom Viridiplantae; phylum Streptophyta; class Pinopsida; order Pinales; family Pinaceae; genus Pinus; species Pinus albicaulis. Next base: position 1,252,803,990 of record CM076579.1, on the reverse strand, counting down.
CTCATTTATTCTTCAATATTGATCTTCCAGTGCCAGGGAGAAAGTCCCTAAATTATCTCCTTCTCCAAATCTGCATAATCTCCCAAATATTCTCACAATATTCTACAAAAATAACCAAAATTAGGCACAAATATGCAATTAACTTTAAGCCTTCCTAAGAAAATATTAAAGCATAAGAAAACATTATTAACTGCAGAAGGAGAGATTTAATATATCTTTTCATCTGCATAAGGAAGGTAGATGGGCCTAATAAAATTTTATATGGGCCTTATTTTATGTTTAATTTATAGGCCCATCACGTGCCTCCCATGTGAGGGCTTTAAACTCACCCTGTTGGGAAGGACGTTGTCACCTGCATCATTCAATGCCACAGACAGTACATGAGCTCCTGCAACTTGTTCTCTTCCCATATATGGCCAATGGATCCATGTCTCACCCTCACTCACTCCAGTATTCTTTCCATTTTTCATTCTCGCTCCATCGCGCTCCGCAAGCCTTCGTCCTTTGTTCTGCTAGACTCTATCATGCCTCTGCCATACATGTTGCTCCTCCACCACCCTCTCAACTCTCCTTCCCTTCTCTGCAAGCCCTTCATTCCATCGATACAATGGCACACCGACTCCATATGAGATGTCATCGTGGAGGAGGCATAGGCTCCCCATCTCACCCTCCTGCTTCGTCTATGGCGGAGCACTCCTAGGCTTTCTTTGTGGTGGTGGAAGATACTGAAGTATTTCACCCCCAATTTCTCTCTTCCCATCTTTCTATTCATATCCCGGAGGCGCAACACAGTCACTCCAGTGCTGGCAGTAGGAAGTGCCCTCACAAGTCGACCCTTTCTCGCTCCTCCTCCCTTTGACCAACGAAAATTGTCAGTCTGCCTATCAAAACCGTGGAGATGCTTCGCATAGTGGAGGGAGTAGCTCAGCAAAAGGCACCCTGCATAACTCCACAAAAGTGGACAAAGGTGCACGCTCAAATTCAACTCCAGAGTTGGCTTCCCAGCTATCCAGTAAGGATGACACCTTGTCTGACTACAGATGCTACATCGTTGAAGAAAATCCTCAAATGGAGCATCATGACACATAGGACCAGTAGTTTTAGAGCCATGACACTCCTCTTTCTCAATTTTTACATGCTTCTCTATTTTTTTTTTTTACTATCTTTCCATTTTCAGCAAACTTAGTCATTCAGGACTATGCTAATAGTTGGTTTCCCCAAGAAGGGCAACTCTATTTTTGATATACTGAACTCTCCAAGGGCTAGTTTTCCCCCAAAGGGCAGCCCACTTTTTTAATTTTTAAAATGTCTTCATCAAACAGGGGTTGGCTAATTCAACAACTGCTGTTCTGAAGCCTGAATGTATTTTTTGTACAATATAACAAAATTTAGCATTACTTAGAAAAAAAAACATAACATAATCAAATTATAGCCCTAAAGGTTAGTTCAATTGGTTGAGTCCACATAGTTAAAGCACCTTTGTGATTGAAAAGTCATAGATTCAATTCTCTAGACACTCTCAGGTTAGGCTCTATGACTGAGCTGGCAAGAAGTGATCCATTCGGGTGGCTCTACCTGGTATAAATATTTTGTGGAGGTAGTAGACACTAATCTCCGGGTCTGTGAACCACGCGCAAAAAAAAAAAGAAGGAATTAAATTAGTGTAAATTTTCCTCATGGACTAACATTATATTTTTCCCCTAAATTTTTTTTTCCAATTTTTGTTTTTTCTAAAATGACTTCCCTAGATTCTATAAGATAAAATAAATTTCTTAAAACCTAGATGCATGTGAACTCTAGATTAGCATAGATTGATCCATGTTAACTTTGGATGTATTGTGCCTAAATTCACGTGTGTCAATTGAAATCAAATCCCTTGCAATACAATTTTTTCTTTAATTTTTTTACTCTAAAATAGATTTTCACATCCAAAATTTTGATCTTTCTAAAAGTGATGATCATCTGTATTCTTTCTTTAATTAGTTAGTATACCTTAGTATCTATATATTTATTAGTTAAAAAACATCTAATGTAATAGACCATCCGAAAATATTGTTGGCAAAATCTTAGTTCTTTTTTCTGTCAAACATTTTTAAATGTAATATATGAAATACAAAATTTAAAGTAATTGAATATTGGATCAAATCATTTATATTCTATATTCTATTTTTAATTAGAATTATTCAGCTTCCTAAAATTTAATTAAAAAATCAAAATGAAAGTTTTCAATATTATTAATATTATTCAAAATTAGTAAACTTTGATAATGTAGAACATTAGTATGTAAATAAATTATATAAATATATTGAATAAAGTAAAAGAAAAAACTTTATTATAATTTAATTATATAGATATATTGAGTAATGTAAAAGAAAAACCTTTATTATAATTTAATTACACTTAAATGATTTTAATAGATTTGAATTATGCAATCTCATATATATATATATGAATTATTTTTTCTAATCAAAATAATTTAAATTAAAATTCCCTTATTTAAATATTTTAATTTTAAATTTTCGTGATTAAAATATTTTTATTTTCCCTTTTACTAAATAAGGTAAAAAAATCCATATTATTTTTCTTTTAGGAATTTTAATGTTAAATACTAACCACTATTCTTGGAAAATTGACTAAAGCATTCCATTATGCATAAAACTCAAGAATATAAAACCTTGAATCATCAAGAATATATTGATTAACATTAGTGTTGGCTATTTACTAATTACCAAGTTATAATAGTAAAATAATTTCAAATAAAATTCATATCGCTAAAACTAAAAAAATAAATTATTTTCAAATAAAATTTACATCAATAAAAACATAAATTAATTTTAAATAAAATTGACATCAATAAAACTAGATATACTAGAGGATTATACATGTTATGTTTACATTATTGAAATTAACAAATTTTATTATCCAATCCAATAAATTAACTATGAATAATTCAAAATAATTATAGAATAATCAAATTGGAAAGTTATGGTAATGCACGTCATGATACAAATTGGCATAACAGTAAAGAAGGATAAGAAATAGCTTCTTATTAACCTTATATTGTTGCATCAAGATAATGGTGACAAAATACCACTTATATAAAATGCTAAAAACAATATTTACCTAGGAAAGATAGATTTCTAGACACTTAGGATTATCAATAAGATTTGTTGAACAATTATTTTATTATACCCATTAGATTCATCACAAACACAACAAACATACCCAATATAACATTTTTTAATACACAATAAAAATGAGTGTAAGAAAAATGGATGGAATAAATGACATAACATCTAGATAATCCAATATTGGGTGAAAGGAATTCTTGTGAGAGGGTGAAGTACATACATATCAACCTTGGAGCCATTCAAGGGTCCCCTGAAACTTCATTACTTCGTGAATATTGTATTATTCCTTTGACATTGACATCAAATGTATTATATAGACTAATAAATTAGATAATGGATTATACAAATGAAATTGCTTATCAACATTTAGTGCACCAAATGAAGGTTAGTAATGTAAAAATGTATTTTTTATCAAGATTGTTTATGGAGCATGATTATCTTAATTTCTATGAAATTGAATTGATATACATTAAATATTTTAGATATTAAGCTATATTTTGTAAGTAATAGTAATATAGAGTAGACAATTGAAGTATGGAGTGAATTCACAAAAAGGAGTGTGACACAATGGTATTTAATGACTCTATAGAATATTTTAAGGTTTTTTATAAAATGAATAGGGTAATATCAATATTAACATGTGATTGACTATTTAATATGGAAATTTATTTATTTATGTGTGAGAGAGAAAGTGAAGAGTGTTAATTCTTTAACAAATATATGAGTTTAAAAAAAAGTAATGATGTAGATTTCACTAATGATGCATTGATTTGAACTTTGTGTTTAATTATTTAGATGTCAATAATGATGTATTGATTTGAACTCTGCATTGTATAAGGCCTTTATATGCTCACCAAACAATCCTTTTTCACCTATATTTTTTTATCAAATGGCATTATGGGCATACCATTGTGCAATAAATTAGACCCTTGAAATTTAAATAATTCCTTTCACTTGAATTACCATTATTTGAAGTTTTAATCTCACTTTCTCCCTACCCATATAGGGTTGCACAAATGAATTACATATTTAAAAACAATTATACATATACATGGCTAGAAAGAAAGAGTAATTGAAATTTTAAGTATTGATAATCTTAGTATAGAAAGAATTTTCTCTCTATATATGTGTGCGTAATTTGTTTCATAGTGTACCCTTTTAAGAATAAAATGACTAGTATGTAATGTTTTATCCCATAAATAAGCAATTTTACTCCATATCAATGTTGATAGTTCCCTCTCTGCAAGTTAGTTTTCTTTCTACAATCACACTTAAAAAACTTTAAAAATAAAAATTTTTAAATTGAACATAAGTATACTTGGAATTTTCTCCTCCTCTCTTTTTTTTAATGGAATAGCTAAAATACTACAATATTTAGGGCTATTTGAATAAAATCCATTGACATACTATCAAAACCCCAAGCTAAAGTGACATCATTGTGTGTAAATAAATCCTAACTACCTGTGCATTTTTGGTTTAACACAAGATGACATTATTGAAAATATGTGGAGTGTATACTCATTGGATGTATGATTTAATTCCACCTTTAATAAGTTTATATGTTTAAAATTTGAGTAAATATATAAGGAAATAGGTGAAAAATACAATTAGAAAATTATATGTTTATGTCTTTCCCTTTGAAAATTCATAACTCATATTTTATTATTTTTCTTAAAAATCACATTTCAAATGCCAATTTTTTAGTGATGGCACATTAAATTTAATGTCAAATGACCATATTATACAACTATTAGGTGAATTTCTAAATAATTATATGAATTTGGTGATATAATAAATATACCACTACCAATAGCATTCTTGCCACCTATTGTTATGGCATGGAGCGGTGTTCATAGTGCTGAAAATGAGGCTATGAATTTCCTCAGGTATTGTATAGGCCCAATAAAACTCCTGACCTCAGAAAAATTAGTAGGAACCATTCATTTCATGATGGACTCCATCTTGGAAGGATCTATCTTCAGTTCTCCTCCACTGATCACACACCCAAGATACACCAAATACTAATGTGTAAACTCCCACCACTTGATATTTGATAACAATTGGTTTTTCTTCAATGTTACTAGTACTCATGCTAAATGTGAAATATGCTCCTCCCAAATACCACTATATACCAATAAATCATCCAAATAGACAATAACAAATGAATCTATAAAAGGGTGCAATACATCATTCATTAATCTCATAAATGTAGTCGGTTCATTACATAGGAAAAATGGCATGCCTAAACACTCATACAAACCTTTCTTCGTTTTGAAAGCATTCTTCTAGGTATCTTATTCTTTGACTTGAACTTGGTGATATCTAGACTTCAAGTCTAGCTTCGTGCAACTGATCCAATAGATCATCTATTTTAGGCATGGGGTATCTGTTTTAGAGCATGATTTTGTTCAATACTTTGAAATCTATACACATCCACCAAGTGTCATCCTACTTTGGCACAATGAGGATGAGTGACCCACATTGTGATGTACTCAATCGAATTACACCTTGTTCTAGTAGTTGTTGCAATTGTTTCTTCACCTCACTTGCTTCTATAATAGACTGCATTTACAACCCAATATTCATCAATGGGTGGTCTAGAAATAGATGGATCTCGTTCTCGACTTATCTATTAGGTGGTAACACTTTAGATTCTCGGAAGACATCCATGGATGCCTCTAAAAACTCCTCCAATAGTTTTTTTTGTTTCTTATTACACCCCTCCAGGGATTCCTTTCCTCTTATTGACTCATCTACGGGCTGAATTTCTCTTTAAAATAATAAAACTTACCTCTTACTAGAACTGATCAATTTCTTGGCTTGGTTGGCACTCGCTGGTGAAATTTTTTCTTGCCTTTGTTCTCCTTGATTATGAACGATTTTCCATACTTGACAAGTCGATACTAGTTGGATCTCCTCATTAACATTACATCACACATGTACATGTATGGAATCCCAAACATGACTCCACTTACATCAAGTGGAACCACATCTAAATCTACTTCATTAATAAAATCAACAATGATAGAAAATATAAATTTGCACTATTAACAATGTAACCGATGAAATAGGTAACCGCACTGTTACCTACTTTTTTTTGGTAGCATAAAAAACACCCGATTTTGAAAAGTGGTGATGCAGAATCACCTCCTTTTTTTTTAGCACATTTTTGACACTCTAATATTTTTATTTAAGAAGCATGAATATTTTTTTTTAAATGTTAGTGATTTTCATGCTAATTTTGAAACGTATTGATGTAGCATCAACTTTTTTTTTTAGAGCGGTGATTTTCATGCTAATTTTGAAACGTATTGATGCAGCATCAACCTTTTTTTTTAGAGTGGTGATTTTCATGATGGTAATAAAACACAAAACTTATATATATATATATATATATATATATATATATATATATATATATAACCAATAAAAATGTAAAAAAAATCAAAATTAACTCGTAAAAATAAAAAAATTTAAACAAAAATAGATAAATAAAACAAAAACAAAAAACAAAAATATTCGAAAATTATATCAAAAGAAATGACAAAATTTGAAAAAAAAACACATAATTTAAAGAAAAAAAACAAAAAATTAACATAAAAAATTTAAAAAAAAAAACATCAAAAATATTTTTTTCTAAATTATTAAAAAAATCTATATAATTAAAAAAAAAAAAAATTAAATAGAAAATTTAAAAATAATTTAAATTACAAAATTTAAATTTAAATAAAAAAAAAAATAAAATACAAAAAAGAAAAAATTAAATTAAAAAAAATAATAATAATAATAAGAAAACAAAAATACAAATTTTAAAATTAGCAAAAAAATAAATAAATGAATAAAAACAAAATTGAAAATTGAAAAAGAAAATTAAAATAAAAGAATTATAATAAAAAAAACTATCATTAAAAAACAAAAAAATGAAAAAAACCACGTGCAAATAATTAAAAAACAAATATCCATAAATTTGTTGTTGTTTTTTTAAATGAAACAATTTATAAATTTTAAAAATGAAAAACCAAATAAACTAAAAGATTTTAAAAAAAAAAAAATTAAATTAAAATTTAATAAATTTAATGAATAAATTTTGAATTTTAAAAAATAATTAATCTAAAATATTAAATTTAAAAACAAAATTTAGAAAATAAAAAAAATTAAATTTAAAATAAAAAATTTGAATTAAAAAAAATTAATTTTAAATTTTTTGAATTTAAAAAATACAAAATAAAAAATAAAAATCAAATTAAAAAAATATATATATTAAAAATTAAAAAAATTAAAAAATAAAAGAAAGTTTTGATCGTGGTAGCTCTGCCAGTCGACCTCCTGCCCAGGTGGCGGCGGAGGCCAGCTGCAGCCCCCCGCCCGCCCAGTGGTCAACCTCTGCTGCCACCTGGGCGGGAAGCTGATTCTGAGAATCGCCCTCCCGCGACGGGAGGCCAATTCTGGGAATCACCCTCCCTCTGCGGGAGGCCGATTCCGGGAATCGTCCTCCTGCGGCGAGAGGCCGATTCCGGAAATCGCCCTAAGGCCGATTCCGAGAATTGCCCTCCCGTGGTGGGAGGTCGATTCCGGGAATCGCCCTGAGGCCGATTCCGGGAATCGCCCTCCCACCACGGGAGGTCGATTCTGGGAATCACCCTCCCACCACGGGAGGTCGATTCTGGGAATCACCCTCCCACGTCCTGAGGCCAATTCCGGGAATCGCCCTCCCGCCGTGGGAGGGCGATTCTGGGAATTTCCCTCTCGCGACGCGGGAGGGCGATTCCTGCAATCGGCCTCCTGCCGCGGGAGGGCGATTCTCGGAATCGGCCTCCCGCCTAGTGGCTGGCCTCCGTCGTCACCTGGCAGTAGGCAGATTGGTGGCGACACCACAATCAAAAAATTCTTTTTTATTTTTATTTTTATTTTGTTAAATTTTTAATTTTTTTTTTTAATTCAAAAAATTCAAAAATATTTTTTTAATTTAATTTTTATATTTGAAATTTGGTTTGTTTTAATTTTTTTTTTGTTTTTTTTAAATTTTATTCATTTTTTTGTTTTTAATTTTTTTTTTCTAAATTTGTTAATAATTTTTATTAAATTTTGTATTTTTTTTATTTAATTGTTTTTTTTTTTCATATTTTTTTTTTATTATTAAATTTTATGTTTAGTTTTTTCATTTAATTTTTAAAAATTTAGTAAATTTTGTATTTTTTATTTATTTGAATTTAATTTTTTTTTCTTAATTATTTTTTTTTTATTATTATTTTTTTAATTAGATGAAATTTTTATATATTTTTTTATTTCAATTAAAATTGTGTATTTAAAATTAGATTTTTTTTAAGTTAAACTTAATATTTTCAAATTAATTTGTTTTTTATTTTATTTTTTATTTAATATTTTTTTTTCAATTTTTCAGTTTTAATTGATTTTTAAAGTTTTTTAACTTTTTATTTTAACCATGTATTTTTTTTCTTTATATTTAAAATTTAATTTTTATTTCAAAATTTATTTATTTATTAAAATTTAATATATTTTTTTTAATTTAATTTGTTATTTTAATATTAACATTTTTTTTTAATTTAATAAAATCTACTATATATATTTTTAATTTAAGTTCATATATATATATATATATATATATATATATATATATATATATATATATATAATTTTTTATAATTTAAATTTAATATATTTTTTAAAATCTATTTGTTTTTTTAATATATATATTTTTTAATTTAATATTTTTATTGTATTTTTTTTTTCATTTTTTATTTTTAATTAATTTTTCATTTTTTTACTTTTAATTTCAATAATGTTTGTTTGTTTGTTTGTTTGTTTTTTTTTTAAATTTAAGACATTTCTTTAAATTCAATTTTTTTTAATTTAATAAACATTTTCTTTTTCTTTTTTAAATTTAATTTCTATATTTTATTTTTTATAATTTCTTTCCTTTTTTAACTTGTTTTTCTTTTTAATTTAATATTTTTGTTTTGTTTTTATTTTTATTTTTTTATTTCTATATATTTTGAAATTTTAATCTTTAAATTTTTTTTAATTTTTTAATTTATATTTTTTTCTTAAATTTGAGGTTTTTTTTTAATGTTTGAATTAAAATTTTTATTTTGTTTTTATTTTTATTTTTTTATTCCTATATATTTTTAAATTTTAAGCTTTAAAATGTTTTTATTTTTTAAATTTATTTTTTCTTAAATTTTAGGTTTTTTTTAATGTTTGAATTTTAAAAATTAAAAAATGTTATTTCTATATTCAAAAATGTCAAAAATATGACAATTTTTTTTTTTTTTTGGTTATTCCAGCATCAACTCGTTTTGTTTTGAGGATGTTTTTTCAATCCTTTTTTCAAGAAACAATTTTGTTTTTAGCACAATTTTATAAAATGTTGAAATTTGACCTTTCAAAAAAACCAAGTGCGTTCTGGAATACATTTTTTTTGTTTTTGGGGTGTTTTTTCATGTTTTTTGAGTCTTTTTGGGCTAGAGTTCCCGTTTTGAGGTCACGTTACCTATTTCATCGGTAACAGTGTTTATTTTGTTACCTTTAGCTATGGATCCTTATTTACCCATCCCAATGGATATGGGTTTGGATGATCAAGAACTTCCAACCCCAAATTCTTTACCAACTCTACAGCAATGAAATTATCATGTGATCCTAGGTCAAACAAAGCATCATTCTTTGTCTTCTTGACTTGTATCTTTATATGGAAGAGTTTGGTCATTTCTTTCTCTTCATGTTGATGAAGGCTGCTTAGATTCACCTCCTTCTGTACTAACGTACATATGATCTTCTCATCCACATCTGAGTTTCTTTCAACTTGGTTATTCAAATTAGTGGCCATGAGATTCTTCTTATTTTTATATTTCTTCTCATTCTTCGAGTTTAGCTCTCGATGCAACTTCAACCATTTTTCCTCAGTACCGCCATTGATGTTGTAGAGGTTGCAAGGATCATTTCATTGGTGAGTTGAGGCTATCTTCTTATTATATTTTTCCCATTTTTACTTCTTCTTCCCTTCCTTAGAAGCATATTGTTGCTCCTTCTACTTTGATCAACTTGGTTGCGCTCTTTTCAAGCCTATGTTCTCCAAGTATTGTGCCTGTACAAAATCCTTGTCCATTGATTTGAGCTCGAACAACATCACTTACTCACACAGATGGAGGTGCATACCCCCCAAATACTTGAGGATTACATATGGGTTCTTTGGAGAGATACACAACATTATAGCCATCCTCCTAAATTTCGTAGTGTACTCTTCCACGCTTTGGCCTGGATTTTCCCTGAATTAATGCCACGAGATCCACTAGTCCTCCACGTAACCAATGGGATAAAAATGTGACTTAATGATGGTTTTTAAATATTTCCACTTAGTTATTAGAGGTTCTCCCTCCAACCTCAGGGTTTATGTGTGATTTTCCCACCCAGTCAGTGCATGGTCCTCCAATTTCAGCCGCACAAATTATATTTTTTGTCCTTCTTCAATCTAATGGATGTTGAAATAAAATTCCAGTTGTTGCAATGATTAGTTTAGCTTCAGAGCATCGATATCATCGTGGTACGAATTTATATGGAATTTCTCTTCCATTTTAAATAGGGACCGATTCACGTCACTCAAACTGTCTCTATATATTTTCGGATTCTTTCCTCGACTGGTTCTGTGTTTCTTCCCAATATTCTGATCCCCACTATGGCTTTTCCTCTACATTCGAACCACTAAATTCTCTAAATATCCTTATCTTATTTCTCATGGTTTCCATGAGGAAGTTAACATTGAAATTTATGTTTGTGACTTGTCTTTCGAGTTGCAAAAACCTTATTTATGTGGGATCGAGAGGGCCAGTTATAGTTTTGTCATCCATGATTAGGGTTTTATGATTTTTGGCCCGATCATTCTAGATCCCTGCAATCTCCAAAAAATACCCAAAGAAACCCTCAATGATACCAAATGATCTGTAAACTTCCATGGATATTCCACTCGACAGTTCGTCACAACAAATTTGATAATGATATATTAAAATTATGAATTTCTACACTATTATAGTTTATTTAAACCTCTATATTTTTAATTTTAACTACAATTAGTGTATGCATGTGAATGGAAATCATGCCGAAAACAGAGAATGATGAAATAGAGCTCATACGCACATATAAGACACAATATATCTTGTGGGAAACCACTTCAAGAGAAAACCTAGTTGGAAGGTGAGGTTGCACCTCTCTCTTTTTATGTTTGGAAATATGGTTGCAGGTACAAAGAAGTAAGGCATGTGGCTCCTAGCAACTATACTACAAAAATCATCTTTGTGTGATCTACCTCATATCTCTCCTGGTTATCTTTGCTTAGCTATGGAAAAAATTTCCCTTGAAAGAATGGAATGCTTCTTCCTCCTAATGGTCAAGATATAACACAACCCAATAACCTACAAGTGGTTAAGTTTGACTACATAAACTCTTAACTAGAGTTACAAAATAGAAATTTGTAAAGTCTTTTACATCACAAACATGTTGATAACACCTTTTCCATGAATAATGGGTGCTGACGCAGCATCCACCAGAACTATAGGTGTGAAATAGGAAGGTCAACTTCTGAGTGACATAAATTTTAAATATGAACTCCGATTGACGCGCTTTTGCATCGTTGGAAAGATCCATATGTGTATAATATTATGAAAAGGTGTGGCACCAAATCGAAAAATGTTTTTCGCCAAAAAACATTGTTTTATACCTCAAAATGCTCCGAGAAGGTTTCACACGATGTTTCAAAAAATTAGGTTTTGCTGGTAAAAACGGTCATGTGAGCTTATTCCTCTACTTTTTCCACTCTGAATGCATCGAGACAGCTGAAAAATAACATAATGATGCAATCTAGATTAGATATATTCTAGGGCCAAATATGTGCACATGGATTACCATCTCTTATATATGCAAAATTAGAATTTCCTCATTTATTTTTAGCTTCAATCATGTTTCAATTTTCTTCAAACCTTTATATATTATTCATGGATTGTTTTTTCTAGCAAGTATATTATTCTTGCATTGTTTCTAATGAATGCATATTTATCCCAACCAAAGATTTATTAAACACCCATAAAGATCAAATTTCTTGATATAATAACCTTTTTTAGGCACAAAACATCAAAAAGGGTTTTCACTATAGTGGTTACACACACAAAATGTGTAATTATTCATTTTCTAAATTGAATTTTTAAATACATAATGATACAATGCCGTGAAAATATCTTTGGTCATTTGGACTCTAGACTACAAAAATTGAATTTGCAACTCCAACACATTTTTTCTAGGTTTTAAACAAGATTGAAAGAAAAATACACGTTGAGAAAAGAGAAAAATAACAAATAAGGACAATATAGGAAATATTTTCAAACCTCTTAAAATTTTCCTTTTAATTGCTTTATATAATATATGGATAGATGCATAATCGACATTGAAATATTTTATTTAATATAAGCATTGAAATATTTTATTTATGTACTTCATTATCCATTATTAAAATGATTTTATATTATTAATATATTTTTAAATATATATCAATATTACTTAATCTCACATTAATTCATTTATAATCCATATCAAATATGTAATTTTCATTAATGTTTTTTTAATGCCACATGCCAATATTAAGAATCAAATGAGTTAAGAAACTCAAAAAAAAATTATTATATATATCTATATATATAAAAGTTACATAGAGTTTATTTAAATGTTATATTGAAATATTTAAAAGGTAAATATACCATTTTTTAATTATTATTTATATAAAAATATGATATTTAATGTAAACCACATCAACTCTTAGTATTATTAGATTTGTTACCTTCACATTACATAACATCTTAATAGAAAAAATTGTCTACTTTAACCTTTTAAATATTTTATAATATTTTTAATTAAAATTATATATATATATATATATATATATATATATATATATATATATAATTACAATATATTCTATTTTTATATTTCTCAACTCTAAACCAATCAAACATATAGATTTTTTCTCCCTCATAATGAACTTTGCAATATACTTGTGTAACCATCTATATTTTGACCTATAAATTTTATCCATTAAGCTTGTTGACGTTCTAGATGATATTTGGTCCAGAAATTTTACACCAAAATTATTTATATATTATATTTAAATTAAATTATAAGTCTAATAAATTCAAAAAAAAAAATATTGTTTAAAAAATCTCTCAATAAAACTCTAACAGACAACGAACCAATACCAATACTACTTAACAATATAAGATTGCATTAACATAGCATTGTAAGCATTATTCCACATAGTAATACACCGAAAGCGTGGTGCTGTAATTTATGTTTGCTAGCACATGGATTACCAATGTTGACAAACCCCACTACCTCGATTAGATATGGACAGTCAAATCACTCACGATCACCATTGATAGCACTTCTCCGACACCTCTCGATTATCCATATACCTCGTGACCAATGGCCAGGACGAACAAATCGCTTGATCATATTAGAATACACTGATAGACAATTCTACATTACGAATTGATGAAATTGATGGAGGATTTTAAGACAAATACCTCCATTCAAGGCGGTTTTATATGAGAGAATCGTTAATAGGATAACGATAAGAAAGAAAGATTTTAAAAAATTTGGTAGGGATTTTTGTAAATTTAAATTATAATTATTAAATTTCAATATAATATTTTAAGGGTCTTAAAAAGTTTTGATGATTTTGAATCTATTTTCTTTATAAAAAAAACATGATTCAAACACTAGATTTCTTAAATTCATTCTGCCCAAATTCTAACCAATTTTAACAGTCCCAACAATTCCTTCACCGGCTTAAACAACTCCAGTTTCAAATATTGATCATCATTCTAAATTCGTGTATGACAATATGAAGTTTGAACCTTTCGAAAATTGATTGAACAGTAATTGATTTCGTGCATTACCAAAGTTGGCTTAAAATTTAAATAAATACATCTTCATTATGAGAGGAGCAGACTAATTTCGCTATGATATAACGGGCTTTGTAAGGATGTTTATTGCGTAAAATAGTGCTTTAACGGTATTCCAACCGTGTAACCAAACTGCTGTTAAGAAACAGATCAATACTTAGATCATGTCTCAATGGCAAGGATTTGAAGATTCAAATTCCAAAAACATAAGCCAAACTCGTGCTATTATAACAGCCATTTGACAGATAATGATGTACCTAAAATATAGAACTTCGCTATGATATGCCAGTGCCACTCTTGGTAACAAAATACATAAATCAGTCTACAACATACGCTTTAATGGCATTTTAAACTGCTCTTAACAAACATTAGCATTTTATTTCAAACATTAGTATAGTATTTTATGGATTATATTTTTTATTACATTGTGGTGGAAATTACTTTCAAATCTTTATGGAGATAAATATCTGTCTAATTCTGATTGCCATGCGTAGCGATTCCCTATTGTATTGATGTTGAAATTTAGTCGGTATATAGAAACTGTGATATTTATTGTATTGATGTTGACCTTTAGTCGGTAAATAGAAACTGTGAAATTTAATTGCGAGTAATAATTATTTGTTCAGATAGTGTTAAATGTTTTGACTATGATATTTAATTGTGAGTAATAAGTAGTAGTATCTATGGTATTGGGTCGTTTACATGTTCGGTGTCTCATTATAATGGTAATGTGTAACTAATAGTGTATATTGTACATTCAAGTATTTTTTTTAGTACGTCACTATAAGTATTTTTTTAGTATTTTTTTTTTTAGGAATCTAGGATCAATGGAGTTAGTTTAATTTGATTTTATTAATGAAATTTTGTTATGTTTTATATGAATATTAGGTTTTTTGGATAAAAATTTTAGTGACGTTGTTGTGTTGTTTTTTGTTCAACAAATTTTTCGTGCACTGGCGTTGTCGTCCATTGTTCGTCTGATGAGGTTGTTGGTGCATTGATTGTGAATTTAGTAGATTCAGATGAGCATGACAGGTTCGGTTAGGTCAGCATGGTAGAGGGTTGTTTTGTCAGTTTGTTTTTTGCTTTTTTTACAATTTCTTGTTCTAGGTTCCATAGTTTAATTAGTTTACTCTTTTATCCTAAAAAAATTATAAAAATTTGGCAAAGATTTTTGAAAATCTAAGTTATAACAGTACAATTTCAACATTTTGGGGTCTCATAAGTTTTGATAATGCTAAATCCACTCCCACCTTTAAAAATATGATTGTGGTAATACAAGATTTTTTTGAATTTGTTTTCCCAAATTCTAACCAATTTTAAACTTAGTAGAAATTCCTCCACCTCCTTAAACTTCTCCTTTCCCACTAGCTAACACAGTTGAGCGGGAACTTCAATCAACATGGCCACATTATTTATTTCAGTACGGAGTGTTTTAGGATCCAAGGCCTAATAAGACAGGATCTATGAACCTGAACCATAGGTAAGAGTTATTTAACTGTAGAGCTTCAGCCGCCCCACTCCTTTTGCTTTGCATTGATCGAGTAAACAGGGAAACCGGCCTTCTCCAACCCTAGGATGTGTTCTCGTTGCCCGGAGCGAACACAGTTTTCGAATATGAGTATGGGTCCTACCTTATGCTAGCAGAGCTTTTGAGCCGTAATAGAATTTCCTATAAAATATGAAAAAGGAAGTGTCTAGCCTACCATCAATCGAACAATTAGACATAGGCAGCCCAAGCTTTTACTATATGCATGGAACTTTCGTTTATGAATATATGGGGCCACGTTAAAGGAGGACTCAAAACCTATAATGTTTATGATGCTTAACCACTCATGCGTCTTTGTGACAATACAACATTTTTTTTATCACATCCATGTTAAACATTTATGTATGTTGTGATAATTTAACATTAATATATACTGGGTTGAAATTTTATTGAGAATTTATTGGTGTGTGCTATCTTTGTTTATCTTATTTGCATTCTACTTGTTCTATCTCAATATTGGCGACTATAATCAACAATCAACATTGAAACAATTAGATGTTTTTGTCCTTATTAGTCCTTGTCATGCCGCAACGGGATTATAGTAATCGAAATGGGCCATATTAGTAATGGTTTAACGTGCTTATTAGTCCTTGCTCCTGTTAAATGAGCATAGTTTACAACTTGTAGTCTTATTGGCCTCTTCCTGAGGCATATCTTACATCATGTACATTTTTCCAGTCATATATATTCACCCTATAAATTAATGTTAACATTAATTTACAACATTAAATGTTATATTATTTTCCATCGCTTATCTCCCATAGTTTATACTTGTTTGGGATTTTTGGGGTAATTGCTTTACTTGTTATATATGCATGAAATGACTGTCTACATGTAGTTGTGTGGCGCTTTCTGCATGTAACAATGTGATGTAATCAACTAGCGCGCTTCAGACTTGGGTCACCTATTCCACTTATTCCTCAGGACATTCCACTTATTCCTCAAGCTTAAATTAAGCTATGTTTTCCTTCAACTTTGGCTTTTTCGTGTGGGTTCGAATTCATTAGCATTCAATTGTCCTTCTTAACTCACAGGTAGAACACTTGGATAATTGTGCTTCTCTACTGACAACAAGAATGCTCAGGGCCACGAATCACAGGCAAGGTATTCGGTCGTCATCAATCTATACGTCAGCAGAAGTTTGGGTGGGCATACGAAACAGGGCATGGATTACTATAGTAGCAACCCGTGCTTTGTACTCCACATCCTTGCGAACATTGTCAAGATATTTCATAACCTATGTGTGTAGATTCTGGAATTCCATATCAAACTATAGGTGCAGGTTTCAATCCTTTTTTCCACGAGGTTTTTCGTTGCACAAGCTTTGTCGTTGCGCGCTTACTGTTTTTGCTAGTATTTCACACGAAAATTTCAGTAATCAATTTAATTTTTGGAAATGAATTTCTGAGAGTTATTTAATACATTAATTTTATTTTGTTGGTAGTGTTAGAGTTTATTTCTGCCAATTTTGTTATCCTTCTGAAGCTTCTGAAGCTTATTTCTGGAAAGCTTCCATTTGGTGATTGTTGAATGTCTAAATGGTGGTCAGGTTGGCTTCTGTCAAAATTTGAGTCCTCCCGGCTCAGATGATGTAATCTGTAAACAATAGATTATCCCAACTACTATGATCATATGTATAATTTGGTATGGCCATCTTTAGCACTAATTCATGTGGTGTGGACATCTCCAAGGGAAGGAGAACGAATGGGGTGGGAAAGTGCTATAGCTCCCATAAGTTCTGTTCCTACGCGTCATGGCACAAAAACTCGATCCTTATTTCACACTCGCCTACAATATTTCATCTTTTACTTCACTGCACCTCACCATTAATATAAGTAGTAAGCAGATTCCATATCATATCCTAGGGATTGCATCAAACTTCTTGGCTTCCATGATTGATCTTCCCTCTGGCTTCCTTTTCCAGCCTCGTTGGTCTCTTCTCTGGCCTCTCGTGCTTTGATGACTTCGATGGAGGCTTTGATTGCTTATCAGGCTGCCTCAAGCCCCACTCCTATTATCAATCCAAGAGTTTTAAATCAACTCAGGCAAGCATTCACCACCATTTCTCCAGATAAAAATCATGAAAGTAATTGAGAGAGCTATATCTATTTCTTTTCTTTTTTTTATACACATATATAAGGAGACGTGAACGAGCATGTACTAGCAGCTAAAGGTGACAATGATCTCTTCTTAGTAATGACCTTCAAGCAAGGTTTGTTGTGTTGTCCTTGCTAGGGCTAGGTTCTTATTGTGCAACAACATTTGCAATAAGCTATAATCACACAATTTCCCTACAATTAAGATAAAGGGTACTCGAGCAGAAACACTTCACACATTATACACAAGTAAATGCGTAATGGGTGCACCTAAGAACGCTTCTCTTTCTTGTGTTCTGGATCTGATGTTGAAAAGCCAACTGTTGGAGTGGATGGATTAGATACATTATAAGTTATTGTTCCATTTAATTTTGTCTTGAATGAAACTTCATTTCTCTTAAATGAAGGGTTGAAAAGGCTGAGAGATACACTCACATTTCTACTCCTCTCGAGCATCTACATCCTATCCTACAGCTACTGTGTTAATGACTTAATCAATGGGTTAATTAGTTGCTTATTCAACTAGATCCGCTTTTGTCTATGTTGTTGGACATGGAACTGGTACTTAAACTAGGAAGATTAAGGAGCTCCAAGACTGAGCCATCGACCTCCTGTATTGAAATCCAAGTTGGGTTTATCCAAAATCCCTCATTATTGCTTACTGGTGTACCAATTTGAGTAAATAAATCTAAGTTGGATTTAACCCAAATCTCTCATTTCTTACTAGTGTGCCAATTTCAGTAAATTATGTCAAATAAGGAGGACAACTGTGAAAGATCAATGGCTTCTTTAAATAGCTCTGCCACGTGAAATGCATGCAAGGTTCGAGTGACATGCCTCTTTCATTTTACTTTTATTTTAATTTAGTATTTTTTTTACTTTTTATTAAAATTTTAATTTTTTTATATGTGCATGCATAGGCATAAATTAAACACCTTTGACGATTTTTTATGCTTCTTCACCTTCATCTAGTTGAAGGGTTGTGAGGGTTCAGTATTGATCAAAATTCTGTCTCCCCAGAGAAGTGAACCTCCAAATGACTTGAAAAAAACATGGTCAGAGATTCATTGCGATTTGTCCTTTCTTCGGCTGCTGCAAAAAAAAATTAGTACCAATCTTCCAAGAAAATGGCTAATGCCCTTTGTTCTTTCTTGAATTTCTTGATCAACTAAAAGTAGCACAAATTTACCTTGAATATAGAGTAGAACGATTAAAAGCACCAGGAGGACAACCAACTTCTTCATCAAGAGCATCTTGTTCACTAGTGATTTAGAGGCATAGATATTATTCATCTTCTCCCACATCTCTTGTGCTTCAGATGCTTAAGAGACATTTAGAATCACTTGATTTGTTAGACACAATCGAATAGAGATAGCCTTTCTATCTATTTTATTCAACTCATTTTGGGTCATTCCAGCTGGTCTCCATGCAATTATTGTCCAAAGATCTCTATCAAAAAGAATATCCTCCATTTAGATTTTCCATATAGTGAAATTTCTCCCATCAAACTTGTCAAGCTCTACTTTTGTTGCCATTTTGATGCTAACTAAAGTGTTTACTCCAAATGAAAATCTCCCACTTAATCCAAACATTGTATTGAAACTTCCGCCTATTATAGGATAGCATACAAGAGTAGGACCTTCTTCCATTACAAGAAGCAAGCTTAGAAGAGAATAAGCTCATTTACCATGAAAATAAACCTGCAAAAACAATAGAAAATCAAACACATACACAAAGAATGAAAACACTGCAAAATAACATACACAAGTAGAGACCAACGAAGGATCAAAGTAGACCAATGTCTATAAGAACAATCCCTCTAAATGTTGTTGTCCATTATCTATTCATATAGAAAAAGTATGCAACCATGACATAAACATATGCACAAGTGCAGCTCAGTGCACAAACTTCCCAACAGTTGAACATTTAAGATAATTGAATTCATGTTGTTCAATATACCAAGTCTCGCAGTCCCTTCGAAATTTTGTTGCCAGTATAAGCCGAGTCTATCGATTCCTTTGCACAGACCAAATCATCATACATAATTTAAGAATCAAATGCATACTTCTTATTATTATATGATGCAATCTCGATTCCATGATGTGATTCAATATCATAAAATATTTTGTAATATCCCTGCTCTTGGGAAAAATTCCCTTAATGCAACACTCATGTCTAAATTCCTTAGTGCAGCATCCCTACTCTTGGGTAGCATCCCTGCTCTTGGGAAGGGACTTCTTGCTCCACAACATCTCTTATTCTACCTTGATTTCGGTGACCTTGTATTATTAATTTCACCTCCTTGGTTATGTCATCAACGATTAGAAGTTCTTGGCAAGGTGGTGCTCGACACTCACATCCCATGTTCTGGTTTGAATGTCCCTTCTACATAGCAACTTCACCTTCACCAACTTGTGTGCATGCATGGGTTATATGTAGAATTAGTTATGGGTTATATGTAGAATCAATTATATAAGATAAAATATTTTACTTTTAAAATTATATAAATTTTATAAATTATATTTTACTTTTAAAATTATATGTATGTAATTTATTAACCCTTAAATAAGAAATTTTACTCCATGTTAATAGTTCCTTTTCTACAAGTCAGTTTTATTTTTACAGTCACACTTAAAAAACTTTCAAAATAAATAATTTCAAATTGAACATAAGTATACTTTGAATTTCCTCCTCCTCTTTTTTTTTTAATGGAATAGTTGAAAGCCTACTATAGATAGGGTTATTTTCCTAATCTATATTGATATACTCTCAAAAATAAAAACTAAAGTGACATCGTTATGTGTAAATAAATCCAAACTACTTGTGTATTTTTGGTTTATTAGATTATGAGTTTATAAAAATCATGTGGAGCATATACTCATTGAATGTGTAATTTAATTCCACCGTTAATAAGTGTCTATAATTAAAATTTGAGTAAATCTGTAAGGAAATAGGTGAAAAATAAAATTTGAAAAATATAGTTTTATGTCTTCCCCTTTGAAAACTCATAACTCTTATTTTATTATTTTCCTTAAAGAGCACATATGAAATGTCAATATTTCTAATGATGATGCATTTAAGTTAATGTTAAATGACCATATTATACAAATATTAAATGAATTTCTAAATAATTATATGAATTTGGTGATGTAATCAATATACCACTATCAATAGAGTTTGAAATGTATTGTTAAAATTCAGAAAGATCATTAATTCTAGTATAAATATTATGATTAAATATATACACTAAATTTATGAGATAAAATGCAATGAAGATGATGAGAAAACATTAATAAATAAGATACAATATGTGATAGTCCCTTTGGGTAAATTCCCTACTATAATAATTTGTAATAATGTTGTAAATAAAAATAAAAAAAGGTTGAGATGGGACATGGATTACAAAGCTTGGGGAGGATATTACTTGGGATTAGAAGGAACCATGTTTTATGATAGCCATGGAAGCCTTGTAGGTGTGCAATTAAATGGAATATTTATGCCATTTAAATTCAATAAAGAATAAGGATTTAAGAGACATAACCTGCCTTGGATGAATTCATAAGTTAGAGAGGACAAAATTTAAAGGGGACGGGCAACGTCAACATGTAGGGATAGGATAAAGTCAACAAGAAAAGGGAGTGGCATGGAGAGTGGGTGTAAAACCTCCCCACTACCACATAAAAGAGAGGACCACCATGATTGAGTGCAAGGAGGTGATAGATAATGTATGCCCATGCAATTGAAAACCGTTGCAACAATAGAGTGAGAAAAAGATAGGGGAGGAAGCTCGTTGGGGGGGGGGGGAGGGGGATTCTCGTCGCAGAAAGAAATTTAGGTGAGGGGAATAGAAATGGCACCAGACATATCAGATTGAATAGAAGAAGCTCTATTCTACTATAGGAACAAAAGAGAGGGAAAACCCATTTGGTTGATCATTATAGGAATGGAAGAACAAATCTCGGGTGAGGAGTAATAAATATAGGGTTTCCCTAATTGGCTGGAGATGGTTTAGAATCTAGATTCCCTTAATATCTCAGGTGGAGGCCTACTCCTTGGATTCATTGTAAAGAGAACTTTGGAAGACCTCCCTTTTTTATTTTCTAGTTTTATTATAGTGAGTTCTAGACTTTCAGGCTTGGGTGGAACCACTTTGCACAAATTCTCTGAGTGTGGAGGTGGTTTACCTTCCAGATTCCTTGGTTTCATTCTGTGTTGAAGATAGGAGGATCTATGGACTCCCAGTGGTGTTGAAGGTGAGAAAAGTCCCTTTGAGAACTCTTCCTCAAACTCTCAAATATGGCTTGAGGGTGACAACTGCAATTAAGAGTGGTTGCAGCTCGTATAAGGTAAGGTGGAGAGTGAGAGTCCCAATACGATTTTCCATCTCTCTCATTACCAAATAAGTATTCTCTCTCATGATAAAGTGGAATTGAATTCCATGGATATGTTTAGTTATTATCTTAATGCATGTTTTAATGTGGAGGAATGAGGTTTTATATATGAGTGATAAATGTTGATTTATTTCTTTATTACGGAATGGTTAAACTCATGTGTTTGTTTGAGTTTCTTGGACACTCATGAGATGGATAAATATTTGTTGATAACTAAGTGTTTCCTTTAATTGTTTTGAGAATTAGCCATTTGTGTTGATGAATGTAAAATATAAGCTTAAGAGTAAAAATGTTATATATATATATATATATATATATATATATATCACAAGCCTAATCGAGGCCTTATTGAAGCTGAGGAGAGATAGGTTCGCGTGGTAGGTATCCTAGGGCTTCCATATCAAATCAGGAGAGGCAACAAAAAATGGCTAAGTGCTAGTAGAGGCTAGGGAAAGGGCTGAGCACAAAGGAGTTTGGGTGGGACTCTTTTAAACAAAAAACTAGGCCCTTAGTTTATTTCCACACTACGACAAAACCAAGAGTCGTCAAGTGATGGGAGGAATCATTATCTCGGGGTTCTAGAGCGCTAAGCCACTAGAGGGTTTAATAGAGCAAGTATGTGGGTTGGGAGGACAGTGCCGAGACAAAAAGGAATCCGGGAATCAATGCCAAAAGCATCGTTTAAGCCTTAGGGAAAATAAATCACATTAAATGCCAAATTTTACTAAAAGGATTTTTATTTTTATTTTTCAAGGGACCTGAAAGTCAGTGGGGCTAGGCTCATGTGGTAGGTAATGTGTGTAGAGGCTGATGTGGTGCCCTGGTGGCATGCCACATGGAACCTAGAAAATACCTTTTGGGTAGGGAAAAGTGGGTCAAATTCAAGTGCCATGTGGCACTCCCGAAGGAGGAAACATGGAGTATTTGACATTAGCATGATGTCATGCCAGAGGGCTTCGCAAGAGTGGTACCATTTTAGACCGGCGGGTGATAAAATATCTTGGAGTTTTGTTGTCCTAGACTGCTTGGCACCAGGTATGAAGCGAGGGTCATAGGAAGGGAATGAGCAGTATATGGAGGATAGGAAAATAACATGTTCTGAATATTCGACAGAAAAATCATCGTGATGAACCACTGAACTATCAAGCCATTGGGCCTAGAGTGTTCGAGGGGGTAGTGTGGATGAAATATGGTAGATGGGGTTACCCTTATCGGT